>JBBBDQ010001322.1:4087500-4595000 GCA_037127315.1 Ascarosepion bandense
TACTTCTAATCACATGCGGGGTAAAAATCTCTGGCAATAGGGACCCCGATGGACTGTCCTAGGAATCCAGTTCCTACATCGGACGTAATCCGCCCGTCTAGGACAATTCCGTCGACATCTGTGGGATAGTTTAATTTCAAGACCCTATATATACGGGGGTGGAGCAAAATAGGGACCCTCCCTGTACATAATTTGGTTATTTTACGCAGCTCTGGCGTACCGGTGTGACTTATGTCAATGTTCTTGTAAAAATCATTGGCCGAAGCCAAGTGGTCCAGACCCCCAGGTTCCCTCCGGTACTACAGATAAGGGTGATGACACCTGGGGCCTTGGTAAAGTTCTTTGGGTCGTCAGTTGATTTTCCATCCACGGAGGTCAGCTTCAACAGCGTTTTTAAAAGGATCTTCCTTTGAGCCGACCAATCCTTGGACACTTCTTTTATGTTTATTTGACAAAGGGCTTCTTCCTTCGGGAGGGAATTTTTTTGGAAGGGGGTTTGGTGGGAGTGGTAGAAGGTGTGATAGAGAGGGACTTGAATGGAGTGAGTGGGGTAAGCTACGAAACCAGGGTCAGTGGGAGTTTTCGGGGGGAAGAGGGAAGGCTCCTTGCCTTTTGAGCGTAAGATATTATTTGTCTCACCGGAGACACTGGTAGAGATGGACATATTTGTTCCACCTTCACGGTGCTTCTGCTCTTTCGAAGCACTTTGGGGGTTTTGTAGTTTCTTCTTCCCTACTTCGCTTCAAAGAGGACGATCTTTTGTCTGTTGTTTCCACCTCCATCTTCTCCACTGTCTCTGTTGGTTCATTTGCCACTGGTTTGTTTGCCAATGGTTCATTAACCGCTGGCTTGTCTGCCACTGGTTTCTCTGTTGCAAGTGTAGCCTTTTGTAGAGATTTTTTCGAGTCTAAAGTTGACTCCCTTCAGGCAAATAAACTTGTGACTTCACATGTCGAGATCCGGTTGTTTTTCTGATGGCCAAAGTATCGTGAATAAATAGATACGTCAAGTGGTTGGCATGTCAGAGAGTTCATATGTGTGTGTGCGTGCATGCGTGTTGCTTTTTTTCACACTCGCATGTTAAGTTTCTCCCGTCACCTTCGTTGACTATAAATTTTTTTTGCAGTGACTTGCGAAATTTGATTTCGTCTTTATACTTCAAAATTGTTTTCAGCGGTTTTGATTCAATTCTGCTCTACGAGTCATCTAGCTTCTTTTGTTGTTTTTGGGATACTATTTGAATTTAGTGTGTGTGTGTGTGTGTGTGTGTGTGTGTGTGTTTTCGCGTTTGAATTTCGTGTGTCTGTTTGTGTGTTTTAGGTTTTTCATGTTTTGTTGAGGAAGGGTTTTTTTAATAAATATTTTTTCCTGTATATTGAATGTGTCATACTCTGCATTTTGGTAGATGAGCATTACTCTGAATTTACCTCCACTGCATTCATGTAAATGTTTGGAGACATACAATTTCCTGTCATTGGCTAGTTTAATGTTATTTTTGTGCAGGGCTACTCTTTTATTCAGACCTTGTATTGCCCCCACGTATATCTTTGCGCATTCGTCGCATTTTAGAGCATAAATTACGTTTTTAGATTTGCAGCTCAGATTTGTTTTTATTTCGAATATAGATGTGTTTTCAAACTTGAAATGTTTTCCTTCTATTATTATGTTGCATACCTCACACCTTTTTGTTGCGTTTTTCTCGCACTTTTTCTTCTATACCAATGTCTCTTGTTAGAACAACCACTATTTTTGTTTTAATATATATAGAGGAACGAAACCACAGTAAACTGTAAACACATTAAGGACCTAATCCTACTATCATGCTAGGAAATACTAGGAGTTTGACTAGATATTCTTGTTATAAAAGACTAAAAATACTACAGAAAATCGATCTAATAAAACCTTAAAGTAAGATCAAATACCCACAACAACATCTAAATAAATAAAATGTAAAATTAAAATATGTAAACAGGCTCCCAAACTATAATCTAGGAATAATTAAAAATTAAAGGAAAACAAATCGATCCCTAAATTCGAAATCAAGATTAAAAAATATACAAATTTAGATAAATTATAAAAAACTGATAAAATACAAATTTACATTTGCCCACTAAAAAATACAATTTTTGATTTTTTATAAATAACCTCGCCTAAATACAAAACAATCCACACTTAAATAGATCAAATTACGAAAGTCTACAACAAAGTTTAATATTCCAAAAGAAAAAAATAACTCCTAAATTAAAAAAGAATCAAAAACATTAAAAGGAAAAAATCGATCTTCTAAATTCAATATTAAGATTAAATATACAAATTTAGAAACATAAAAGCTGACAAAATAGAAATTTGCATTTACTTCCGAAAGAATGCAAGTTTAGACCTTTTAGAAACAAATTTGCCTAAATACAATAATACATGAAATATTGTATCACGCTAAAATAAAAAAAATAAAAAATATAAAAAACAAAAATAAAATACAAAATATGCCGTACTGAAAAAATCAAAATTAAAAAGAAAAAACACCCCACCCTATCACGTCTATATAAGGAACCCTAAGAAAAACAGCATGGCCACTAAATGAAAGAGAATAAATAAAATTTGTCTGGTAACAACAGACACAAATAAATCAAGCGCTAGCTAAGCAAGACGCCTAAAAATTCTTAAGGTCAACAAACAAGACAAGTCCCCAATCACACACATAAGAAAACCCCACGCAAACACACAAAACTGACCGAGTAATAATCCCCCCCACACACACCAATCTCTGCGAAATTCTAACCAAAAGATATACCCGTCAGATAAAAACGTACATTCCAACAGATAATACCATTAATCAACAATTTAGCACTTACACACCAGGCTCTTCAAAACTCTAGAAGACACATTCCCTTCATTATCAATAACCCCAACCAAACTCCCACAACAACAATGAACCAAAAATTCAGTTTTGCTTTTACCTCCAGAAGAAACGTACCCAACGTTGAAACAAACATATGATTGTCGAGGACATATATTAAAAAATAATGTACATGTTCTAAAACATAATTTATAATATATATATATTCAGAAATTATAACATGAATATGTTATAATACAACTACAAAATTAGCTATTTTGTTTCGACACTGAGGTTTATTTCAAGTTGAAGGGTTTTAAAAGGTTAAAAACAAGTCAAAAACCCCTAATCAGGGAGGCATTGTTGCATAGACAGTGTGGACCAATCAGAATAAAGTAGGTATCTCCAATATTTCGGCATAAATTTTCGCTACCTAAGTTAAAAGGAAATTTTTAAAATACAAAAACATTCTTAAAGATTTCATTTTAGATTTAATTAAAAGCTTAATGAGTAAATTTATTATTTCCATTAAGTAAAAAATAAGACACAAGTAGTGTCGAAACTAAGTATCTACTTTTGTAGTGATATTATAACATATTCATGTTATAATTTCTGAATAAATATTATTAGCTCTACTATGAGCACTTTTTAAGAATAGTGTTTCTTTAGATACGGAATATTATTCCATCCATACCTACCCTATACTTTATATATATATATATATATATATATATATATATATATATATATACGCAGTATAGGATAAAGTTTTGTGGCCATACTATGGATTTTATTATCAAGTTTCATACTTTCTTTGATTTAATTAACTCCTATTAAACTACGATGTTGAAACTATTTAACCCATTAAGGCATAACAACCAATTTATTTAGAGAAGGGTTTATCTAAAAATTTTAAATCTTCCAGCCGTAAGATTACATCAGCCATCAAGTTAGATTAAGCAAAAAGAGCTGAAATTAAAAAAGAAGTTTATACTGTAATGGATTAAATTCATTTTTACTATTAATATTATTATTGAATTTATGATAAAACCCTTCAACAAGCAAAAGTCCCCCTCACTCAAAGTGAACTAATAAAATAGTTTTGAAAATGGTACGCAACTTTCAATTTTCAGAGATTCTTTGTAATCCAAAGGGAAAAACATATGTTCTAAAAGTACATATATGTAAATCTATGAGTAAAATATAATAAAAAAAAACATTAATTTTACCCAATAAACATTTATTTTCAAACATAATCTCTTTCCTTGTCAATGTTGATTTCTATGTCCGCATTCTTTTGTTCACTTACGCTTAAGTGTAAATGAATACAAAACAATGTAGACACACACGGGAAAATGAAACTTGTTAGTCCCAGAGTACCCCAAAGTCAGATTTCGACGTTAGCTCAATAAGAGTTGATTTGACATATAGTTTTTTTTTTCAATTGGAGTAGATAGACTAAACTATCGCCCTGATCACACTCCACCCACGTCTATTGAACAGATGAAGAGGCTCATCCCTTGTTCCCTGTTTAGGATGTGGTTCCTGGCTTTCTCTTTTCCAATCTTTTCACTCTTTTCTTTTTTCTTTTTTTTTCAATTGGAATAGATAGACTAAACTATCGCCAGATTCACACTCAACCCACATCTATTGAACAGATGAAGAAGCTCATCCCTTGTTTAGGATGTGGTTTCCCGCTTTCTCTTTTCCAATCTTTTTACTTTTTTCTTTTTCTTTTTTTAATTGGAGTAGATAGACTAAACTAAGGCCCTGTTCACACTCCACCTACGTCTATTGAACAGGTGAAGAGGCTCATCCCTTGTTCCCTGTTTAGGATGTGGTTTCCGGCTTTCTCCTTTCCAATCTTTTCACTATTACGTAGCCCCCTGTGCATCAGTGGCGTTACCGCCTTGCTCAGGGTGATTTTTTTTTAATCATATCACCCCGAGCAAGGCGGTGAGGCCATTGGTGTGCAGGGGGTTACGTAAGAGTGAATAGATTGTAAAAGAGAAAGCTGGAAACCACGTCCTAAACAGGAAACAAGGGATGGGCCTCTACACCTATTCAATAGACGTGGGTGGAGTGTGGATTTAAAAAAAAGTTATTTGCACCAACTCATTTGCACAAATATCACATCGTCTCGCTGTTGAGAAATGCTTATTGAGATAGTGGCGCAGACCATTTCTTCTTTGGTGAGTTCCGACCTTTTGCCAGACTAGATTAAATATCAGTGGATCGGTCGTCAACAAATTCGCCTCTCCGATTATTAGTTTGATTCTCACTGCGTTACCTACACTTGCGCCTTTGTGTTTGACCAAAGCTAATATTACAAAATAAATGTATCATGTCATCGAGTTTTACTATCTAGTTGGTCTAGACTTCTACTTATTTGATTTCAGTTCTAAGTGGGTTCCTCAGAGATCTTTTCTTGTGCCAAACTAAACTATAATCATGGTACCTTAAAAAGAGAAATTCAGTCGCATCAAATATTACTATTTCAGTGGTTTGATTTTCTATGGACATCTCATTTCTTGCAGTCTTGTCATAGTGCAAAGGTTTTACAGGCGGTCTCGCAGGCGGTTGCTACGTAATTAAATTCGATCCTCATTGGGGATTATTTTCTGTTTGCTTGCTTTTTTTCCTCATGTCACATAATTTCTACTTTAGTGATTTTGTTCCTTTTGGGAGGGTGGGGGTTACATATTCGGCCTTGTGCCAGACTAAGCAAAATAAAGTAGCATTCAGTGAAAAACGGACCATTACTACTGTAGTTCGTTCAATAATCACTTTGCCTCGCTGAGATGCAATAGCTAGCAAGCTAGTATCGCAGACAGTTGCTATTAAACCAGCTTCGATCCTCACTAGGAGCCCACTTTTCTGAAAACAAGTATGGAAAAGTTAGTAAGCTTTTCTTTCGTGATTTCGTTCCTCCTTGAATATCTTACAAATCAGGCCTTGTGCCAGAGATTGAAATTTCAAGATGCCATGCCGTGGAACGCAAACCATTACTACAGCTATCAGTCCTTACTGAATGCCGCACTCTTTCTATCTTGTATCAGATTAAGTAAAGTGTGTTAATATCAAGGTTAATGTTAGTTATTTTTATTTTATCTTTTTTTTTTTAATTTCAAATTTACATTTCGTCTAACCATACGTGAGACCAGATCTGTTTTTGCTGAAGACAAGAAAACATCTGAGTTAATCAGCTTCGTAAATCGACAACATACGGTTTTCTATAAACAAGGGAAAAAAGTCGAAGATTAAATACTAATTGCATGTCTGTCGTTTTTTTTTTTTTGTTATAGTTTGTTTGTTAAAAATTTGTCTGTTTCATTTTTTTGTTTTTTTTTTGTTTTACTATTTCATTTTTATCTTTTTTGAAATTCCCTGTGGGTAAGGCGTGTAATAAGGGTTTCATTTGGTTCTCACCAATTCCCTGAAATGGCGGCAACCTGCTTAATGTTTGAATGAAGAACTTCAAACGAAAATCGACTATCGAGATCACGTGGAGGGCACGAGAACTAGCGAGATGAAAACGAGGTTGAAAGACGTCCTTGCACCTTTGACATTTTCGATGAAACGGTCGGCGTATTAGCGAGATCTTTTATTTTATTTTATTTTATTTTTTTCATGAAGAAAAACAAACGAAAAAGAAATGAAGACATAATTGAAAGAGACGCAAGATAAAAAAAAAAAAATTGATTAGATAAAAAAAATAAATGTTTGGATGGAGAAACACGTAAAGAAAGTACAAAAAATATGAAAAAAGGAAGAAAGGAAGAACAAGCAAGATATAGATACAAAGGACATGAAAGAAAGGCAAGAAAAAAATTAAAAACGGAGGAAAAGATAAATAAAACAAACCAAAAAAATATAGAAAAGACAAACAAAAAAGAAAAAGAAGAGACAAAGCGACAAAGAAAGTTGAATAGAAAGATAGAAAGAACAAGTTAGAGGGGAGGGAGAGAGTGATAAGAATTGTTAAACAAAGACTCAGAGAAAGATAAAAAGAAAATGGACGAGAAGCTATGAGAAATAGCAAAAAGAAGACAGAAAGAAAAATAAAAATAGCACAATAATGAAAGATAAGGGAAAGAAAAAAGTGAAATATAAAAAATGCGAATAAGAAAGCAGGGGAGAAGAATTCGTAAAAGGGAATCAAAAAGAGAGAAAATCTGAAAACTCATGAAAGATGAAAGAATAAAACCTTTTCCTCCCATCTACTCTCTCCTCTTTCCCGGTTGAGTTGTCGGAATTTTTTATAAAATGTATGGCTACTGTAAAGAGAAACAGACGAACGTTTAAGCTTCCGCTGAGTGAGTTTCAACCATTTCTTTTATAGTCGAGTAGTTCGAGGAGGAGGTGACAGCTATGGTTGACTTCTTTGCTGCTACTATAAAATACATAACAGACATGAAAAAGCGGAGAAAGAATTACCGACATATGTAAACGATAATATGGCCCCACCCAAATCAGTTAGGATTAGGCTAGGTAGACATTCTTATAGGGCTTTCGTAGACACGGGAGTAGAGGTATCAGTCATAGATAGGAGAGTTTGGGCCTCTCATTTTTGCTGATGACCATGCATTCAGTTTATGTTTAGTCCTTTCTTCTCGCTCTCCCTTACTACCTTCTGTAAGAGGTCCTGCATTTTTCTGCTATCAGCACTGTCATCTGCAAATTTTATATTGTTGAGATTGTGGCCACCAATGATAAATCCTAGCAGGAATCATTTCATTGTACAGGTTGAATAGATCCGGTGAGAAAACACATCCTTGTCTTACACCACTTTCTATTTTTGTATATCTGCTGAACTCATTCCCTGTCCGTATGCAGGGGGTTTGCTGCCAGTGTCGGTTCTTGATTATTCTAATGTTTTTCCTGAATATGTAGAGGTTGTCTAAAATCGAACGCCTTTGCGTAGGTTATAAAACCATAACCAGGTAAAGTATCATCTCCTCCTCATCAGAAGCGAAAAAATATCACGTCGAAGAGGGAGAAATTGAACAGGCAAATGAACTAGAAGAATTGAGAATGCCGATACAAAGGCGGTTAAAGAAAACTAGGGATTTATTTACGACGAATGATAAAGATTTAAGTAGAACAGATACGGAAAAATGCGTATCAACACCGACGGACACATGCCTATCAAAAAACGCCCATATCGCATACCCCTCACACAATTAAAACTAAGAGATGGAGGTTTAGAGGAAATGTTAGATGCAGGAATTATAGAGAGATAGAAATCCTTTGAGTTTCTCAGTAGTGCCAGTAGAGAAGAAAGATGGTCATAAGAGATTCTGTATAAATTTTAGTGCTCAAAATATCTAAACTTCTTTATAAATGGAAGTTTGTCTGTGTGTGTGTGTGTGTGTGTGTGTGTGTGTGTGTGTGTGTGTCCGTTATCTATAGAATCCGAAACGGCTGAACCGATTTTCTTGAAAATTTACACAGTTGTACTATAAGGGCCTGCGAGTGTTCTTAGCTATGTTTTGTGTCGAGGTAACCCCGATAAATATCGAAAATCGATAATCGAAAAAATCGGGTTATAGAAGGAGTGGTCCGATTTTAATCAAATTTGATACACTCATAGACAAAGACATAAGAAACGATATTCAGAAGTTTCAAGGTTCCACTTCTTACAATCGTGCAGAAAATCAATAATATATATATATAAAAGTCAAGATGTGTCTGTTTATCTGCCTGTATGTCTGTATTTTTTCAGCCTTTTTATTTTAGTTTTTGCTTCGGGTTTGGCTCTAATTGTAGTTTGGTATAATTGTAGTTCTTAGTCTCAGCCATGATACCATTTATTTAGAGGAATTATTTAGCCATGAAAATTCAGTTTACGACTAAAAAACCTATTTGATATCGATACCAGGAAATCAAAATTTGACTTACATCCATTCATTTTTCTTTCAGTCTACGGTTTCGCTTTAACTGGAAACAACTATTGCTTTTTAGTCTTTCGTGCCAACGTTCAAAGAGTCTGAGCTCCAGGACCATGGATTAGTTTTAACGCTTTCATTACACCCGAGCAACGCCGGGCTATACTGCTAGTAATTACTAAAAGCAATGAACACCCATCTCTGGTTATTCATGATTTCTTAGCATCTTTAGTTTCAGTTAGGCAGTTTTATGAATTAGACTTAAAATACGGATACTGGCAGGTAGGCCTACAGGAAGAAGATAAAGAGTCTGTTGAATTTTATGTCGTCTCTGGATATCCACGCTTACTATATAAAAAAGTATAAACGCAAAGATTAATTTTTTGTAGGAGGTGTTCGTTTTATTAAGAATGATACCTTGGATTCTAAGAAGCAGTAGGAGGAATGACGTCACAGGAGCGCTTATCGCATGTTGGCTCAGCATTCATTCGCTGGTGATATTTGCCAGTCACAAACCTGGCTGTGGGGAGTAAATCAATCTTTGTGCAACGTTAACTGACTATATTGGCTATGGTCTTCGCATTCTGTAACAGTGTCAAACTTTCCGTTCTCTGTTAGAACACTTCCCAGATATTTAAATTTCTGTACTTCTTTAATTTGGTATCTTCAATATGCATTGTGGACTCCTCCCCTTTGCTAACAATAATGCATTCTGTCTTCTCTTAATTCAGTCAGTTAAGTGCCATACGTGATGCACGCTTGAGCAATCATGTCTCGAAAGAGACATGACTAACTGGGCAGAAGATTATCCCGCAGTAGGTTGCCATTGCTTTCTGCGGTAGACTGGTTGCCGACCAAGGCTATAGAACCCAATCTGTCCTGCTATTTAACCAATAACTGGAAGGAAGAGACGGATTAATACTTTTCCCAAGGGTATTTGCGCGTAAGTGAAGGTAATGAATTCAGCTGGAATTCGAACTCGGCTCCCTGATTTCTCGTTCCGAGTCGATATCCATTGCACCACAACGCACATCCGCTCTCTTAATTACTGCACCTTAATTATTTTAAATCAGTAACGTCCACTGTCCCATTTTTCGAAGATGAACAATAGTTGGCTATGGGTAAAAACCTATAATTAATACCAGATTAAAACTAGATTAAAACCAGATTAATACCAGATTAATACCAGATTTTTTGTAAATGGATAATTAGTACCGAATTTTTAATTTAATTATTAATTAATACCAGATTTTACAGTGGGCATTAATGGGTTAAAATACTAGTTGCGCTCGCGTGCGTGCGTGCGTGTGTGTGTGTGTGTGTGTGTGTGTGTGTGTGTGTATGTGTGTGTGTGTGTATGTGTGTGTGTGTGTGTGTATGTGTGTGTATTTACAAGGGAAATTTTGTTAGGCTTAGACAAAACAATGCTAATGGAAAGGCTTGAGTGGGAATTCTTTACTGCCTAAGCTTGAAGACGCCAGAAAATTATCGATTTGGATTGCTCTAAATATTGTTTATGCAGGTTTCGCTTAAGATAGTTTGAAACACCAGACTGACAGTTACAATGCATTGTTGATTCTTATTTCTACACAGTTTATTTTTACAAACATCTCGTCTTCAGTATTGAGCATTTTCACCCATGAAAATAGCAAATTTGAAACTATATGTATATTATATTTAAATCAGCTCTCTGATATTGAATACTTTTCCACATAAATATAACATCCCTCAAAATATAAATATATATACTTTAAATCTTGTTTACCAATAAATTCACTGAGCAGCGAAGGCTTACTGGGTGTGGGAGAGTTAGAAGCACGAACATTGCTAAGAAGCATGAAGCGAGAAAAAGTAATCAGAAGGATAATAGATAGCGATTGACATTGCGTTTAATTTGTTGCTTGATTAAAGTTCGCTTGAAAGCATGAAGTCGAAAGTGAGTAAGAAGTGCGAGAAAAAGAAACTGTTAGCATAGAATTTACGGTTACATCTAACCAGCTGAAGTGTAAATTGGTGAGACCTAGTCGCCAATCTAGTACTACGAAGAGAATGTTTAATATATATATATATATATATATATATATATATATATATATACTGCTTTAAATTTTCTTTAAAATTTAGGATTTAATATAGACAAAAAAAAAAAAATTTAAAAGAAGTAGTTTTCCTAGACGTCGCACTCTACCTAAATATTGTGCATATTAGCTATATAGAAAACCCAGAAACGAACTACTTTGTATACACGTCTTCCAAACATCCGCAAATAATTAAGCAAGTTAATTAACGGCAGGTTATCTGACAAATTTTCTTATGAAACTATCTTCAACAGAACCAACAAAAATTACAAAATATCTCTAAAATATAGAGAATTTTCGGTAGCGTACATACACACACCAAACAATACAAGAAAAAAGAAAACTGAAAAAGAAACACCATATGATTTAAAGTATTTACTTAAAATCATCCACAAACGCTTCACTCATGAAGCACTCTTCACAATATATTCAACAGCAAAAATAAAATACAGTTGCGCCGAGAACATGACACAAATAATAAAAATGCAGAACAGAAAAATAACTAACAAATCATTCACACAAACACTCTGTAAGTGAAAAGCATGAATGTCTCTTCAATGCAACTGCCTACAAAACATTTTAATGTACTTAACCATTGTTTAAGTTGATCGATACAGAAGAAAACAGACGTAAAAGTAACTGAAAAGTTGTAGAAACTATTTACGCAAAAATGATTTACTAATAGTAAAGGCGCAAACAGCACAACTATTTCTAATGTACTTAATTTTAATGTACTTAACCATTGTTTAAGTTGATCGATACAGAAGAAAACAGACGTAAAAGTAACTGAAAGGTTGTAGAAACTATTTACGCAAAAATGATTTACTAATAGTAAAGGCGCAAACAGTACAACTATTTCTAATGTACTTAATTTTAATGTACTTAACCATTGTTTAAGTTGATCGATACAGAAGAAAACAGACGTAAAAGTAACTGAAAGGTTGTAGAAATTATTTACGCAAAAATGATTTACTAATAAAGGAAATGCCGCAAACAGTAACTATTTTGGTCGCATCTTTAATTTTAATGTGTACTTAACCATTGTTTAAGTTGATCGATACAGAAGAAAATAGACGTAAAAAGTAACTGAAAGGTTGTAGAAACTATTTACGCAAAAATATCAATATAAAGGCGCAAACAGCACAACTATTTCAACGAATTTAATTTAATGTATCAACCATTTCAATGGGTTGGACGATACAAAGAAACAGACGTAAAAGAAACTGAAAGGTCTGGTAAACTATTTACGCAAAAGCAACAGCACTTAACACTTAAATAGTAAAGGCGCAAACAGCACAACTATTTCTAATGTAATTAATTTTAATGCACTTAACCATTGTTTAAGCGATCAGACAGAAGAAAACAGACGTAAAAGTAACTGAAAGGTTGTAGAAACTATTTATGCAAAAATGATTTACTAATAGTAAAGGCGCAAACAGCACAACTATTTCAATGTACTTAATTACAATGTGAATTTAACCATTGTTTAAGTTGACTGATACAGGTGCTGCTGCAACAGACGTTAAAGTAACTGAAAAGGTTGTAGAAATCCATTTGCTAAAAAATGATTTACTAATAGTAAAGGCGCAACAAATAACTATTTCAATGTACTTAATTCAATAGCACTAATCCATTGTTTAAGTTGATCGATACAGAAGTAAAACACGTAGAAGTAATCAGGTGCAGCCAGAAACTATTTACGCAAAAATGATTTACTAATAGTAAAGGCGCAAACAGCACAACTATTTCTAATGTAATTTAATTTTACCAAAACTTCCAAACCACTTTTCTGTTTAAGTTGATTCATTTAAAGAAAACAGACTGACGCAAAAGTAACTGAAAGGTTGTAGAAACTATTTACGCAAAAATGATTTACTAATAGTAAAGGCGCAAACAGCACAACTATTTCTTAATGCATTTAATTTTAAATGTAATTTAACCATTACAGTTGATCGATACAGAAGAAACAGACGTAAAAGTAACTGAAAGGTTCTAGAAACTATTACGTAAAAATAATTTTACTAATAGTAAAAGGCGCAAACAGTAATAACTATTTCTAATGTACTTAATTTTAATGTACTTAACCATTGTTTAAGTTGATCGATACAGAAGAAAACAGACGTAAAAGTAACTGAAAGGTTGTAGAAACTATTTACGCAAAAATGATTTACTAATAGTAAAGGCAAACAGCACAACGATTTTAATACTTAATTTTAATACTAACCATTGTTTAAGTTGATCGATACAGAAGAAAACAGACGTAAAGTAACTGAAGGTAAAGTTGTAGAAACTATTTACGCAAAAATGATTTACCAATAGTAAAGGCGCAAACAGCACAACTATTTCTAATGTACTTAATTTTAATGTACTTAACCATTGTTTCGTTGATCGATACAGAAGAAAACAGACGTAAAAGTAACTGGAAAGGTTGTAGAAACTATTTACGCAAAAATGATTTACTAATAGTAAAGGCGCAAACAGCACAAACTATTTCTAATGTACTTAATTTTAATGTACTTAACCTACAAGTTAAGTTGATCGATACAGAAGAAAACAGACGTGGTGCAATCTGAAAATTAAACCATTTACGCAAAACATCATTTAATAGTAAAGGCGCAAACAGCACAACTATTTCTAATGTACTTAATTTTAATGTACTTAACCATTGTTTAAGTTGATCGATACAGAAGAAAACAGACGTGTGCAACTGAAAGGTTCTAGAAACTATTTACGCAAAATAATTTACACAGTAAAAGGCGCAAACAGCACAACTATTTCTAATGTACTTTTAATTTTAATGTACTTAACCATTGTTTCGTTGATCGATACAGAAGAAAACAGACGTAAAAGTAACTGAAAGGTTGCAGAAACTATTTACGCAAAAATGATTTACTAATAGTAAAGGCGCAAACAGCACAACTATTTCTAATGTACTTAATTTTAATGTACTTAACCATTGTTTAAGTTGATCGATACAGAAGAAAACAGACGTGTAAAAGTAACTGAAAGGTTGTAGAAACTATTTACGCAAAAATGATTTACTAATAGTAAAGGCGCAAACAGCACAACTATTTCTAATGTACTTAATTTTAATGTACTTAACCATTGTTTAAGTTGATCGATACAGAAGAAAACAGACGTAAAGTAACTGAAAATGAAACTATTTACGCAAAAATGATTTACTAATAGTAAAAGGCGCAAATAGCACAACCATTTCTAATGTACTTAATTTTAATGTACTTAACCATTGTTTAAGTTGACTGATACAGAAGAAAACAGACGTAAAAGTAACTGAAAAGTTGTAGAAACTATTTACGCAAAAAAATGATTTACTAATAGTAAAGGCGCAAACAGCAATAACTATTTCTAATGTACTTAATTTTAATGTACTTAACCATTGTTTAAGTTGATCGATACAGAAGAAAAAATAGACGTAAAAGTAACTGAAAAGGTTGTAGAAACTATTTACGCAAAAATGATTTACTAATAGTAAAGGCGCAAACAGCACAAACTATTTCTAATGTACTTAATTTTAATGTACTTAACCATTGTTTAAGTTGATCGATACAGAAGAAAACAGACGTAACTGAAAGGTTGTAGAAATCATTTACGCAAAATGATTTACTAATAGTAAAAAAAGGCGCAACAGCACAACTATTTCTAATGTACTTAATTTTAATGTACTTAACCATTGTTTAAGTTGATCGATACAGAAGAAAACAGACGTAAAGTAACTGAAAAGTTGTAGAAACTATTTACGCAAAGAAATGATTTACTACGGTACAAACAGCACAACTATTTCTAATGTACTTAATTTTAATGTACTTAACCATTGTTGTTGATCGATACAGAAGAAAACAGACGTGTAAAAGTAACTGAAAGGTTGTGGTAAGTTCACATTACGCAAAAATGATTTACTAATAGTAAAGGCGCAAACAGCACAACTATTTCTAATGTACTTAATTTTAATGTACTTAACCATTGTTTAAGTTGGATTTATTGTTAAAAGAAAATGATAAAAAAGTAACTTGTAGGTTGTAGAAACTATTTACGCAAAAATGATTTACTAATGAAAAGGTGCAACAGCACAACTATTTCTAATGTACTTAATTAATGTACTTAACTGTTTAAGCGAATTATGCCATTGAAAACAGACGTAAAAGTAACTGAAAGGTTCTAGAAACTATTTACGCAAAAATAATTTACTAATAGTAAAGGCAAACAGCACAACTATTTCTAATGTACTTAATTTTAATGCACTTAACCATTGTTTAAGTGATCGATACAGAAGAAAACAGACGTAAAAGTAACTGGAAAGGTTGTAGAAACTATTTACGCAAAAATGATTTACTAATAGTAAAGGCGCAAACAGTACAACTATTTCTCATGTACTTAATTTTAATGTACTAAATCATTGTTTAAGTTGATCGACACAGAAGAAAACAGACGTAAAAGTAACTGTTAGTTGTAGAAACTATTTACGCAAAAATGATTGGCCAATAGTAAAGGCAACATATAACCAGGCTTTCTAATGTACTTAATTTTAAATGAAGAACCATTGTTTAAGTTGATCGATACAGAAGAAAAACAGACGTAAAAGTAACTGAAAAGTTGTAGAAACTATTTACGCAAAAATGATTTACTAATAGTAAAGGCGTAAATAGCACAACTATTTCTAATGTACTTAATTTTAATGTACTTAACCATTGTTTAAGTTGATCGATACAGAAGAAAACAGACGTAGAAGTAACTGAAAAGTTGTAGAAACGCTCTACGCAAAAATGATTTACTAACAGGTAAAGGCGCAAACAGCACAACTATTTCTAATGTACTTAATTTAATGTACTTAACCATTGTTTAAGTTGATCGATACAGCAAGAAACAGACGTAAAAGTAACTGAAAAGATTGTAGAAACTATTTACGCAAAAATGATTTACTAATAGTAAAGGCAAACAGCACAACTATTTCTAATGTACTTAATTTTTAATGTACTTAACCATTGTTTAAGTTGATCGACAGCAGAAGAAAACAGACGTAAAAGCAATCAGCAATGTAGAAATGACAGATGCCAAAAAATGATTTACTAATAGTAAAAGCAAACAGCACAACCATTTCTAATGTACTTAATTTTAATGTACTTAACCATTGCTTTGGTTGATCGATACAGAAGAAACAGACGTAGCAACTGAAAAGTTGTAGAAACTATTTACGCAAAAATGATTTACCAATAGTAAAGGCGCAAAACAGCACAATCATTTCTAATGTACTTAATTTTGTTGCACACCATTGTTTAAGTGATCAGATACAGAAGAAAACAGACGTAAAAGTAACTGAAAGGTTGTAGAAACTATTTACGCAAAAATGATTTACTAATAGTAAAGGCAAACAGCACAACTATTTCCAATGTACTTAATTTGAATGTACTTAAATCATTGTTTAAGTTGATCGATACAGAAGAAAACAGACGGGTGCTAACTGAAAAAGTACAGAAAAACTATTTACGCAAAAATGATTTACTAATAGTAAAGGCGCAAAACAGCACAACTATTTCAATGTACTTAACGTAATGTACTTAACCATTGTTTAAGTTGATCGATACAGAAAACAGACGGGGTGCGCAATCGAAAGGTTGAAACTATTTACGCAAAAAAATGATTTACTAATAGTAAAGGCGCAAACAGCACAACTATTTCTTAATGTACTTAATTTTAATGTACTTAACCATTGTTTAAGTTGACCGATTAAAGAAACAGACGTAAAAGCAACTGGAAAAGGTAGAAACTATTTACGCAAAAATGATTTACTAATAGCAGTTGCGCAAACAGCAACAACCATTTCTAATTGCATTGACCAAATCGCACTTCTAACCAATGTTTAAGTTGATCGATACAGAAGAAACAGACGTAAAAGTAATTGGAAAGGTTGTAGAAATTATTTACGCAAAAATGATTTACTAATAGGTAAAGGCGCAAACAGCACAACTATTTCTAATGTACTTAATTTTAATGTACTTAACCATTGTTTAAGTTGATCGATACAGAAGAAAACAGATTTAAAGCAACTAAAGGTTGTAGAAACATTACGCAAAAACGATTTACTAATAGTAAAGGCGCAAACAGCACAACTATTTCTAATGTACTTAATTTTAATGTACTTAACCATTGTTTCGTTGATCGATACAGAAGAAAACAGACGTAAAAGTAACTGAAAGGCTGTAGAAACCATTTCAGCAAAAACGATTTACTGTAAAGGCGCAAACAGCACAATCATTTCTAATGTACTTAATTTTAGTCGTACTAATCATTGTTTAAGTTGACTGACACAGAAGAAAACAGACGAAGTAACTGAAAAAGTTGTAGAAACTATTTACGCAAATGATTTACTAATAGGGAAAAGGGCGCAAACAGCACAACTATTTCTAATGTACTTAATCTTTAATGGTACTTTCAACTACTGTTTAAGTTAGACGATACAAAGAAGAAAAACAGACGTGGCAAGCAACTGAAAGTTGTAGAAACTATTTACGCAAAAATGATTTACTACTAGTAAAGGCGCAAACAGCACAACTATTTCTAATGTACTTAATTTTAATGTACTTAACCATTGTTTAAGTTGATCGATACAGAAGAAAACAGACGTGGTGCTAACTGAAAGGTTGCAGAAACTATTTACGCAAAAATGATTTACTAATAGTAAAGAAAACAGCACAACTATTTCTAATGTACTTAATTTTAATGTACTTAACCATTGTTTAAGTTGATCACAGAAGAAAACAGACGTAAAAGCAATCGAAAGGCGAAACTATTTACGCAAAAAATGATTTACTAATAGTAAAGGCGTCATACAACTATTTCTAATGTACTTAATTTTAATGGTACTTAACCATTAAGCTTAAGTTGATCGATACAGAAGAAAACAGACGTAAAAGTAACTGAAAGGCTGTAGAAATTATTTACGCAAAAATGATTTACTAATAGTAAAGGCGCAAACAGCACAACCATTTTCATGTACTTAATTTTAATGTACTGAACCATTGCTTCTGGTTGGATCGATGAGGAAGAAAACAGATTTAAAAAGTAACTGAAAGCGTTGTAGAAACTATTTACGCAAAAATGATTTACTAATAGTAAAGGCGCAAACAGCACAACTACTTCTAATGTACTTAATTTTAATGTACTTAACCATTGTTTAAGTTGATCGACAATAGAAAGAAAATAGACGTAAAAGTAACTGAAAGGTTGTAGAAACTATTTACGCAAAAATGATTTACTAATAGTAAAGCAAACAGCAATAAACTATTTCCAATGTACTTAATTTTAATGTACTTAACCATTGTTTAAGTTGATCGATACAGAAGAAACAGATTTAAAGTAACTGAAAAGTTGTAGAAACTATTTACGCAAAATGATTTACTAATAGTAAAGGCGCAAACAGCACAATCATTTTCAATGCATTAATTTTAATGTACTTAACCATTGCTTGTTGACTGATACAGAAGAAAACAGACGTGGTGTTAAATCGAAAAGTTGTAGAACCATTTACTAAAAATGATTTACTAATAGTAAAGGCGCAAACAGCACAACTATTTCTAATGTACTTAATTTTAATGTACTTAACCATTGTCAATATGATTGATACAGAAGCAGTAGACGTAAAGTAACTGAAAGGTTGTAGAAACTATTTACGCAAAAATGATTTACTAATAGTAGTACAGCAAACAGCACAACTATTTCTAATGTACTTAATTTTAATGTACTTAATCCATTGTTTAAGCGCGGATCGATATGAAAACAGACGAAAAGTAACTGAAAGGTTGTAGAAACTATTTACGCAAAATGATTTACTAACAGTAAAGGCGCAAACAGCACAACTATTTCTAATGTACGACTCGTAATGTACTTAACCATTGCTTGCTGATCGATACAGAAGAAAACAGACGTAAAGTAACTGAAATAGTTGTAGAAACTATTTACGCAAAAATGATTTACTAATAGTAAAGTAAACGTACAACTATTTTTAATGTACTTAATTTAATGTACTTAAATTTATTGTTTAAGTTGATCGATACAGAAGAAAACAGACGTAAAAGTAACTGAAAGGTTGTAGAAACTATTTACGCAAAAATGATTTACTAATAGTAAAGGTGCAAACAGCACAACTATTCCTAAACACATACAGGAAATTAAAACTACAATGCACCAAAAATATGATGGAAAATAAGAAAAACATCACCGGCATACAACAATAAATTCCCAAAACTGTTAACTTTGTCTGGAGATAAAAATAGCTATAATCACCTTCCAAGACCAATACAAATTACTAAATAAACGATCACAACTTATTTCAAAATGGAGACACTGCATTACTTCAAAATTGAAGACTAAAAAAATGAATACATGCAAATCATCATCAAGAAAAGTGTAAATATACGTATGCAATATATTCAGAAAAAACAAACCAAAAACAAATACGCTAACCTATCATCCAAAAGAAAAAGTTATTAATAAATAAAATAATGCATGAATAATAAATTAATGAACAAACTTTACAAGTGCGCGCATAACCACAACTGTATAAATGTAATAATAATAATAATAATAACAGAAGAGGATGTTAAATGTGCACTGAAAAAAGCACACAATTGGAAATTTAGAGGTATAGATAAAACCCTTAAATTTTGGCTATATTATTTAAATACAGCACATAAAAAAACTAGCCAAAGAACTTCAAGAAATGGTTAACGATCCCACTAAAATTCCTGCATGGATGACCAAAGGAATTACATTTCTTCTATCCAAGAATAGTGACACAAACAACCCGAAATACTACAGACCAATTACATGCCTTCCGACAACATACAAACTATTAACATCTATTTTAACAAAACAGACATATTTCTTCTTGGAAAGAAATGACATATTACCACTTAAACAAAAAGGGTACAAACGTGGCTGTTACGGATGTAAAGACCAATTACTTATTAACAGAATGATCCTGGAAAATTGCTACAATGCAAAGAAAAATCTTAGTACTGCCTGGATAGATTATCGTAAGAAATTCGATAGTGTACCACATTCCTGAATCTTGAAAACTTTACATATATAGAAGATATCACCCGTTATCATCAATTTCATCAAACAATGCATGTCGATATGGAAAATAACCCTTTACCTCAATCATATAAATGGAATCTATATGTCTGGTGAAATAAACATCAAAAGAGGTATATTTCAAGGTGACTCTTTGTCTCCCTTACTTTTCTGCATATCACTAATAGCACTAACCAGCCAACTTAACAAGACAGAATGTGGTTATAAAATAGCCCAAAAGAAAATAAGCCATCTATTTTACATGGATGACTTAAAGTTGTATGCTAAGAATGATAATGAGCTGGAAGGTCTTCTGCAAACTGTAAAATGCTTCAGCGAAGACATTGGTATGAAATTCAATTTTAGTAAATGTGCTAGAGCTACTGTTTTATGTGGATCGCTACAACAGACGTCCTCAGTTAGCTTAGACCCTGCTGTAACAATAAATGAATTAAAGCCAGAAGATTATAAATACCTAGGTGTAAATGAGAGTGAAAAAATTCATCATAAAAAATGAAAGAAATAGTGCATAAAGAGTACTATAGTTGTCCAATATAGTTTCAACATCTTAAACTGGACTCTAAACGACATCAGGCGAATGGATTCGAAAACAAGAAAGCTTCTTTCTAAGCATAAGATTCATCATCCAAAGGCTGATGTAGACCGTCTATACATACCCCGTAAAGAATGTGGAAGAGGTCTTATTCAGCTAGAATTGTCATACAAGACAACAACTATTGGCTTACTAACATACATAGAAACAACAAAGGACTGGACGATACAATTAATCAAGCAACATGAAGAAAGAAAGAAAAATATTCAATAATAAAAGAAGGCAGTAAATACAAACAAGATTTACATTTAGTAGATTCTGTAGAAAAGCAAAACAGAAGCCAAGAACCAACTATTGCGGCAAAAAATATGAAAATGAAAACCAAAGATAAAGCTCTTGAACAGATGAAACAATGCTGGCAAGAAAAACCTCTGCATGGCCAATATCCAGAACGTGTCAATAAATCCAATGTTGATAAAGTTAATACTCATTGATGGTTACGTGCATCTGGATTAAAGTCTCAGACTGAAGGCTTTATTCTTGCAGCGCAAGACCAAAGTCTTTTCACTAGGAACTTTCTGGCAAATATTATACATAATAATGTAGATCCAAAATGCAGGTTCTGTGATAAGCACCAAGAAACAATAGACCATCTAATCTCAGGATGTTCTGTACTTGCCCCAAATGAATATAAAAATCGTCACGATAAAGTGGGGCAATATTTACATTGGACAATGTGCAAACACTATGGAAAGTCTGTAAACATACACTGGTACGAACATCACCCAGCACCGGTTACAGAAATACAAGATGTCACCATTCTATGGGATTACACCATCTACACAGACAGAAAAATTGAAGCAAATAGGCCGGACATTATTGCTAAAAACCAGAAGAAAAAAACTTGCCTATTAATTGATATGGCTTGTCCAGCGGATTGTAAGATAGCAACCAAGGAATTCGAAAAACTGTCAAAATATAAAGACCTGGAAATTGAAATAGAAAAAATGTGGAAATTGAAAACAAAAATCGTGCTAGTGATAGTAGGTGCACTTGGAAAGATAAAAAAAGGAACAAAACAACACATTGAAAGAATCCCTGGAAACCCCAGCTTAAGAGATATACAAAAAACTGTCTTGTTAAGTAGGGCCCACACACTAAGGAAAGCTTTGTCTATGTAACGCTGGGGATGATAGGGAAGATAGAAAAACATGAAATGGCGCAATAACGACACACCACGAACTACCTTAGGTCTTCCCGCAGGCTTGGTAGGTAGTGCGACCATAGCAGAAATCAAAATATGATGAAAAATGACATAATAATAACAATATATGCCAGTGAATAATTAATAAATAAATACAAAATGTCTTCTGGGTTATAATTACTCAGTAGCTTTTACAATGACTTAAAATATAACTATTGTTGTTTATACAATAACCATTAGGATAACACATAAACCGGAAATACACGACCTTGCTAGCCATAAACAGTCGAGTTATTATTTAAAACATGCAGCCTTGTGTTCAGAAACAGCAGTGTTGTCTTTAGTGTTGATTATGTCTCATCTTATATATATATATATATATATATATATATATAGATAGATAGAGAGAGAGAAAGAGATCAGAGTGAGTACTAGTGGCAATGAAACAGTGTTCGATGTAAGATAACATTAGATAACTAAATATGCATTTGTTTCTCACTGATCGATTCTCGAGCCATATAAAGGTAAAGAACAGATGTGCATTCGTTATATATATATATATATATATATATATATATATATATATATATATACGGTGCCCCTTATAATTACTGTCAGATCATGGCCAACAATGCAAGCGATTAAAGATTTTGAAAGCTCTGCACATATTAAGACGTAATTTACACTGTCGGCTCGCAAGTACTGCAATATATTTGTTCCATAAAACATTATTTCTCCATTAGCATGTTAACCCCCATTCATTTCACGCACGCACAGGGAGGACCCTAAACAGTACAAATTCTCTATTGGTAGCCTATCGACTTCTACCTAGTTTCCTTGAAAATGACCAACAATGACGGAAAGTCTTCATAACATACAACTTCCACAAGTTTTCACCTGATACCAAATGATTTATTCGACACCACAAAGCTTTTCTGATATTCTTCGTTTTCGCCATTCTATTTAATAAAACATTTTAAACGAAGGATTATTGAGCAATCATTGAATTCCTGCGCATACGGTAGGCCGTGTCAGTCCCCTAGAGTACAGACGTGTCGTACGCCTTCGTAAGATTTTCGTACTCATGAAAGATGAGCGAACACATAAAGTCTTGCCAAAATTTTGGCGATACTAAAGTCAGATCAAGAAGTAGTATAATAGCTTCACACATGACCGGACATCATTAGAGAGCGAGGTACGCTCAGGTATGCCATCTACAAGACGAAGTGGGACTAAGCACAGGATCAGTGCATTCTATTTTAACGGAGAATTTGTACATTGCGGGAAGTGTCTGTGAAATTCGTCCCCAAGGTGGTGGCGGAGCAGCAGAAGCAACTCCGTGTGGAAATCGCGTGGTTTCCAGATTGGGACAGAGCCAGAAGTCGCAAGATGCAAAGCAAGAAGAGTAGGGAGCCTGTCGAACAAGTGGCGTGTTTTTCTTGACCAGTAAATCTTGGTGCAATATATATGCTCGATGCATTCGGTCATCTTGGGTGAAAACGAAAATTCGACAAGCGCGCACTACACTGTAATCATATTATTTTCCACTCCCCCCCCCCCCGCTATTTTTGCTCTTTTCTTTATTCTTTTTTTGTATCTGTTTGTATTAATTATAATAAAAAAAAAACTAAAAAAAAAAAAACAACTTTCAAATACTCGCGAGCACGCACGCACAAACGAACGAATCTTTTTCATCAAAAAATAAAACCAGGAAGACATCTTGTTTCCACAATTTTCGTTAAAGGAGTTGTCGGGCTCTTTTCAGCGCCAACTCTACATGTGGTGGAACGGAAAACAGAAAATCATTTTTTTTTTTGCTTTGATTTTTAATCTTTCAGTATATTTTTATATATAATTCCGCATCTCAGAACTAACAATACCGCATATTTTTGGCGGGGGTAATCGTCCACTTAAGTGGCGTTAAAATAAACTGTTCTTCCGTCAATAGCGTAGTATCAATTAATATACGTCAACACCAACTTATATACATTACAATTAAACGTTATTAGAACGGGTGAGGGTGACTTATGCAGCAAATAAATGCTGAAAACACGGGCCTGTTTTTGTACCACTGACATCATACGAATTCGTAAAGATTGCGACGTAAACGACGCCTCAGTCGACGGAGTTTACGTTTGACAAGCATCCAAAGATTTTCCACGTATGGATGGTGCCATCATAAGGATCTATAAAATGCTGCTGATTAATAGGAACAAAACAAAATTTATTTTAAGCAAAGAACATTTATAAAATTGAATCATTTAAAAATATGAAACGATTGGAAATAGTAAATTACATAATTTAACTTTCAATTACAGCTAAAAGAACACCTCAAGAATATTTTTTCATTAAGAAAAATCATTTTAAACCTTAGTATCGAAAATTTAGAGGAGGTATTTAGTTATTAATATAGAAATTTCCCGAAATTATTCTGCTTGTAAACGGATATTAACTTTATCTACCTTGGTCGTCGCTTGGCTTTTTTCATCATTCCGTCTTTTGGGTGAAAACTTAAGAAGAGGTACCGACAATCATTTTCGATACCTAAATTTAAATTGAATTTTTAAAAATAAAAATGTTTTTCTTGAAGTTTTACTTTTAGTTTTAATTGAAAGCCAAGAGATTATATTTACTAATTCCAGTAAGCAAAATATTCTGAGCATTTTAAACCGAAATTATATTAATTAGAATTTAAGATTTTTTTTGCTTTTTGAAAAATTTCAATTTTTCGGCCATTTTTCATTTTTGTAAACAGTAGCCAATTCTTGGATTTAAAAAATATTGCAAAAATAAAATATGCCTCGCTGAAACATTATTTTTTTAAATTAGCAAATTTAAACTTACATTATTTTCATTTGAAATCAGCATTACTTGCTTACTGTCTGAAATGTACTATAAAAGGGTTTCTTAATCACGGTAGTTCTCTTATTAGGGTCATCTGAGGTGAATGATTTAATGACAAGCAGAAGCTGTCAAAAGCGCTGAGTATGGCGGTCAGACATGACATAATTTTATGTAAACCTAATCAAACATTTCTATTTTTGGTTTTTAACTACATAGTAAAATTAAAAATTTAACATATTTTCAGCAATTTTGTTAGAAATTAATTTTAGTTTAGCTTTATAGCCATACGTTTGAATATACTTCCTGAATAAATAAAAATTAAAATAATATAAAACTTACTTTTAAAATAATTTTACAATTTATTAAGAAAGAACGAAATTGAAATAACCGAACTAACTCAATTTATGAAATGTTATGCTAAATAGGAATTTAACAATAAAAAAATTATAATTTCAATGGTAAGATTAGCGAAAAGGCTATTGAAATTTGAAACAAAATCAGACCAAACACGAGTTATAAATGATAGAAAAAGCAAAGCTTTTGCAGTTTCTGTAAGGTATCTACAATACTTCACAATTAATGTAAAAGATGATGAAACTAGGAAGTAAATTACTTTAAATTTTGAAATCGGGATTTAGGAAGCCTGTTGTTGTGTGATTCAGAAACACGTGGAAATTAAAAGAACTGGGAACTGAATACAAATGTTTATTAAAGGAAATTTTTTTCCTGTAAGTCGGACAACCTTTGAATCACGTGACCTTTTATTGATAAATATCCCGTACGGTCACCCGTTCATATAAAATACGGGTAATCAGCATGCACACAATTAAAATGTTTTAATTATTTTAAAAATCCATTGGCTAAATTATTTACATTAAGCTTTTAGATTTTCGATTAGTAAATGTAGTCATCATGCATTAATTTCACACCCTAGCGTTAACGAAAGAGGAGGAAATTTAAAAGTTTTTTGAAACTTTATGAATTAAATTATTATAATAAAAATAAAAACGAAAACAATTCTTGTAAAAATTCGTTATTTATGGAATTTTTTTCTTTTCAGACTGTGATATCCTTAATTTATATTGTTTATAAAAGCAATTAAAAATTTATCTAAATAAAAAATGGTATAGTTTTATTGCATTTTTGTAGGTATATCAAACAAAATCACTGAAAAACGCCTCAAACTAAATAAAACTCGGCAAAATGTTTATGCTATCATGAAGAGGATAGATCAAGTATTTTTTTTAATTATTTTTACAATTTTTTAAATTGTTCCTAACAGGTTCTAACAAGTTCATTTAGTGGTAGAAAATGTTGTTTGTCTCTCGTCAGTGCGAGGCATAAATTAACGCTAGAGTTTATTACGTCAAAACGTAATATTACGCAAAGGCATTTTTTGACTGTAAAATACACATTAATTTAGAAATTCTTGCAAAAATAAAATAATGGTCGGATTTTGATGAAAGTTTCAGGAGTTATTCATAACTGACTGAAATCAGTTTAAAAAAAAATGTTTTTTAGAAATTATTGGTAAAAACTTTTTTTTTTTTTAATTTTTTTATAATATATATACATATGCTACCCCACCAATTGTGGTACAGTGGATATCGGCTCGGAACGAGAAGCCGGGGATCCGAGTTCGATATTGCAGTTGAATTCATTGTATTCACTTAAGCGCAAATACCCTTGGGAAAGGTATTAATCCGTCTCTTCCTTCCAGTTATTGGTTAAATAGCAGGACAGATTGGGTTCTATAGTCTTGGTTGGCAACCAGTCTACCGCAGAAAGCAATGGCAACCTACTGAGGGATAATCTTCTGCCCAGTCAGTCATGTCTCTTTCGAGACATGATCGCCCAAGCGTGTTTCACGTATGGCACTTAACTGACTGACTGACCCCACCAATTAATTTCCAGAAATGTCGAAAAAAAAAGTCTACGTCTCAACATATTGATAATTTTAATTAGATTCAGGAGTCATTAGTCTCTCAGATTTTTAAAAATTAATGTGTGGCGAATATATTTACTAATCGAAAAATCTAAAAGCTTACTTTAAATAAGGCTGCTCATTTTTTGTGAAATAATTAAACAGTTTAATTTTCTGCATGTTGATTACCCGTATTTTGTTTTTGTATGATTTTTATCATTAAAAGGTCACGTGATTCAAGTGTTGTTCTCCCTTACATGAAAAAAAAAATCCGTATATAAACCTTTTTATACCAAATTCGTCTTCCATACTTTTGGCTAGCTACTGTTAATCATCATTAACACTGTTGACAGCTGTGATAACAAGGCTACCGTAATTGAGAAAGGTTCTTATGAAAAATTTCTGGCAGTAAGCAAGCAATTCTTGTTTTAAGGGAACTTCAGGTAAGTTTAAATTCGGTAATTTGAATAAAATAATGTGTCAGCGAGATGTATTTTATTTTTGTAAGATTTTTTAAAACCGAGAATTGGCTACTGTTTACAATCGATGAAAAATGGCGGAAAGTTTGAAATTTAAAAAACTTTTTCTTTAAACCTAAATTATTTTATTTTGATCAATATAATTTCGGTTTGAAATACATCAGTGTATTTTGCTTACTGTAATTAGTAAATTTAATTTCTTGGCTTTCAATTAAAGTTAAAATTATACCTTCAAGAAAACATTTTTATTTTTAAAAATTCAATTTAAATTGAGGTATCGAAAATTTGAGTGGAGGTACCTACATTTTTGTTTTAGAAATTAGGAGCAAATTTTCTAAAAAGTGGGCTAATTTTGAAGAAAAAAGAAAATTGATTAGCATTCCCCGATGACTCCTGAATTTAATTAATATTAGGTTCATGGGGAAACAATGGCGAATTTCTAGACATTTCCAGAATTTAATTGGTGGGTAACATGTATAAAAAATATTTTACCAATATTTTCTAAAAATGATTATTTCAACAATGATTTAAATCAATTGTGAATGAGTCCTGGAATTTTCATCAAAATTCAACCATTATTTGATTTTTGCAAGAATTTCCAAATTAATGTATCTTTCGCCTGTAAAAAACTGCCTTATAACGGAAAATTACGTTTTCCGTAATAAACCCTTGTAAAAATTACGTCACTCACGGACGAAAGATAACTAAAATTTTCTACCAAAATTTTGAACGTGTTAGAATAGATTAATTTTTTTTTTAAGATAATTAAACAATACTTTAATCTATCGTCTTAATAATAACTTAAACATTTTGCCGATAAAACTTTGTTTTTATTTAGTTTGGGGCATTTTCCTTCATACTATGCTGTTTTTTCAGCGATTTATTGGAAGTGCCTACTCAAGAAGACAACCCCTGAATTGTGATTTGAACTATTTCTTACATGCAATTTTAGCCACTTGTTTTCTTTGTGTTTTATATGTTTATTTTTTGCAGACGTACTTTTCCGTCTGATGGGATTCCGTCCCTAATAACTATAAAAATACGAAGATGCAAACACAACGGGGCCTTTTGCAAAATCACCGACCGGACAAAAATCAATCCTCACATTTTGTTTCATTTCTCTTTCAGTGTGCACAAAGATTAGAAAAAATTCACTGCATTTTCACAAGAGAGAAAACGTTCCATCATCACCGAGAGATCACAGAAATTTCACCGATTACCATAAACATGTGTTCTCTCTGGGATCTCCTTAGCCTTTAGTCTCTGCTGGGATTTAAAGTCAAACCATACCTCAAGTGGAATTTGTACATGCGATTTATCACTAAAGATGCTGGCAAAAACAGTCGGTTCCTTGTACCACTCAAGTAAGTACCTGATCCCTCCCGCTATCCTTTACATTTACAAGAGCCAGATCAGACCGACAATGAAGTAGTGCTGCCATATATAGACGTGATCTGCACAGTCTTTACTTTCTAGTCTCGATAGAATCTAAAAGTGTTCTTGTGGGTAACAAATTATTTTCCACTCTACAATCTCTATCGCATAGACGTAACGCCGCAAGTTACTTGCTTCTCTATCGTTATTTCCATGGAAAAAGTTCAGGCGAACTACTTTCCTTATTTTCAGCAGTTCTAGCCTCCATAGCTACGCTCCACCAGGTCACGCATATTGTAGAGAACCAACCTCTTTCCCTTCATATTTCATTGGCGGAAAGTAAGTTCTACTCGAATAGCTTCTTTCCCTGAATCGCTGCTTTGTGGGGCCAATTTCATAACCTGTTCAAGTCTAGGGTCTATCGACATTTTCTCCTCATATCCCCATAAACTGTACCTTTTACTCTGTAATCTTTTACTTCGAGTGGCTTTTGGGCCTTGTAAAAAATGTAACAAAAAAAAAAAATGAAATGGACGCTACATCTAAAAATGGAAACACAAATCTAGTTATCAATAATTTGGTGTTCATTTTTCTGAGGTCCCAAGTCGGAACAAGTATTATCTCTAGTTGTAGGTAGGGTCTTCCTTCAAGTGACTGCTACTGCTGGTTGGACGGAGAGTTCATCTCTACCTCTCGCCCTAACAGAGACTTTATTTATATGAGGCTGCAGACAGAAATTTGTGGCTTCTCATAATCTCACAATTTTTCATTGATTTGTGCATTATTCTCTTCTCCTTCAAGTGGGTTGTCGCTTAGAAGGACATATTTTAAAGACGTTATTTTTCGTTAATAAAGAAACAACCCGAAAATAACATCATTTAAAGCTCATTTGGCTGGTTGTGTGTCCAACCGGTAGGGTCGGGGATCCATTGTTTAAAAAAAAAAAAAAAAAAGCAAAAACAAAACAACAAATACAAAAAAAAATACAACAAAAAAACAAAAAAGCAGTATATTTCTTGTTCCGTAATATTTTTGTTTGTATCTTACAGATTTCTTTTGAATGTGCTCTTGGTGTAACAGTGAGCTAATCGAAAAAAGAAATTGGCTTGCCAACTTTGTTTTATTCCCTTTCAAACAAGCAACCACATGAAAAATACGAATCTATCATTTCTTCCCACAAATATGAGTTAAATAGTGGGGCAGAATGCACTATTTTTTTTAAAATTTGGCCTCTATTTATAAATAATCTGCTTCTGAATAATCAAATAAAAAATGCAATAAAACTCTGATATTATCTAATTTGATAAACTTTTAATGACTTTGATAAATAATATATATGGAGTACATTGCAGTCTAAAGAAAAATATTTTCGATTACTAATGAAATTTTAAAAGAATTGTTTTCATTTTCTTTTAATTATAATGATGGTGTGTGTGTGTGTGTGCGCGCACGCGTGTGTGTGTGTGTGTGTGTGAGAGAGAGAGAGATCTCACGCCCGGTGGAATTAGTAATCAATAGTTCTAAAGGAGTGAGATGAAAGTACTAATTAGTTGAGTAGAATGATTCCGAAGTAATACCACAAATAAGCGTTTTTTTTATTATAATTATTTCTGGGGCTGAGTTATTGGTTAATTAAGTGTAATAATTCCGGAGTGATTAGTGGACAGGTTCGTTAAGTAAAGTTTATGAAAAACGCTGATTCCGTAAAAAAGTATGACAAATGGCGAATCGGATTTCTTGGGTGGTCTGAAGGACCAAATCCGGCCAAGTCCGCAAACGAGATAAGTGGTTTTGGCAAGACTCAAGTGGGAATTGTCAGTGAAAAGACCACGGGGAACTCCAAATTCATTTTTAGTACCACTTGAGGAATAGTCACACGCAGAGATTTGGAGATTAGGCGAACATGCATGGTGGTCAAGGCGATCTCCATATTAAAATTAGTGGGCGGCGCCTAAACATTGTTTTGTATAAGCGGTCTGCACGCTGAGTAGAGCAGATGGGCGCAGATCGATAAAGATCGAGCAGAGACGAGAGATCGACAGAACGCTGCGAAAACGGTTGGGTGAATCAGTTGGTTTACTTTGTGGTTGTCATGCGTCAAGAAGTCCGATCCGAACTAAGAGACAGATAAAGCCCGTACGAATCTAAATAACTCCGTCAACAAAGCTGAGAAGAGAAACTGCTATATTGTTGTGAATAGACGAAGATCCACGAAATTACCTCCCTTAGATCAATTGGATTCATATCGGACTGATTGTGTCTTTCTCTCTTTGTTACTTTCCAACCCAAAAGATTGAATCCCGTTAACACACTTTGTATTCGTGTAATTTCTTTAGTAGCAATATAAAAGCAGTAGTCTTAAAAGACTTTGTACAGAAGCTGGAAGTGTTACTTAGATTTTTCTTTATGTCTTTGCAGTTGCGACAAAGTGATTTCGACAAAGTTGCACGAATAGTGATTTCTTTCAGCGTGGAACCCCGCCATCTCATTCTTTACCATCGGACCGTCCTGAGGGACCTGGAAACAGCTATTCGGATCAAAAATTCATAACGTGGCGAATAGTGGTGGTTCTTTCAGCTCACCGGAGGAGGACCGAGTGGTTTTAATTTTAATCGGCCAGAACCACCGGAGAGATCAGACATAGCTGCCGACGGTAGGATTTCTACGTTAGAATTTATAAAGTTTCAAAAACATTTTTAAAATACACCAAAGATTTGTTGGGGTTAGTTTTAAAACTAATTAAGCGAAAATAACATTTAGTAATCGAAAATACAAATTGATTGGCCTCCCTCTTTTTAAAATAATTAAATTTTTTATTATGTATTTGAAGTTTTTTTTTTGCATGTTAATTTCTATGTGCAAATTAAAAGCTTAGCGTTTCCTCCTCTTAACCGAAAAACAATTTGTACAATTTTGTCACTTGTGATCGCCATACACTTATCTTATCTCTAATCCGACAACCTGTCAACACGTTTGATATACGGCGGACAGTCAAAAAGTTCAACTCCGTGATTAAGAAATAGTTTTTTTTAAAATCTCACGCTATAAATAAGTAATACTTGTGTAAATCAAATTAATTGAACATTAAATTTGCTAAGTTTTCAAAAATAATGTATATTTTATTTTTGCAAGATTTTTCAAACCGATAATTAATTTTGTTTACAAATGTGTTGATCGCACAGATGCATAAGGACTCTTTAACATACATAATTTTTAAAGATTGTAGTTGACATTAAAGCATTAAAACGGGGTGCCAAAGAGGAAAGCTCATTAGAAGAATTACCATGAAAGTATTTACAGAAAAGCACATTGAGGTGGGGGAAGTGACTGAAGTCGAAAGGATAGGTCAGAACTTTCTTTGGGTCTTGACAATGGTCTCTAGATACATATCAGTAGTATAAGACCAATGCGGTAGCAACATTCAATACACAGAAAATGGTAGACTGAAGGTGTAAGATAGATTCTAACGAGAAAAATTGTCTAGAACGCTACAGTGAACTAAATTTCCAAGCAAAAGACATAGTAATTGATTCAATATAATCTTTCTACTTCATGTCAGTGCAGTGGATCTCAAACTATTTTAAAATTTTTTGCATGGCAGCATCTTTAAAATATTTTAGATGGCTTGCGGGCCCTTTTATATTAAACACAGTTAACATATAGGATACTGAAAGAAAACATTTTTGGCAAACAAATATTTATTCAAAAAATAACAACACAAAAAATATTTATTCAATTTATTTACTGATGAAAATGGCGTATGAGTACTATAGCCCGTTCCACAAAGTCTGGAGTAAAAATTTTACCATCTGAACCTCCCTCTGCTATTTAATCTAGCGATGCTGGTTATACTTTGGAATCACTGTTACACCTGTAATCAAAGCAATTCAAATATAATCACGCAATTCACCTCACCTCCAGTCAAAGCAACTTGAATAAAATCACGCAAACTGTAGAACACGAATACTTTCTTCTTCTTCATATAGATTAGAGTACCTTTGCGACGGCTTTTCGCTTATTGCATAACTAAAACATAAACAAGAGTCAAAATAGAACTAAGGAAGGTAACTCAAGAAATAAAAATAATGCATACAGAAGGAAAAAGGGGGTAAATAAGGGAGAGTTGGAGATGAAAAGATATAATCTCCCTTTCCAACAACAACGCTGCCATTATGACTTAGCAACAATCTTAAATAGCCAATAATTTCAACCGAGTGGCCTCTTCGCGGTTCCCTCGAAACCCCTTCCAGATCCCCTAGGGGACCGCGGACCCCATTTAAAGAACCGCTGTGTCAGTGGTAAATGCTATTTTGAAAAGGCGCAAGGAATCACTCTCGTGGAGGTTAGCATCAGCCATAATGCGAATGGAATGCAAAAAAGCTTCTCTAATACGGTTACAGGAGTGCAATTTTGGTTTGGAAGCGTTAAAATTAATAAACCATTTCTTGCTCCAGTTGAAATAAAGGTAGGTATATATGATAACATGACTTCAATTAATACTCGTCTTTGCAAGTTTAGTGTTTAGTCGAAGTGAAAAAAATTATTTTGTGTTATAGAAAGCCTTTCATTAATTGGAGCGAGATAGCATGAATAGATTTAATTAAAATGAAAACACCGAGCTTTGAGAATAATCATTTTGTTCTGAGTGAGCCCGATTAAAACCGGTTTATTATAGATCGTGAATGGATCAAGCCAATATCATTTTTGAACGCACGTGAATTGTACTGATGGGTCATAAAATTCCATTTACTTCCATATTTTTCTTTCGTATATTTGACATCGTATTTAGAACGTATTTGTCTGCAGTTCACACAAGGAATGTGAATGATATACCCCAGTGATCGACATAAAGGGTATGGTTTGAAATTCCTAGCACCCGAAGAAGGCCGGAGCGTACAAAGGCCGAAACGTCGTACAAATGGCAACCAAAATGAAAACAATAATCTGAATAATGTAAATAGTTTGTTTAGAATGGTTTCACAAAGCTTGATAAGACTTGAAACGTCTATATCAATATTTCATATGTATTACTATCAGTATAGCCCGGCGTTGCTCGGGTGTAATGAAAGCGTTAAAACTAATCCATGGTCCTGGAGCTCACACTCTTTGGACGTTGGCACGAAAGACTAAAAAGCAATAGTTGTTTCCAGTTAAAGCGAAACCGTAGACTGAAAGAAAAATGAATGGATGCAAGTCAAATTTAGATTTCCTGGTATCGAAATCAAATAAGTTTTTTTCGTCGTAAACTGAATTTTGAAGGCTAAATAAGTCCTCTGAGTAAATGGTATCATGGCTGAGACTAAGAACTACAATTATACCTACTTAGAGCAAAACCTAAAAGGGCTGAAAAAAAATACAGACATACAGGCAGATAAACAGACACACACAAACATCTTGCCTTTTATATGTATATATATATTATCGATTTTCTGCACGATTGTAAGAACTGCAACCTTGAAACTTCTGAATATCGTTTTTTATGTCTTTGTCTATGAGTGTATGAAATTTGATTAAAATCGGAACATTCCTTCTATAACCCGATTTTTTCGATTATCGATTTTCGATATTTATCGGGGGTACCTCAACACAAAACCTAGCTAAGAACACTCGCAGACGCTTATAGTACAACTGTGTAAATTTTCAAGAAAATCGGTTCAGCCGTTTTGAAGTCTATAGGTAACGGACACACACACACACACACACACACACACACACACAATGTTCCACTTATAAATAAGTTTAGATACTTGTTTGTAAAACATAGATGATGATGTTTGTCGAGGGAAGTTGTCATCAAGATTTTCAAGTCGATATTCTGCAAAAAAGTTGATGGGTATTGACTATGCAAATGACTTAGCTATCACTGCAAACACTATTACCAATGCCACAGTTCTCTTATATCATCTAGAAAAATCTCCTAACAGTTTTGGACTTTACATCAATATCTCTAAAACTGAATTCACAGGCTTCAACTAGCAAAGCTGAATACGAACTCTATCAGGCGAATCAATAAAATCTGTCGAATCTTTTACATACCTAGAAAGCAGGACACTTCGACATCGTGTAATTGTTAGCAAGCTTGTCTCGCTAGATCAATTACAACTGAATAGTGAGTTCAGTCCTCACTAGGTGCTCCACACTTTTGGCCTTGTGCCATATCTAAGCTCCGTCTAGAAAATCAAGCCACGCAGGAAGCAAAATAAATTACACTGAAAAGTATGTGAAAATTCGGATAGATAGAAATCGGTTTCTTATAGATCGTGAATGGATCAAGTCAATATCATTTTTGAACGCACGTGAATTGTACTGATTGGTTGTAAAATCTATTTATTTTATATGATTTTGTTTTATAACACGACTGGAACTAATGTACGGATCTGATGTGCAGATACACACTTCTCTCATCGACATATAAGAGTAAACTTTTGGCTACATTCTCTGATGAAGTCTCACGACATGTTCTGGTTTCATTTCTCTGTCTTCTGTTATCTTTCAGCCAACTTCATAATTATACCCTCCATCAAAGATTTATCCTTATGAGAAAAAAAAGTGCTGTAAGTGCCCTCTGCTGTCACTCGTGTAATTGGTAATCCGAGGATGCTATCTTTGGTAAATATAGCGGATGAGTGAAAATAAGGTGTAACAATTTCTGTTTAGTCACCAAAGAAACGTGCTCTACTTTTATCCTGAAGGAATATTACATGCTTACTCTTACCTTATTCCGAGTGGAAACTATTTATTGATTGTTATCATCCGTTTATTTAAACAAGTATCATTACATAATCAAGTACTTCCTTCGAAGGAGATTATAGTAAATGACTCTCTTCTAGTGCCACCGAGTACACAGCATCAAACTGGCTGGAGAATGTCCTTTACTATACTTGATGCCAGTTCATTTTGCTCACAACTCAATCTCTTGCGTTACTGGTTGCTATAAAAATATATTTTTATAAGACATAATTCCTTCCAAAAATAAGCCATTTCCCTTATGTCCAATTAGAAAATCGCACATTGAAATACGGCCAAGCCCAAAATGCCAAATACAGGTCGGGGATACCAGAATCAAGCAGGTACAAAAATTTAAATACCTGGGAAGCGTTATAACAGAATACGGAAAGTGCGATACAGAGATCCGAAGGCGAATTGGCATGGCGAAGGAGGCATTCTAGAAGTTGAGTAAAGTATTAAGAAACAGGATAATTTTGCTAGAAAGAAGGAAGAGAGTACTGGATTGCTACGTGCTGTCCGTCCTTCAATATGGCAGTGAATGCTGGACAATACCATCAAAGATGAACGAAAAACTTGAGGCAACTGAAATGTGGTTTTACAGAAGGATGCTGCGAATATCATGGATCGAGCATGTGAGCAATGATGAGGTCTTGGAAATGATGGAAACAAAAAGGAAATTAATACTGAGCATCAGGAAGAGACAGCGGAAGTTCCTGAGACACCCAATGAGGAAGGAGGGTTTGGAAAATCTGATGCTAACAGGCCAGATAGAAGGAAAAAGAGACAGAGGAAAGCAACGGATAACATATTTGAAGGACCTAATCAGGTGGAACGAGGATTGCATGGTGTAACAGGAGAAGGCGTGCTCAGAGCCACCAGGGATAAGGAAAAGTGGAAGGCCATGATCGCCTACATCCTAAAGTGACAAGGCACATAGAAAAAAAAGATGTATTTTTTTTTGTTTTTTGTTTAAATTCTATGCATCTGACAACAATCTGATGTCAATAATTTCCAAAGTTTACTTTGGATATCTGGAAAATTTTCACAAGGTTTTTGCTTAATTAGTTTTTAAACTAACCCCAACAAATCCTTGAAGTATTTTAAAAAATGTTTTTGAAAGTTTATAAATTATTATAATAAAAACAATGAAAACAATTCTTTTAAAATTTCATTAGTAATCGAAAAATGTTTTTTCTTTAGATTGACATGTCTTTCACGAATAAATGTCTTTTAATAAATATATGTATTATTTATTAAAACCATTAAAATTTTATCAACTTAAATGATATCAGAGTTTTATTGCCTTTTTATTTGACTATTCGGAGCAGATTTTCGGAAACAGAGGCCAAATTAAAAAAAATAGATTATTTATATTCCCCAATGAGTCTTGCGTTTCCGCAACAAAGTTTAATTTATTAAAATTTCATGGATTTACATTGACGGGGAGTAACAAATGTAAAAAAATACATTTTTACGAAGCTTTTTAAACAATAATAATTTTAAAATAATTTAATTCATTAGTGAATGAGTATCGAAAATATAAAATTCCGACAATTATTTGATTTTTGCGAGAATTTTCAAATTAATGTGTTTGTCACCGGAAAAGAGTGAGTTATGTAATATTACTTTTTCTATTGTAAACTCTCGTAACGTTTTGGTTACCCACTAACTCAAATCAAAACAAGATTTTCTGCAAAAATTTCGAACATTCAAGAAGGGATTAAAAAATTTTTAAAGATAATTAAGAATTACTTTGAACATTCCTCTTAATAATAATATAAACATTTTGATGGAAAAAAAGTTCGTTTGGGGCCGTTTTTTATACATACAATGCTGTTTTTTAGCGATTCAGTGAAGGTACCTATATACATGTGTGTGTGATATAAAATTTGAACACGGGTGGCAAAGCAATCTTATCACTTTTCCTTTTTGTTTATTTTTTTCTCAATTGGAGTAGATAGACTGAACTATCGCCCGGTTCACACTCCACCCACGTCTATTGAACAGGTTAAAAGGCTCATGTCTTGTTCCCTGTTTAGGGTGTGGTTTCCGGCTTTCTTTTTTCCAATCTTTTCACTTTTCCTTATTTTTTTCTTTTGGAGTAGATAGACTGAACTATCGCCCGGTTCACACTCCACCCACGTCTATTGAACAGGTTAAGAGGCTCATGCCTTGTTCTCTGTTTAGGGTGTTGTTTCCGGCTTTCTCTTTTCCAATCTTTTCACTATTACGTAGCTCATCAGTGGCGTTACCGCCTTGCTCGGAGTGATACGATTAAAAAAAATATATATATACCTCCATTCATCTTCCCACAGATCCACATACTCTGCACAGAGACCTACATCATGTGCTCTAAGAGGGTAGTGCTAAACTGGTTCAATAGGGTGGCTGTTGGAAGACTCAGTTTCTTGCAACATTACTAGCCCTATGTCACAAAAGCAGGAATAAAAAACATTATTTGGGAAATTTCTTGCAAAAATTAAATAATTGTCGGATTTTATGTTAACCCCCACTTGTTTAATTTCATAAAATTTCGAAAAATTAAGCTTAATTAAAAGCAGGACGTTTTAGAGAGTTGAAATCATCAATTTGCTTTTGTCATACAGAAACATCATTGACTGAAAATCTTCTCTGAATCGTACAATAAAAATGATATAAAACTATAACATTATTTATTTAGGGAAGCTTTTAATTGCTTTTATAAATAAAATATATTTGTAGTTAGTTCTAATAAAAATAAAATAAAATATAATAAATAAATATAGGAACAAAATAAAAATAATTGAAATTAAAATAAGGTATTTGTACTTTCTTTTAGTATCCTTTCTTTCTCTCTCTCTCTCTCTCTCTCTCTCTATATATATATATATATATATATATATATATATATATATATAAAACCTTCTCTCTATACACTTCTCTCTCAACTAACGAGAAGTTAACCCTCAAATAAAAAATGGAAGAAGAAAAAAAGACTGAATCCGGCCGAATAAACACCGGATGTTTGCCGCAGCAGACTCTACGCACAACTTCCGTTATATAAAAAATGAAAAGGAAAGAAACACCGAGATAGAGGGAAACCGTCGTTAGATGAGACATACTTTAACCAATTCGGCCACGAAGAAGCAAGTTTAGAGCGTTTAAGTGAAATTATTCTCGTCATAGATTCCTCGAAATTATCATATCTGCTCAGTTTCGGATCTAAAGGTAAACATTTTTTTTATTTTCTAAAGAGGTAATGATTGTTGTTATTCATTAATCCGACAGATAACGCTTAAAGTGATAAAAATCTGTAGTCAGACTTTTTTTTTATTCAACAGCACCGAGGTCATTGGTGAAAAGATTGAGGACAATAGAGTGCTGATAGCACACAAAGAATGGAATGTTCAAGTCCTACAGAGAGTAACGAAGGAAAGTGAGAAGAAAGGATTAAACATAAACTATAAGAAAAATGAATGCATGGTCATTAGGAAAAACAGGAGCCCAAAATGCTAATTACAGGTTGAGGATACTAAAATCAAGCGGGTATTGAAATTTAAATACCTGGGAAGTGTTCTTACAGAGGACGGAAAGTGCGATACGGAGATCCGAAGGCGAATTGGCATGGCCAAGGACGCATTCCAGAAGCTGAGTATTGAAAGAAAATTTCGTTCGAAACAAACAGTACTGGACTATTACGTGATGTATGTTCTCTTGTATAACAGCGAATGCTGAACAATCTCCTCTGAGATGATGAAAAGCAGAAGTTTTGTTCTACATAAGGATGCTGAGGATACCGTAGACCAAAAATATGAGCAACGACAAGGTTTCGAAGAGAATGGAACCGAAAAGGAGACTTATACTTAAATTCAGAAAGAGTTCATGAGACATGTAATCAGGAAGTAGAGCTTGGAAAATCTGATACTAACTGGGTGGTTAGAGGGAAAGAGACACGGGGGAAAACAGCATGGACATACTTGATGGTCTTAAGCAAATGGATGAGCAGGGTTTGGGAGAATTAAAAAGAAAATAAGAATTAAGAGCTACAAGGAACAGGAAGATATGGAGGACCATGATCGCCTACGTCCTGAAAGGACACAGCACATAAAAAAGCTTATTAATTTTTGCCGTTATATGCATCTTGAAAGAACACGATCCAAAATACCGATTCAATAAATTTTAGAATGATAAATAGTATTTTAAGAATATTTTAATCAATTCAATCTTATTGCATAACATCGCTTTAAAACAGAAAAAATATTTTGCATGTAAAAACACATTTAAATAGGAAACAACATTAAAAAAAATTAAAATACACAAAACGGTTTTGAAAAAATTCAAAGGAAAAACGATCTTTGAAAAACTATTTACACGTAACCACTTAAAGAACCATTTTAAAGATTTAAATTTTAATTTAAGGTAATTTTAAAATTTCTGAAGGTCAAATGGCCTTCAAAATTTTAAAAATCGCCTGAAAGTCTTTTATTCTTAAAGAAATTCAGTATGTCATCCAATTTTTGTTTTTATATTCTTTTGGATTTTATTTTTCACCAGGGTTGACAAACATAATATAAATAGGGAAACCAAATCCTCGAAGTTCCACTTGGCAAGATTGACCAAAGAAAAAGATCGATGAAAGGACTATCTGCAAGTGGTCAATACATGTATCGTTAGCAGACTTCAGCACTTTGAGATATATCATCGCCTTCATAAATTAAGTGGAACATCGCGCTCACTTCCAACACATTTTATATTATTTTTAATGGATACTCATATTTCTGTAGATGCTCTGTTATTTTTTCTTTTTTTCATTATTAAACAGTACATTTATTTATATCTACTGACCTGAATAATTGAGAAATCTTATCAGGAAAATATGCGTTCTCCGGCAGGATTCAAACCTGCGTCGACTAAAAAAAAACCGTCATTAGATCTGACGTGTCTTAAACTGCTCGACCACGTAGGACTTCCGATGAAACAAAGCCGGAATAATGCTTTTGAACACATATTTTCCCGATTTTTTGAAATAGTAATATCTGCTCTGTTTCGTATCTTAATGTAAACAAAGTCAATTTATTTACGAAATTTTATGAAATTCGTTACGAAATGGATTAAATCCAACATATTTTTAATTTATTTCTTTATATATGTAATAAAAACAATATTCTTTCACTGTAAAAGCTATTTCAATGTAACTTTAAATTTATTCACTGATAAAGAGATGACTTCAAGTTATAGCGATGTTTTTTCACAGGATACTGAGATAATATGGACTGAACATGTGTGCAACAAGGAAGCTAAGGAAAAATGATGTAAAAAAGACATTTATATTAAAAAATAAAAAAGAAACAGCTGACATTTCTGCGACACATAATGGAAAAATGGTTTGGAGAACTTAAACACTCACCGAACACATTGAAGGTAGGACGTCCAGAGGGAAGCAGAGTAACCTAGCTAACGAATTTGTGTGAATGGATGGAATTGCGTTGACAGAGGGAGATGATAAACAGACAGACGTTACTACAAGAGGCAGAAAGTTGTGAGGAGACAAGATCGCCCACGACATATAAAACGAAGATGACTGAATAGTCATTTTCTCTCTTGCCTACTCGACAACATATTTTGACGCGTAAAAGAGCCTAAGATCTTTGTGATGAATAAGTAATTGAATGTTCGAAAAATTAAGTCAGCTTACAGGAGAAAAAAAAATCTCATTTTGAGCTATTGAATTTGTCTCGTCTCGCTAAATCAAATTTCGTTAATCCGATATTTGAGGTAGGTGAAAATCATTTCATCTTCTCTTAACGTCGCGGAAGAGCTCAACGCGTTAAAGATCAAATCCGGTGAAGTGTGATTCATCGCTAACATAATGCGTCATTGCGATGTTCCCGGTGAGCCGGTGATTATAGGTATGACTTTCACCTTCATATTGCAATTATATTTCTGTTTATGAAATTTCACACAAGTAATATCTGATGCTTTTCACTTGGAATCAAGCTATAATTTCCTTTACACTCTAACTCTCCACAGTATTTTCACTGATTTTATTAATTATTACTCGTAATTAGTGCAATGCTAATTTAAAACAATATATACATATATCTTGTTTTAAATGAAAGTTTTATTAAATGAAGTGTGACTCCCGACAGGAATTAATTCTGAATTTCATTTTTTTATCTTGTAAATCATTTTTAAGTCAATTATTCTTTATCAGAATCTTTTATCTTCCAGTTATGGGTTAAATAGCAGGACAGATTGGGTTCTATAGCCTTGGTCGGCAACCAGTCTACCGCAGAAAGCAATGGCAACCTACTGCGGGATAATGTTCTGCCCAGTCAGTCATGTCTCTTTCGAGACATGATCGCCCAAGCGTGTATCACGTATGGCACTTAACTGACTGATTCTTTATCATTGAGCTACAAAAAGGAAGGTTTAATTTCCCTTTTTTCAAGAAATGCACATCTAGTGTTGAAACTTTGAATAAAGTAATTGAAGTTTGGCTTGTAGGAACAGTCGGCCATGCCGAGTACAAGGAAAAATATCCGTAGTTAAATCTTCCAGAGATATAGTAGTCAGGGGTAGAAAGATTAAAAAGGTTACTAATAAAGTCTGTGTTGTGTTTCTTTTAATGGCCGGTTCAAAAAGTGAAAAGGAAGAAGAAACAATAAAAGAACTTGTACTTATCGGACTTTAGTTTTTAGGCGTTAGTTGAAATATCTTGTTGTTGTTTCTTTGACGGCGTGTGAGTGAAGACGAAGAAAGGAAAATTGGAAGGAGGAAGAATGAATGTATGTCAACTTGGCAAGACATGGTCAGCGTCTTGAAATTTTCTTTTTACATTGCGACGGGGTCCTTATCAGATTACCGCTCTGATATCGGACTGACTTTTACCGGTCAAGGGACGTGGCTAAGTAGCGGAATTTAGTCATGTGACTGGATCAAACGACATACCCATTTTTTATGTGTTAAGAAAATTTGACCGGGGTCATAGATCAATTTGCTATTTTCTATCCTATCTTAATTTTTATAGATCAATTTGCTATTTTCTATCCTATCTTAATTTTTACACCGACTTATGAAATTTGCTTTAGTCTGAATTTTTGCAAAATGTTTTTAGTCGTTTTGATTCATCCATAAAAAGCGGGGGTGCTAATTTACTTTTTGTGTTTTAGTTAATTTTTAGATTATATAGGAATTGTATTCTATAACCCCACCCCTGCAGATTGATAAATATTGAAAATATTTCTCAATATGTTCATGCATGTTTGTACGTATCCATGTGATTATGGTTGTTTAAAGCATGAAATAGAAGATAAATTTATTCTCGCTGTTTAAGATCAGATTTGTTAGTCGTGGGTTGGCATTATTGTGTGTGTTCGTTGCGATCAATCGTTGTCCACTGAAGGGTCGCTTTTTGTGTTTTGACGTTTGTATGCGGCGTATGGGTTCGTTAATTGCAATTGTACGTTTGAAGTTTTGTGTTGTCTTTCGTAGGCTGAAAAAAAAGAGTCGAATATCATAGTTGAGATGCGCGTGATTAGAGGTCTCGACGAAAGTGTACTGTAGTGTATAATATCAGAGTGCTGTTTATTTTCTAATGAGATATTTTAGAATGTAGTATGCTTTGGAAAATTCTCGGTGGATTCCAGTGGTTGATATGGCTGTTAAAAAACTTCTAACTGATTCCAATGCTCCACGTTGAGTTACTTTTTGTTTGGAAGGACCCATTCGTTTCGATGTATGTGTGTGGATTTATCGTGGTGTTAGAAGAATTAACAGCTGGGAAAGACTTTGATTGGCGAAGTTGTTTTTAGTTGATTGAGTCTTGTGTATTGATATCGTGTGTCGACGCGAGTTTTGAAAGAACTTTAGAAGATATCTGGATTTAATGTCGATTTGTTTTGGAGGTGCCAGTTATCTCCAGTATCAATAAATCGAACTTGCAGATGTCTTAGCGGTTCTCCTTAAATGATGAAAAACGTCAGTGAGTCGACGTTGTGTCACTCTTTTTCTGGAAAGACTGGGAGAGATGACAGTTGTGCTGCTTAGTATGCTATTAAACTGTGTAATATTCTATATGCGATCGCCATTTTATGTAATGACTAGCAGTATCGCCCGGCGTTGCTCGGGTGTCATGAAAGCGTTAAAACTAATCCATGGTCCTGGAGCTCACACTCTTTGGACGTTGGCACGAGAGACTAAAAAGCAATAGTTGTTTCCAGTTAAAGCGAAACCGTAGACTGAAAGAAAAATGAATGGATGTAAGTCGAATTTTGATTTCCTGGTATCGATATCAAATAAGTTTTTTTCGTCGTAAACTGAATTTCGAAGGCTAAATACGTCCTCTGAGTAAATGGTATCATGGCTGAGACTAAGAACTACAATTATACCTACTTAGAGCCAAACCCGAAGCAAAAACTAAAAAAAAAATGGCTGAAAAAAATACAGACATACAGGCAGATAAACAGACACACACACAAACATCTTGCCTTATATATATATATATATATATATATATATATATATATATATATTATCAATTTTCTGCACGATTGTAAGAACTGTAACCTTGAAACTTCTGATTATCGTTTCTTATGTCTTTGTCTATGAGTGTATGAAATTTGATTAAAATCGGACCACTCCTTCTATAACCCGATTTTTTCGATTATCGATTTTCGATATTTATCTTGGGTACCTTGACACAAAACCTAGCTAAGAACACTCGCAGGCGATTATAGTACAACTGTGTAAATTTTCAAGAAAATCGGTTCAGCGGTTTCGGAGTCTATAAGTAACGGACACACACACACATACACACACACACACACACACAGAGAAAGTTCCATTTATAAATAAATTTAGATGCTTGAGCATTATATATAACGGGGTCAACATTTTGTAGAGATCAGGATTTCCTGCGTATTCTTTGCGTGGTCGACATTCATGCAATGAGAAGGTTGAAAAGATATTGTAGAGATGCATAGGCGGTTCAAAGTAGTTCGTGTCAACAAAAAGATTTCTCGGTTTTTGTGTATAAATGTTGAATTTATTTTAACGAGAGAAAATAACATACTATTTTGTGTGTACAAAGTAATCAAAATGTGATTATCATAATTTTTCTGTGTGTTCTTTGCGGAGTCACCATTCATGCGGAGTTCAGAATTCTACCGCGTGTTCTTTGCGGTTTTATGGAATATGTAGAGATAACTATTCCTTAGCGTGTTTTTTTGCGGGTTCACCATTATTGTAGGGGCCTCTGCTATGTTTGCCAAATTTGCCTTGTGCCAAACGCAACCGAAGTCCCCATAATTTAAAATATCAGAAGATTGAATGAATAATAGGAAAAATAAAAGTGTTTAATTTGTAAAATAAGTGAAAATTTTATTTACTGAATACTATAACATATTTTGTAAGAAGAAAACGTTTAAAGAGAAAATGTACGTAGTTACATGTTCCAGAGAAATAGTAGTAAGGGGTTAAATTATTCCTTATAGTTGATTGTAGTAGAATGTGCGTATGTATAAAGATTAAAAAGGTTACTAATAAAGTCTGTGTATCATTTCTTTTTATGGCCGGCTAAAGAGTGAAAAGGAAGTACAAGCAACAAAGGAAATTGTACTTATCGGATTTTGATTTTTAGGAGTCAGTTGAAATATCTTGTTCCTTTGACGGCTGTTACGTGTTAAGCTTAACAAAAGAAAAAAAAATGATTGACCAAAACTCAGAGCTAAATCACAGACAAATATTTAATTTACAAAACACACCAAATAAAATATTTATAAATATACAATTTTTGTTGCATGCAAAACAAGAAACATAGAGTTTACTACTGGCGAGTGTTACGAGGAGAGAAGGGGAAAGTGTCAGATATCTTTACCCATTTAAGTTGGCAAAGAAGTTAAGTGCTACATTTGGAAATCCTTAAATGAGTATGTAAAGAATAATTTTAAGTATGGTCAATGAAAGAGTCAAAAATATGTATTTACCCATTTAGTTCCATGAGGTTCTCTTTCAGGTTTTAGTTAATCGGCAACTTTTTATAGATTCTTTCGGTTGGATGTTGTGGTACAGTGGATATCGGCTAGGAACGAGAAACCGGGAAGCCGAGTTCGAATTCCAGTTGAATCCATTGTATTCACTTACGCGCAAATACCCTTGGGAAAGGTATTAATCCGTCTCTTCCGTACAGTTATGGGTTAAATAGCAGGACAGATTGGGTTCTATAGCCTTGGTCGGCAATCAGTCTACCGCAGAAAGCAATGGCAACCTACTGCGGGATAATCTTCTGCCCAGTCAGTCATGTCTCTTTCGAGACATGATCGCCCAAGCGTGTTTCATGTATGGCACTTAACTGACTGATAAATCCTTGAATCAAACCGGAGTTGATAACATCAGCAAACCCTGGTAACAACTGACTACTCACTGCCCAAAACCTATTTTTATAGGGGCTAACACCTAATTTGCATATTTCTAGAACCTTTAGAACTCTCTAGGTTTTACTGGAACATTCCACAATTTTCTAAAATGTTCTATTCCTAATTTCTCTATTTTTACGACTACTTCATGAATTAAAACTTTTTAGTAACAACACGTAGGATTCAATAGAATCCCTTACTACAACTTTTTAAACATTATTATTTTTTTTTTTTTCTGGTATATAAATGTATCCTTGTAACACGGCGTGTGAGTGATGACGAAGAAAGGAAAATTGAAAGGAGGAAGAATGAATGTATGTCAACGTGGCATGACAGGGTCGGCGTCTAGAAATTTCCTTTGTACATTGCGACGGGGTACTTATCAGATTACCGCTCCGATATCGCAATGACTTTTGCCGGTCAAGGGAAGTTGTTAAGTAGTGGAATTTAATCATTTGACTGGATCAAACGACATACCAATTTTTTTTAGGCGTCACGAAGAATTGACTGGGGTCATAGATCAATTTGCTATTTACTATCCAATCAGAATCCAGAATCTTAATTTTCGCACCAACTTGTGAAATTTGCCTTGATCTGGGATTTTCCAATACGTTTCAGTCGTTCTGATCCATTTTTTTGCAGGTGCGCAATTTTACTTTTTGTGTTTTAGTTATTTGTTGGATTATATAGGATTGGCATCCTAAAGGCTTGAAAGCGAACTTTAATGCTTGTTTGATTTTGTCAGTTTCGCTGATGTCGTCTTTAATTGTGTCGCTTACACGCTTGCATAATATTTCTATTATCGCAGAATAGTATAATCTAAACATATTCGATAATATCCTTAATCCCATCGCTTACACGTTATGTTCTATTTGACGAGTTTATGGCTAAAAAGAAATAGTATTTTTGTGAGCTGTAATATTATTTAATTTAAACATCATATAATTAGGTGGCCATACTTTGCTTCAACATATTCTACTAAGTCTTTATCCCCGTTATTTGTATTTTAAAGCTGTTTTAGAGAGTTTCTGGTGATACCGACTGAGCAAAAGCGATGGACCGGATGTTTGGACTATCACAACCAAAAAGTAAATGACCAAAACTCGACGGTGCGCAGCTGAATTCGCGCAGATGTTCCGGTTGAAAAATAAAAACTAATTAAATATTAAATTTTCAGTTCGCGAGCCTACGCAAATTTTATTTATCGGCCACTGGGAAGCCCAGAATCAAATACGGATATGAATTCCCAAATGATCATCTGCGATCCAAAAAGTCGAAATAAAAAGCCGATACAGAAAGCATCGCCAGACAGACCAACGCAGGCCGAAACACACGGACTGACTCGAGAGAGAAGAGTGTAATCGGTATCCCCTTGACCTAGGTCAAGCGGCTTACTATGCTAGCCTCCCTTCCCTCTTATCTTATCTTTCACTGTCTCAAAACTACTTACTGACCTAAGGAGCGAATGCATCAAAGACATTCCTTACTTACAACGTTCCCACATTCCTAAGCACAAATTCTCTTTTCAGCATTTTATTGCCATGAACATTTTAACGTTCATTGGACCTATACTTCAAGTATTACTTTAATTGTAAAAACCTTAATTGATATGTGTGTATATAAAATGTTATTTTTCTGTAACACCACAGCGGACGGTCCGAACAGTTTCTCCGGCGGCCGTTCTCCACGCTGTGATTTTGCCGGGGTTTGTTGAAAAAGTTGAAGTCCCAAGCTGGGGGTACAAGGTTAAACTATAAGGAACGAACCTCTACAATCTGGATGAGTTAAAACGATGCTTTATTTCGTTTAGAGTAAGTCTTTTCGGTTGGGGCAGGCGATGTGACACAGCTGTAACTCTAATTAATGGAGATCAATTGCCGAACTGACCGACTCAAGACGAACGGAGTTTCTACTTCAGGCACACGCCCGGCTGACTAACTAACTCCACTCACTCAACTTAACTTAATTGATCAGCTCGGAAAAATCACTTGTATTTATTTAAATTAATCCGGAAATGCTTAGACCCCCCCCCCCGGGCGATAAGCATTGGCGACTGTAAGTTCAAAATTTCAAGGTACTTAAATTTTCCTTCTTTTGATGTGTAATCATCCCGGCAGACATCCGGTATTTTCCAGGAATTTTTTTTATCTTTTTATCTTAATAGAGCGTCCTGTGAAGGCCTCGGGATGTTTTTATAGCCCTGACATTTTGTAACCAGGCGTTTTTTTATTGCCTGGAGAAAGCGAAAATTCTATTATCTTTTCTTTATTTTCTTAATGTGTGGTCAAGATACAATAAAGACACTCAAAAATCTATTTCCTAAACTTTATCTTTTATCACATCAAATCACTTAGTCAAATATTTACCGGAAGACTGGTAGGATTTAACAGTAATCTGATACCCTTTTCTCTTCCACAAATTTCCTTATAAAAGAAAAAGCGTTTATTTATTTTTTTTTCTCTCTTCTTTTTCACTTTTGTTAAACGAAACACATGTTTCTAACCATTTTCTATTTTAATCAATTATAATAAAATACATATTTTACAAATCCACCTTAATATACGCCTAGTTATCGTGTCATATTTCTACTCAATTTGCATTTCTTGATTTATAATCATTTTATGACTTATAGTGGGCTATCTACAACAAGGCCAAATTCCGTTAATCTTCAACAATACACAACTACCTTTGACTAGAACGGATTGCCACTATAAGTTGCGTCTAAATTGGATAGCACAATTATCTCCGTGAAGACGAAACAAGACTTTCTCAAAAGTGGCCCTAAATGCTCCTTACCCTCAAATTTAACATTATAAATGAATAAATTAATAAATAATACAAATGATGAAGAAAGTAAAGAGGATAAACTCATTGCCGTTGATCTTAAACTTATGTGACCTGTTGAAAGATGAATCAAATATAAGCAGAAAACAAAAATAAACTACAACAATCCTATCCTGTTGTTTAAAAATGCTATTAATTAAAAAACAAATACTTTATCTAAATGAAAACTAATATTTCGTTATATATATATATAAAAATGTACTTTAAATTCTAATGCCGTTTTGATCCAAAATTTCTATAATGTTTTTATGTATTTTCTTATTGCTTATTTTAATAGAAAAAAATGTGTATCCCATACAGTTTCTTTAAATCCGACAATTATTTGATTGTTGCAAGAATTTTTGTATTAATGTGTTTGTCACTAGAAAAAAAAACTGAATTATGTAAATCATTGTAAACTGTCGTAACGATTTGTTACCCGCTAACTAAAATCAGAACAAGATTTTTGCAAAAATTTCGAATGTGTTAGAAGGGATTAATTAAAAAAAAAAAATTAAAAAATACTTTGATCTTTCCTCTTAATAATAATATAAACATTTTGATGGAAAACATTCGTTTTTATTAAACCTGGAACCTTTTTTATTCATTCTATGCAGTTTTTTTTAGCGATTTAGTGGAGGTATCTAATTTAGTAATACAAGTCTTACTAATTACCACATAACTTGATGGAGAAGAGGTGGATTAATATCTTTCCCAAGGGTTTTCTAAATTTTTAATTGATCTACTTTTTATTAGTGGTCCCATGTAAGTCTCGTTTGTTTAGAAGTAGTCTCCGTAAAGTAAAATAAATAAATAAATAAAAATGCAAAATTTAAAGTTTCGTTGCCCTGAACTTTAAAAGTAGTCCAATCTGGTAAACCAGCATACAAGTATGTTTTTTCTACAAAGAAATATATGGAAAAAGTTGGGGATCTGTTTGTTAATAACCTGTAAAATAAATCTGGTCTATTTAATATCCACTTGCTTGTTAATAAAAAGGGTTAAATAGCATTGAGATTTGAAAAGTAGTCCAGTTTACCAACCCTGCGATGACATCAGCTTGATTCTCTAATATCACCCAACTGTTGAGCTCTTATTCAAAGATTTAAGTTGTAGGAAGTGATACAGTAACAGTAAAAGTATATTTTATTTAACCGTTCAACACCGTCTAGGTATATAATAAACCTGGTCGAAATGAAAACTCCAAATTTTGATTCTCTAGTCTATTCAGTTAGTTACAATGAAAGTCCTGACAAGGTTACAAATAATAAAGATGACGATACCAACCCTCTTAAAAGGAATCATCTTAGCCAACATGTCACCATGTCTACCCAGGAAGCATAATGATGCGGGAAGCGCATTTAATCTCTTTCTTTTGGAATAAGATTATTTTTCTGTTACGGTAAATGCTATTCCAAACTATCGTGTATATTTCCAGCTTTACTCACGCATATATATATATATATATATATATATATATGTGTGTGTGTGTGTGTGTGTGTGTGTGTGCGCGCGCGAGCGCGTGTGTTCACTTATATATTTACATACTCTTTATCCTGGATATTAAATACTTTAACTCATAATTATAGCATACCTTAAAACGATATTTTTGCCACACACACACACACACACACACACACACACACACACACACACACACACACACATATAGTGTTGAGTTGTAATAATGCTTAGTGCCAAGATTGTTGCTTTTCAGTGGTTTACTAATAAAAAGTTATTTTGGCAAGCAGGCTTTTGTCGTAAAGTACTCGATGTCAAGATACAGATGGAGCGTTAATAGGATTAATATGGAGAAGATCATCACTTAACTAAGCAGAGTCATGCCGACTTCGAAGTTTCGTGAGGGTAGCGTGTTGATGACCTTCACTCATCAGGACTTAATTTCAATCTCAATTCGAGTGAAGAAGATCATAACGGTGCCTTTACGAAACTTTGAAATCGACATGAGTCTGCTTAGTAAAGTGATAAACTTCTCCATATTAATCCTACCCCTCTCTCTCTCTCTCTCTCTCTCTCTATATATATATATATATATATATATATATATATATATATAATTGTTCCACATCAAGCAAGGTAGTATCGCCTCTAGTGCGCAGGTGGTTACAGTGAGAGAAAAAGAAATAGAAAAAAAAAAGCAAGTTACCGAGGATGTTGAAGAAATTATACAAGGAAATCAAGGAGATAGATTAAAATTGACACTGCACTTAGACGTTTAGAAATTGTAGCTATCTTCTTATAGAAGAGAGTTTCCCACGGGAGAAGTGCGAGAAAAGAAACTGAGGGAGTAGAAGTGTTGGTTATATCTGACTATTTCGATGGGGGTCTGGTTGCCAGTCTAGTATTACGAGTAAATTCATGTGGTTGGGGCACCCGGGAAAGAAGGTCGTCAAAGAAGAAATCGTGATAATATTTGTAGAAAAGACAGACGAAAGCCACATCTCAACGGTGAGAAAGTGACTGATGTCGAGTTGCTATATAGGGATCGATTACATTGTAGATCCTCAAATAGGTTTGTTGAGAACTCGGAGATGAACAGCAGGCGCACCCGACCAGTATAGGGCAATAGTATTCAATGCACGAACGATGATGATTTATAAATATGCAAGACGGATTCTGACGAATAATGACTAAAGTAAAACCTATCTTAACAAACGAGTTTCCTTCTCTGAAAAATTTTATCAAGGCAAAGCAAAATTGTCATTTGCCTATATAAAATCCTCCAGATGATTAAACGCGTTGGCTAAGGTAAGTTTTTCTTTGTATTTTATTCATATTATCCTTTCAGATATATTCTATCTGAATCATTACGCACAAACCCATATATATATATATATATATATATATTGTAATGGTTGTTACAATGGTTTATAAAAGCAAGGTATCACTACACAAAAATTTTCACGTTTCGGAGCTACATTTTCACCTCATCCCAGAGATGAGGAGAAAACGTAGCTCCGAAACGCGAAAATTTTTGTGTAGTGATACCATGCTTTTATAAACCATTGTAACAACAATTACAATATAAAGCTCTACGTTGTATCGAGCACCCTTTATAAAAGTAAATGCATGAACAGTGGGTTTAAAACCTACGTGTTCCATAAGTCTCTTATACTATATATATATATATATATATATATATATATATACAACTTGTGTGTGTGTATGCTAGAATATCACAATCACTAGACTGGCGCGTCTTCTAATGTACCATTCATCAGATTTTAATTTAATTAAATCGCATATCAGTCACCAACCGTAAAAAGTAAAAGACAAGATGAAATAAATAGAAACGGGTTTCTACAGAAGAATGCTGAGAATGTCTTGGACAAAAAATGAAATTTTAAGGAAAAGAACAACATAAACAACACTTTTATTTCCAATAATAAAGCAGCAGCTGAAATTTGTGACAAATAGTTCGAATTCCAGTTGAATCCATTGCATTCACTTACGCACAAATACCCTTGGGAAAGGTATTAATCCGTCTCTTCTCTCCAGTTATGAGTTAAATAGCAGGACAGATTGGGTTCTATAGCCTTGGCTGGCAACCACTCTACCGCAGAAAGCAATGGCAACCTACTGCGGGATAGATAATCTTCTGCCCAGTCAGTCATGTCTCTTTCGAGACATGATCGCCCAAGCGTGTTTCACGTATGGCACTTAACTGACTGACTGAATGTGAACTCAGAGGATTTAACACTTTTGAGACAAAAATAAATAAATAAATAAATAAACAGCGGGAAATAGCGAGTAACCTAAATAACAAGCTTGTGTGAATAGACCGAGATGGATGTGGTAAAAACTGAGGCCTGTAAGAAATTGTGGAGTGCAGTGATCGCGCACACCCTGAACGGACGTCCTGATTTCACACTAAATGGACATGTGGAAATTCCAAGCATTCATCCAGGGTGAATAAACGGCGGAATATGAATAAAGTCAAATTACTTAAGTATCGATTGTTTTATAAGTTATGATCTCAGGAGTTACTTTCATCTTTCGCAATTTGTCATAGTCTGATGCGCACAAAACTTTTTATTCCGACTTCCCTTCACACCTGCACATTGTCCATTGTCCTGCTGGTACACAATTGTGACCATCAGTTAAAGGTAGTGTGTTTGTGCGTGGAGAGAGACCAGATGGCATGCTTGTTTAGGAAGCCGCGCAGGTGGCCAAAGGTATTTGCCAACCATGTTCGTTGCAAATCATTTTTCACGTTCTTGTCAATTCTTACTAACCGCGGCTTTTGTTCCTTTTCAAACTGGAAAAAGTTCACTCACACATTGACCAACGATTTGAGTAAAGTCGAACATTACACAGGAAAAAAAATACAATATAAAGAAAATATCATGCACCACTCATTGTCACATTTTAAGAATATATATATATATATATATATATATATATATATATATATATTGTGTATTTGGGTAACAATCTCTGTTTTATACAGGTTTCATTAAAAATAACAGACAAGGTATTATCATTAAGTTTTTTTATATAATTTTTCATGCGTTCGTACATATTTTCCTTTTCGGAACTCAAACAATAAGAATTGTCCAAAGGTTTTGTACTTTCGAGTGCTTTCGGCTATACTTTTAGCCATTATCAAGAATTAATTTTGTTTTACTTACAAATAAACATATGTAAAGTTTATGTATATAGAGTCATGTGTATGTTAAGTTCCGAACACGGTAAGCACAATTGTTACCATGTTCATAATAGATATTATTAAGTGTAGGATTTCTCTTTTTTATTAGTAATGCCTCCATTATTTTTAATCTTCTTTTGCATGTGAATGATGCTATTACGTATGTATTATCAACAAAGATATCATTGATAGGTCCTGGAAGATCTCGATGTGTGCTTAAATGAGATCGGATGGAACTGTGCGTGGGAAAGGTGTAAGGTCAATCTTCTCGTCAATTTTGTGGTGGTATAGCCAATGTAATTGTTTACGGATTTCTTTAACTCTCAAAATCTACACGATGATTGAAAAGTAACTCCCTATTTTATGTATGAAAGTTATTGTAAAATATTATAGTTAGACGCGAGAGTTGACCATACATAAAATAGGGAGTTACTTTTCAACCACCATATATATATATATATATATATATATATATATATATATATATACTAAAAATTCAATGAAGGATCCCACTAATAGGTTCTATCTATGTTCTTTATTATTTAATTTTTTTGTGCAGATAAAAAAATTAGAAAAATGAGGCTCAAACCGCCCCCTACAACTACTGTTTCTTTTCCAACATAATGTCTATACTTATTTATAGTCATCCGCAGACAGATCTGTTTCGCTGTATCACAGCTCATCAGTACGGTTAGACATCCAATTGCTTTTAACCCAGGATTAAAACCCGACCGAATTGGCGTCAGTCGACGATTCTACCTCTGAGCTATGGGCGCTCGGTAGAAGGTGGCAGACTTTTAGCGTATAAAAAATTACTGAATGAGCGATGCGTAGATATATACTTCATTTATATATTTTTTAAGTTTTCTGTTTTTGTTGTTTAAATGTAATTTTCCTCGTCACTGCCCGTCCTTTTACTCGGGATAAGCTTTGGTTTGGTGTTAACGTCCCGCACTCTTCGAGAGATCGTGGGTTCATGCTTTGCATGTGGAGGGCGTTCGATCCTTTCTATTTCGGAGTGGCTCTGGTCAGAAGCACCAACCTGACCACCAATCTCACCATCACCTGAACCTGCCGGCTTCTTTTCTATGTTTTCCTACTCCTTCTCCTTAGCACCTACATTGCTGAAACTACCGAAACTACTACTACTGATATGCCTAATACGACTGACCAGCCTACCATAACTTCATTTTGCCACATAGAGCCCTTATTCTCAATAATGCCCAGTTCCTCTTTCAAACGATCCAGTTTGATCTCCTTAACTAGTTCTAATAAGTTGGACAGTATTCTGAAAGTCATTTCATGAAATTCATTAACAACAAGTCCACACAAATTACTCCAATCGCTTGCATTCATCTCTGCCAAACTTTTAAACGGCCCCCTTTTCCTCAAGTCTTTCCTCTGCCTGATAATATAGTGGCAGGGAGATCGATGTTCCGTATGCTGAACAACCCATTGCTAATTCTGTTATGGTCAGATGAGTTATTATTTTCAGAGTTTTCGGGAGTAGGGTACCTTATCGCATACCTGATTTAACTTCTTCTCACGCTGGGTCGCTACTACTCCGTCAGATATACTTATGGCTTGGGGTAACACGGTCCTCGTCAGAATTTCCATCTGAGAGGTCTTCTTCAACCCATTATTACCACCTTGAAACAACTCTAGAACATACAGCTCATATACGGGGCTAACTGATGCACAGGTTTCCAAGGCGTCACTTTCGCACTGCCCGGCCTCTTCTCGGGTTAATAACATGAACTTGGTTCTGGCCGAGTTTAAAGCAATAGTTTTCCACTTCATACCGGGTAACGGCTTTCGCTCCTTGTCTAACTCGTGAGTACGGGATAGGTAGGTTCAACACTCGATATACTTCAAAAGCACTATCCCTATCTAGCAGCGGCACGATGAATATCGCCAACAGCCTACCCACTTCCAACCCAATGCGTTGTAATACTTCCACAGCCCCTCTGTGGAGTCCACCGGTAATCTTAGGTTGCAGGGTAATTTACCCTGTATACTTAACAATAATCCTTTTAGGTGATTAGGGGTTAACAAACTTGGAGACAGATGTCCTAACGACAGCATATCTAGCTGTGCCTTCGTATGCTCTAACAACGTCATCAGTGTCTGACTCGTGTGACGAACCTTATTCATTGTTGTCCTTAGTTGCAAGTACTGTTGCACAAACTCCTCTAGTTTTTGTACCTCCCCTGTTAGGTTCCTGGTTATTCCTGTTACCTCTTTATGCAGCGTGCGCATAAAGAGGTAATTAATTATTAATTAATTTATACCCACCGCCGGTTCTTGGTCAGTTTCACCTTCGTCACATTCAGTATAGTTACGCTTTCTCTTGTTACCTGGGTTAACTTCCTTTGATCGCCTTCCATTTCGTCTACTTTCCTTTTAATGGCACTTATGTCACCTTCCAAGACCGTTCCAAACAGCACACTCGGGACTTTTCCTATTATCAGCAACACCGATCTCTTGCTTTTAGTTTCAAGTAGTCCCACCTCTTTTAGGCAATCGTTCATTTCTTTCCACTGGGACTCTATTCTCGTCGCTTCCTGATTCAGTGAAAACAACAACCTACGGTATCCTTTTCGATCATATACCTTTTAGCAACCAATGCTCTACTCTGGCGCAAGTTATTTAATTCCTTCCTCAACTCGCCCATCCATACGCTGTACGGTTTTAAATCGATCACCAGTGTGACCATCCACGGATTTTGTTATTATGACATCCCTGGACTTTATGAAGATGGTATTTTGGCCGACACCGTCATCACCAGCAGCAGCCTTATCCATAGACTCTTCCCGTCTATCTCTGCCACGAGATGCAGAAACAGACTATTACACCCTATTCTATATTCGTTTTCTTTTTTCTTTTTTGACAGAGTTATGCCCAACAGGGAGCGCCGATGGCGAAATTCACCATCAACCACAGCCTGAAAGCGCCAACCACGCGCGCGGAGTCGCTTTCCCACACACGCGCCAGTGCCACATGCCTCGGAGGAGCCTACGCCCAACCATGCCGCACCTCCTCGGCAGTCTCGGTCCTCCGCTGGCTTCATTCCATCTGCTTAATCGTCCCTACTCTCTTTGGGCAGAGAGGCCCGTCTAAACCGTAATTTCAGAGGCAACTCTTGCCCTTTCTCTACTTTTCTCTCTCCACTTTTCCTGGAGACGCGCGAGGGGTACCTCGTCCTCAGCTTTCCAATCTTCTTTCCGCCTTTCCCGGAGTCATGCTAGGGGTACCTCGTCCCCAGCCACCCTTATCTTCATCGGAGGCTGAGTGGGACTGTGTCTGAGATTCGCTTGGAGCAGTCTGCGGTTCCGATTTCTTCCTCTGGTTGGGTCCCAGCGCCCTCCCTAGTGTACCTATGTCTCCAGTGCATTCCTCGATCTTTCTGGGAGTCTCATTCATCGGGTGGCAGACTCTAGCTTCTTCTTCACTCTCGCCCCCAAATTCTGAATACATGTTATCTGGAGCCACCAGAGTTGCTTTCCTCATCGGTCTTTGGCTGGGGTCGGGTTCTCTATTAGTCCACTCATTTAATTCGGCCAACTTTAAATCGTTAGCATGCACCCTTTTAATCTTTTCAGCCTTTTGATCTTAAATTTCATCGGACACCGGTCCTGTTCTCTCTATAATTCGATAGTATGGTTCCAAACGTCAGTTTAGTCTACCCTCTCTCACGTGAATTTTATAATAAACCAGATTTCTAGCGCTAAATTCTGATTCCTTACGGTTCTTATTCACCTGATCGTTCCTTCGTTTCTGGGCTCTAGCAATCCTCCTTCTGGCCTGTACAAAAAGCTGATGCTGCTTCTCTATTATTTACTTGTCCTGCTCCACTCCCATGTATTTCCTTTTAGATTTCAACAGATTATGCATGGGTAGCACTACGTCTCTCCCAAACAGTTTATAGTACGGGGAATGCTTCGGGGTTTCGTTAACCATAAACCTCACGACGGCCAGGGCTTGGGTTAAGTATAGGTCCCAGTTCTCCCGGTCCTAGAGTGCGGTGAAATCTTTTCACCTTAGCATTACTTTGGGGGTGATAGGGAGAAGTAGTTATATGCTTCGTGTGGAGCGTCAAACAGGTTTCTCTCATTGTCTGGTTTACATTTTTGCGTCCGTTATCGGTGACCAGCTGCGGAGGAGCCCCGTATCTAGGGTATATCTCTCTCAACAATAAGCTGGACACCTTTCCGGATGTCTTATCAGGGACTGCATAGGCCCCCGGCCAATTTGTCAGCCAGTTCACGAAACTCATTATATATTTATTGCCTCTGTCTCTCTGTAAGCACCCGAAGCGTCCAGACTTACCTTCTCAAAGGAGTACTGGGGTATATCGACCACTTCCAGGGTGGCTGTCTCGCTACCACGGCTTTGTGCCTGACATGTCACGCAGCGGTCGACAGGGGCCACCACCTCTCTATATAACTCTGGCCAGTAGTAGTTTCTATCGATTATCTTGCTGGTTTTATCCACTCCCATATGACCCAGTTTCTCGTGATTCCGTTTTAATATTTCGGCCCTTAACACGCCAGTGACCACCAGTCTGGTCCTTATTTCTTCGTCTTTACCTGATAGGTAATATAATACATCATCCTTCATCAGATATCTGTAGGTCTTCCCCGCTTCTGCCTTAGCTCTGATGGTGGTTATCTCTTTGTCATTCTAATTTGCCCTAACTATCTCGGCCCAGTGGGAGTTCCCATTCGGGTCGGAGTCTTTCTCCAATTCTTCCTCCCATACCGGTCAGTTTTGCACCCTTTGGGCATTTATTACGTGAACTCGATATGTCTTATCATTCGCTCCATCCTCCAAATCCACTGTCTCTAATCTCTCTGGTATACGGTACAATAGGTCTGCACAAGTGTTGATTTTGCCCGCCAGATATTCGATTTTACAGTTATATGCACTCAGCTTTAATGCCCATTGCTTTATCTTCTTGTTCGTCCAATATGCTTAATCCCGTCCTGTCCTAGAAGAAATCTCAGGTACATTCAAAATCTGATTTATCGTTTTTTTTTAAATTAAATTCTGTTTCGGGTCTTGTGTTTACTACAGCCAAGGTCTGTGTCTCCGGACTGGCTTTTCCATACTTGATCGAACAGGGCTGGATCCTCGTTTGAACCGCTCTCTATGTGGACAGCCGGTTATGGTACTCAAACGGGTCGAATCTTCGATCACGACGCCAATTGTGGCCCCAAATGGGTCGAATCAACCGGCACCACTTATGACTCACGCCCCCATCCAGTCTCAGGCTTGTATGTATGTGTGTTGCGTACGTTAACTGTCCGCAAGTTAGTCGCACCTGAGTCTGCAGCTGTTCATTTCCGTTCAGTCCCCAGGTAATCGAAAATGCTAATGAGCCGTCGAAATCCCTCACTTCCCCCATAACGTTGTAATTTCTGATCTCAAGGTAAGTTAAAGACTCGAGGGGATGCCTTAACTCAGTATATTTCAAACTTGCACACATCCAAATTCAATTCGTTGAAAAGGTTTTAAAATAATTTTAAAAATAATCAAGATAGCTGAAATCAAGAGACGGTTGGGTGCACAATGCAGAAATAAAAGAAACAGGCAAGAACAAAAAAAAAAAAAGAGATAACAAAACAGTAGCGAAGGCCAGTCTATGTGGACTAATGATTATATTTGTAATATAAAAAGAAAGAAAGAGAGAAAAAAGAATTAATAAGAAAATACGATCCAACTTCTTTAAGTGTCCACAAATTACTTGCTGCCACTATGTCTATTTGTTGTTAGAGGTAATAGAGTCTTTATCCTCCCCTTCCCTTAGGTTTCTGCTTGGAGCGATGGACAGAGAAGCTAACGTGAGAGAGCGTTCTCGTCTTAACTTTCTGCCGAATTACTTCCTAGCGTGGCGAGTGTCTCTTCTCTCTCTCGTTTTCCAAATCCGTTCTACCTTTTTGTTAAAAACGTTTCGATAATGCGCTGGTCAGTAAGTAATCGAAATATTTCTACATAAAAGTATAATGTCAATTTCGTGTATCTGGCTTAAATCACCCGCTTACGATTTCACGCCGATGTCTGCCGATCTGGATGTTGGGAGACAAAATTTTGTTGACTTTGTACATTTACCTAGAAATGTGGCAAAATATTACCCATAAAAATAAAGTGCATGTAAAAAAAAAAAGAAGAGGCTAGCGGTAATGGAGGTGTTGTTAGTGGAAAGGAAGTGGCTATCACTCAATAATATCAACTCTGTTGCGAGACCCAACAGAGTTGATACTATTCAATGTGTTGACTATTTTCGCGGTATTTTAAAATCAAGAATAAGGCAGATTTCCCTTGATACATTCTTCAATAAACGATCTGCAAGTGCCAAAGATGACGCAAGTGAGGCCAAAAATGCCAAATATTGAAGACAGAGAAAATTAAATTTTCACATCTGACATTTTAATGGAAAGAGATTCCCTTTACAGATACTAACCTCTTCTTCGCTTCAACGACTTCCTCACGCCCAGATTGTTTCTGTTTTAACGTTACTAGCTTAATAAAATATGCTATTTCTTGCATTCACTTTTATTATGTTTTATTGATGTTAATTTTTTCTAACTGCACTTTGCTTAAAAAAATGATAAATAGTCATTTTGTGTGATTTTGGAGGAATGAAGTTTTATATGGTCAATGTCCTTTTGGATATAAAATGGATGCTATTGAAAGTTTTCTTATAAGAAAGCACAGTAATTCATCCTCTAACCAACTTTTCTTTAGGGAACTTAATAGCATGTTAAATAAAAATAATAATTCCCCTACAAAATCTAAATTACAGAGAACCAATATTATTTATGAATTTACATGTCCTTTAAGGAACTGTGTTCTTGATTAATTTAAATTTGTAAATAATTACATTGGATATACTGCAGCATGTTTGACAGAAAGACTCACGTTGCATCTCTCTGACTATAGCTCTGTTAGGTGTCGCACATGGAGGCCTACAGGACTCTTTACGTAGCATGCTCGTCGATAGTACAAATGTAGTGGGGCTAGGAGCAATGGAGGTGTTGTTAGCGGAAAGGAAATGGCCAACACTCAATAATATCAACTTTTTGGGTTACGCAACAGAGTTGATATTATTTATTGACATTTTTCCGTCAAAATATTTATGTTACCAGAGTTTCTTAAGGATAATGTAATATTACGAAATACATTTTTTCTGGTGAAAAACATTAATTTGGAAATTCTTTTAAAAATCAAATCATTGTTGGATTTTATGAAACTTTGAAAAAATTATTTTCATTTTGACTTTTTAATTTGTAAAAAATTCTTCAAAAACTCGTGGCGGTTACGTTATTAAGTTATTAAGAGAAGACTATATTTACTAATCTAAAATTGAAAAGCTTAATACAAATCTTCGAGTTAAAAATATTTAAAATAATTTTTAATTTTTTGTGCATAGGAAATATTTTTAAGTGTGGTATTTCGTGTGTAGCATTAAAAGGTCACGGGTTTCATGGTTTCTTCCTATTACAGGAAAAAATGTGGATGATTCCATAAATTCTGGTCATACACACTTAGCTAATCACCACATCTGGCTGACATCAATCACTTAACAAGTCAAAAAGCTATGACCTCCGTGATTAAGAAATACTTTTATTTTAAACCTCATGCTATAAACAAGTAATACTTGTTTTAAATCAGATTAATTTAACTTTAAATTTGTTAATTTTCTAAACAATAACGTGTCACGGATATGTATTTTAGTTTTGCGAGATTTTTAAAATCGAGGATCAAATTTTGTTTACAAACTTGTCAATCTATCAAAATTGGCGAAAAAAATGATAACGTTTGAAAACTACAAAATTTTAGATTACAATCAATATAATTTATATTTGAAATACACCAAAATATTTTGCTTACTGGAAATAGTAAATTCAAATATTTAACTTTCAATTGAAGCCAAAATGAAAGCTTCAAGAAGGCTTTTTTATCTTTAAAAATTCACTTTAAAACTTAGAAATCGAAAATGAGTGGAAGTACCTAAAATATAAACTTTGAGCGTGACAAAATTTCGAACGTTTTAAAAAAGATGAAAACAACTATAATTTAATAATAAAAATCCTTTGATCTTTCATATTAATAATAACAAATATTTTGGCAATAATAGTTTATTTTTATTAAAGTTGAAGTAGTGTTTCATCATGTTATGCTAATTTTATATAAAATCAGTGGAGGCACTTAAAGCGTATATTATACTTTTGCTATCGTGTGTAACTTTTGTGTGTGCGTGTATAAACTGAATCTTTTGATTCAAAAAGTCTTTTGGAAATTGTCATTTATTTAACACATCCAGGCAATCGTTGCTTCCTGATATTCGTTTCACACACACACACACACACACACACACACACACACACACACACACACACACACACGGAAAAAAGAATGAGAGAGAATTTTTGTTTGAAAGGATCGGTTTAGAAAGTAGGAGCCGTTTTCAAAATGCAGACGTGTGAAAATAAACAAATTGAAAATTGAAAAGAAAAAAGTAATTATTTGTTGATTCTTAACAAAATTTAGCTGAAATGTTAAGAAACAAACCTCCTATTTATTGCCGTGTGCTTCCTCAGCGCATTTTATCCAAAACGTTGAAATCTTTTCTGGGGTAATAAAACCCGTGATGAACAGTATCTTTTACCACTGCGTTTTAGACGGCTTTTCTTCGCGAAATTCTTTGTAATTGAGACGATAAGTGGCCTAAAATAATTACAATAACTAAATCAAGACACACATACACACACGTAAATATATCTCCCTTGAGATATGTGAGTATGAAAGTGTATATATATATATATATATATATATATATATATATATATATATATATATATACTCACACATATATATACACACACGCACATGTACATATGTGTGTGTGCGTACTCATTGTACTGAGTTCCTTTTACATATATACAACTCATTTTTAAGTATTTCTCTATTTTGCACACACACACACACAGACACACACACACAGACACACACACACACACACACACACACACAAATATATATTGGCTGCTGACTAACAAAATTGTTTTCGTCGGTTCATAACATTTTCCATGCAGAGAATAACCATGAATTGTTCAATGCCTTTTTGTGTGCTTTCGGTTTGAAACCAATGTTATTTATGAATTTGCTTGCTTACTTAGAAAATATTTCTCTAATAATACCAAAAATGCAAACAACACATATATCATCGCATCATTACATTATGTCATCTGGTAACTTGCCATATTGACCATTTATGCCACCGATCACCATTGTTAAAGATAAGAGATTCTAGAAATACTTATTGTTAATGCGGAAAACTTTACCATATTAACTGTAAAAAACAAAGGATTATAAATATTAGAAGCATTAATTATAAAAGGTAATCATCTCATCATCAATAAAATTCATTCAATTTAGGAAAAATGTAATAAATAAATTTTGTAGCTAAAATACAATACTGACAAGACATCACAATCGCCTTACAAAAAGAAAGCACTAAACAACAACCATTGACGCGTGAAGCTGTGATGCTCGACACCCACAAAAGAAACAAACTCTGCACTTTTTCCTTTAATCATTTCACCCCAGGCAAAGTGATAAAGCCACAAAGAAGCAAAGAGTTATTGAGAATGAATGAAACTGAAAAGAAAGGGCAACAAAAAGAACACGATTCAAAGAAACAGAAAATGACGATTGAGGTTGCCTTATACTTTTTGAAAATCGTAGCTGACAGGAAAACAAGAAGATGGGATAGAGTTCCACAGACGAGAAGGCGATAAACTGTAGGCACAATCTTACTAAATAATAATAACATAAAACTTCTTTTCTAAAAATGGTTTAGGAAAGCCATGCCTTAGAATAATCGCCCAGAAAATAACAAACGATTAATATTCAAATTATTTCGGAAAACAGGAAAACTGGCCGATCTAAAAGAAATTATTTAAAAAATGATCTTAAACCAAAAAGATTAGCTGGTTTTCAATATAGGACGCTGCAGAAATACCTCCAACATCTTACAGGTTGACAAAAAGAACACGGTTACTGCTATTAAAAAAATTATTTCATTTTGGTTTAAACTGTTGCGGAACTCTGGATCCTGATTGGTCATCAAATCGCAAAATTTAAAATACGTCAGAGAAACGGTTTTTCCACAGCTAAAGAAAAAATCGTTCTGGGAGCCACCCCACGTAACTGTATTCAATATTTAAGGATGGTTTCTAACCAGTCACAGTCAGTCAGAGATGGGAGCAGCGAAAGAATGACACACATCAAAAATGTAACTTCAAACTTCAAGCAACTCGGGCATTGTCCTCTTTCTCTTTTTCCTTATCTCTTTCAACAATTTTGAAACATTTGTACGAACTCTACCATTAACTTCTCAATGTTTCTAATTGGACATTAACTTCTACAACTTATGTTATTCCTTCTTTAATAAATTTCTATTTTAAAATGCAAAATGTATATTTTATTCTTCTTACGCTATTCCACGCAATTCCACATATTCCAACTTTCCGACAACCAAACTTCTGATGAAAACCTTCTGATGATGAAAAACCTTCTGATGATTATAACTCTGCATAAAACTTGTGAGCTATAGGAAGTTCGGTTAAGTCTGACACAAGGCCGAATCAAAGAAACATTAACCAGCTCCCCTACGCCACACTGATGACTTCCGACGTTCAAGGAAAATGCACCCCTACGCTACAAAACAAACGGCACTTTTATTATTATTATGTTGTCATTTTTTGTCATATTTTCATTTCTCCTATGGTCGCACTACCAACCAAATCTGTGGGAAGACCTAAGGTAGGTCGTGGTGTGTTGCTATGGCTCCATTTCATGTTTTGTTTATCTCCCTTATCATCCCTAGCGTTACATAGACAAAGTTCTCCTTAGTGTGTGAACTGTACATTTCATTCAGTGTGTTGTTTTGTTCCATTTTTTTATCATTCCAAGTGCACCTACAATCACTGGCACGGTTCTTGTTTTCAATTTCCACATTTTCTATTTCAATTTCCAGGTCTTTATATTTTGACAGTTTATCGAATTCATTGTTCACAATGTTACAATCTGCTGGACAAGCCATATCAATTAATAGGCAAGTTTTTTCTTTCTGGATTTTAACAATAATGTCCGGCCTATTTGTTTCAATTTTTCTGTCTGTGTAGATGGTGTAATTCCATAGAATGGTGACATCTTCTGTTTCTGTAGCCGGTGCTGGATGATGTTCATACTAGTGTTTGTTTACAGATTTTCCATAGTGTTTTCACATTGTCCAATGTACATATTGCCCCACTCTATCGTGACGATTTTTATATTCGTTTTGGGCAAGTACAGAACATTCTGAGATTAGATGGTCTATTGTTTCTTGGTGTTTAGGATTTTATTCATTTGGTTTTAAACGATTCTGGTTTCCATTTCCCTTGCACTATTGTAGACAATTTCTAAAGTTTCCATCAGTCGAAATTTCGAGCGCTTCAAGATCTTCCATGTGGCTTTCTTAACCAGAGGCCCTGATATTTTCAATCCATAGCAGTATCGGTTCTTTTAAAATCTGGAATGGTATAATTTAGACGTAACATAAAAATTTGCAGGTAAAGCTCTCTGTGTTGCAATTACAGCTTCAATCAGTTAAATACACGCTTGGGCTATCATGTCTCTTTCGAACCATGACTAACTACACAGAAGATTTTCCTGCAGTAGGTTGGTAATTCTTTCTGCGGTAGACTGGCTGCTAACCAAGGCTATAGAACACAATCTGTCCTGTTATTCAACCCATAGCTGGAGAGGAAAATATGGATTAATAACAAGGGTATTTGTGCGTAAGTGAATGAAACAAATTCGACTAGAATTCGAACTCGGTTCTTCAGATTCACTAGTCTTAAAAAAATAACGTTTCAACAGCAAACGCATAGTGTGCACCTGTTTAGACCATGATAGTAATTAATGGTTTCTGAAAAAATGATAACGACACATTTGGCTAAGTTCATTAACACCACACAGGCGACAGTTTGAAATGTGAGATATATGACAAAGTGGAAATGGACATCATCGGAATAAATTAAAATATATATCATTATTTCATATATATATAAAGGGTGATTTAAAAGTAGCTCCCCATTTTAAAATACCTATAATCTATTTATTAACTTTAAGTTTTACAAGAAATGGATATGAGAAGAAAGTGTTTAGCATGAGGCTTAATTTAAAATTCGATATGGGCACCAGATTTCTCTACCAGCTTCTTGGGCTCCCAGGAATCGCGTAAACTGATTTAATCAATAACTCTTGTGGTATGGAAGACATAACCTCCTGTATTCACCCTTCAAGTTCTTCCAAAGAAGTTGCTTCTTAAACCAACACTAAAGAAAAAAGTTACAGGGTGTTGAGTCAGGACCGATGACTTGCCTCTTAAGCACAAAATAGGAAGTTACTTTTCAATCACCCCCACTATATATATATATATATATATATATATATATATATTCAATAATTTTCTTTCTGGTTTAGTGATTTTTACGGTGAACTTGTTTTATATGGTCTTTTATTTGTTTTAAATTATTATTTTAAAACCTTTTCAACGAATTGAATTTGGATGTGTGCAAGTTTGAAACATATTGAGTTAAGACACCACATAAATCACAGAGCCGTGGCCCACAGCAAACCTGCAGGGAAAAGCAATCAGTGCTAACCCTGGTGACTATTGTCGGTAGGTGTATTTAATGGTAAAGGACGTGCCGCTGGTTTCATGGTCAAAAACTCATAAAGAGAAATCTAGGAACCGAGTTCAAGTTAGTGTATATCTTTACATTCGCTTTCGCACAAATACCCTTGTGGATGAACCTAACTCTACTCACCAAAACTATTGGTTAAATAGCAGGGCATACTGAGCTACCTAGTCTTGGTTGACAGCCGGTATAGGAGACAACCAACTTTGTATTCAAAACCATACTGCACTGCTGCCATATATGGACAGGAGCTACCTGGGCTTCACTTTCTAAAAGCGTCTCTGCGTCTTTTTTGGGTAAACAATTATTTTTCACCCTACAACCTCTTTATTACAGATGAAATGTTACAATCATCTAGCTACTCTATCGCTAGCTTCATGGAAAGTATTCAAATGAACTAAATTTCTTAGTTTCACCAGTTGTAACCTTCATGGCTAAGACCCATCATGCCACGCACATTGTAGCAAACCATTCCCTACACGCTTGTGCAAATTAATTGAAACAAAACGAATAATGCCTTCCTAAGATCTTTCATACTTTTTCTGATCGCATATACATCGTCTCTTGGCATTGTTTTTCGCTTCCGACTGCCTTTTCTTTTATGTTTTGGACTTTTTGTTTCTTTGTCTTGATGACACGACTGATAGTTGAAAGGCTGACACCAATCATATCTGCGATCTCTCTGTAAGGCTTGCCAGTGTGTTCATGCAGCGTTACAATTTTCGTACACTTCCTTGGAATAACATCCATCGCAGACAATGGCTATAGGACAATTAATCGACAGTCGAGACAATAGTTTCTAGATGTGATAAAAGTTTGATGCAATCACGGGTCACGCAATAATTTTCAAGGCCAAACAAATTTAATCATACACCCCGAAAATAGATTCATATTACTACAAACCACTGAAAATGACCTAATTTGAGGAAAAAATAGAAATCCATTAAACCCTGTCACTCCGGTGAATTTAAAGCTGACCGTATGGTGAAAGAAAGGAAACTAAATCAGTTGTTTCAATAAATTTGAACAAGGGGGTACGTATTCTATTTTTTAAATTAAGTGTAGTGACCTCCACTAAATCGCTGAAAAAACAGCATAGCATGAATAAAGAGACCCCAAACTTAATAAAAACTATCTTTTTCCATCAAAATGTTGTTATTATTAAGAAGAAATATAAAGTATTTTTAATCATTTAAAAACAATTTAAACCCTTCTAACACGTTCGAAATTTTGGTAAAAATCTTGTTTTGAGTTTAGTTTGCGCGTAACCAAATTGTTATGAGAGTTTACAATGGAAAATGTAATATTACATAATTCAGTTTTTTTTTTAATTTTTAAGGTGACAAACATATTAATTTGAAAATTCTTGCACAAATCAAATAATTACTGGATTTTAATAAAACTTTCATGACTTATTTATAAATGAATTACATTATTTTGTAAATTATTATTTTCAAAAATCTTGGTAAAAATATATATGTTTACATCTGTTACCCCCCATTTCACATAAATTCATGAAATTTTACGAAATTAAATTTTGTTGGGAAAATTGGTTTTACTAGTTAAACGCTGGACTCATTGAGAAATAAAAGTCATCTATTATTTTTTGGAAAAAATTTACCTCTGTTTCTGAAAATCTGCTCCCAATAGAAAATAAAAGACACAACATAACTATGACATTATTTAATTTGATAAGCTTTTTATTGCTTGAATAAATAATAAAAACTAAGAACATTATAGTCTGAAGAAAAAACATTCAGTTAATAATGAAACTTAAAAAGAATTGTTTTCATTTTTTTATTATAATAATTTATAAAGTTTTAAAAATATTTTAAAACGACTTCAAAGAATTGTTAGGTGAGTTTATGAAATTATAAAGCGAAGATTATATTTATTAATCAAAATTAAAACGTTTAAAACAAATCGTTGTGCCTCCCCATTTTAAAAATATTTTTTGTATATTTTAAGATTTTTGTATGGTAATTTCTATGTGTATATCAATAGGTCATGTGTATCAGAGTTTCTTCCCCTTGATCGCCATACACTTTTATCTTATCTTATCTGACATCTATAAATCTGTAAAAACATACGGTGGAAAGGTCAGAAAGACCTGTGTTTAAGAAATATTTTAAATTTCATGCTATAAATAAGTCATACTTGTGTAAATCAGATTAATTTAAGAAAAAATAGCTAATTTTTCCAAAATAATGTGTCACAGATGTATATTTTATTTTTGCAATATTTTTAAAATCTAGAATTAACTTGTTTTTACAAATGTGTCGATTGCTTAAAAATGGTCGAAAAATTTTAAAAAAAATCAGAATTTTAGATTCCAATCAAGAAAATTTATGTTTGAAATACACCAGAGTATTTTGTTTGCTGAAAATAGTAAATTTAATCATTTTCAATTAAAACTAAAATAAGAGTTTTAAGAAAACGTTTTTATTTTTTTAAATTCAATTTAAAAGTTAGTTATCAAAAATGAGTGAAGGTACCTAAAAGTGGCAACAATCTCAAATGTCAAGAGAGAATCGAGTTAGATATAATGAAGAAAATAGGGGAGAGGAGAAAATTGTTTGGAAGACAAGTTTTACATGCGTCTTCATTGAAAAGGAATGGAATATATCAAGAGTTAGAAAGAGATTGTACGTTAGGTTTCATTGACGTATTTTTGTGAAGAGAGTTTTTGTTGGTAGTTAAATGTATTGCTGGTAATATATATATATTTTTAAGTATTGCTGGTATTTTTAAGCTAAAAATCCATTTTTATAATTTCATAGTGTTTTTACTCCGGTTAAGATTTTAACTATTTGCCAGGAACCGAGACTCTTAACAGATGCTACCACGCGGGGTCAGGGGTTCTACGCTCCTCAAAATCTCATGTCAGGTGTAGGTTAGCTTTATATTCAAACTCCCAGTTAAAAAAAATTGTAAGTTAATAAAGGCATGTTAATCGAACTAATTAAAACACAACTTTTAAAAGTAGATAAAATCAGGTTAATCTGCCCAATTAAAAGAAAATATATTTTAATAATATCTGGTTAATCAGACTAGTTAAAATCTAATTATAATATATTTTAATTAAAATCCACAATTATTAACGCCAGTTTACTCCGGATCACTTAAAAGACAATTATAAGTTTGTATCCGTAATCTTAATTTGATATATACGGTGTCCAACGGAGAGATCTGTTTTATTTTTTTTACAGGAAAAGAAACTTATTAGATTCTTCCAGGCAAGATAGTAAATACCTGTTAGAAACCGAAGTACTAAGCAAAGATGTGTGGGTAACGTAGCAAAAAGTTGTATCTGCGTACCGGCTTCAACTTCTGTCCAATACTGCTGCGTTCACTTTCACACAATTACCTTTAAGAAAGGTATTTTGTAAAAACTGTTGTTTCTCTAATGCAAGACCGAAGAATTCCCCCAGTTAATAGGTTACTGAATGAGGGTGTTGAAAGTAGAACTGGGGTTAAGATTCTAGCGATCGAGTAAGAGGAGAATCTGTTTCACAAAGTAGCAATCATTGTGAAAATGCTATCCGAATGGAATTTCCATCTTACCTGTGGAATACGAAGGGATGATTCGACTCTGTATACGCGGCATGGTGGATCCTAGATGTAAAGGTTTGAGAGCTGGTTGAACTAAGAAATGAAGCACTCCAGAATATTTTCCGGAGAAATAGCGATGGAGTGTCAAAGACTTGCGATGTTACGTCTGCGAGAAAGAATCTGTAAAATAGAAACATAATTTAAAACCTATAAAAACAGATCAACAATTTTGAAGTCTGCCAGCCCTAACATGGCAGCAATTTTTTTGTTATCTAATCAGACTCTTGTAAAGAGAGAGCGCGCTAAGAAGAACCGGGTACTTTCTAGAAGGGTACAAGTAACTAACCATTTTTTTTTCATAATCTCTACCAATATGTGCGTTGTGGTACAATGGATATTGGCTCGGAACGAGAAACCGGGGAGCCGAGTTCGAATTCCAGTTGAATCCATTGTATTCACTTACGCGCAAATACCCTTGGGAAAGGTATTAATCCGTCTCTTCCTTCCAGTTATGGGTTAAATAGCAGGACAGATTGGGTTCTATAGCCTTGGTCGGCAACCAGTCTACCGCAGAAAGCAATGGCAACCTACTGCGGGATAACCTTCTGCCCAGTCAGTCATGTCTCTTTCGAGACATGATCGCCCAAGCGTGTATCACGTATGGCACTTAACTGACTGACTACCAATGGATTATATAAATGGGTTCCACTTCAGGTCTGAGAAAATGAGCCCCAATAAACAATCAAAGCAAAGAAAGCCATTGAGAATACAACCATTCATCATTCAGCGTCTGCATGGCGAGGAGAAAAAGGTTCATAATTTGGTTTGGGAGGTATTGAATATTACAAGCTATTTTCCCCACATTGATCTGTTAGAGCTAAATCAGAGAAGGGACCAGCTGCCTAGTCATCTAGGTTTCGGGAAAGATACTCATTAACTTCATCTCTCCATCAAGCTATGGATTAAATAACAGGTTGGATTAAACTCTCAAGCCTTGGGCAGCAACCGGTCTAAGCGAAGAAAAACTCTGAATTTTAAAAGCCTTGGAGAAGTAAAATGGAAGCTACTCCAATATAATATAGTTAAGCCACTTTCATTTAGTTTCTTTCTTTTTTTTATCACAATTCATTTGTGCGAAAGTGAACACAATGAATTCGGTCGGAATTTGAACTACACACGCCCATTTGACTTTACGCGTCAATAACTGCTACGCTAAGCACACAAGAGAAAAATAGGACATTTCCTGCACACGGTATGCAAGAGGAGTAGTAATTCAACTTTATAAAAGAAGATACTGATGATCTTAGTAACTATCGACTTCTTACATTACTATCAAACGCATACAAACAATCCACAAAAGTATTAAAAAAAGAAACAAAACAAAACAAAAAACAAAACAAACCAAAAAAAAAACAGACTGGCACCTTCGATGAAAATTAGCCATGCGAATAGGCAGGCAAGTTTCTAGGAGTGGCTACTGAATGGCTTGGGAGAAATAACAAAAAAAAAAATAGTGTTAAGAGCTACAAGAGATAGAGAGATGTAGAGGGTCATGATCACCTAGGTCCTGAAGGGATGTAGAGGGTCATGATCACCTAGGTCCTGAAGGGATAGGGCACATACAAGAAGAAGACTTCATTTTCCATCGACAAACAAAAGACCGAAAAACAACAGAATAAAACAAACTATGTTGTTTACTTTTTGTGAACAAGAAAAAGAAAAAACCAAATATACATACTCTAAAAGGTGTTCTAAGAAATTGGACTCAAACCTTTTTAAAACAGAAACAATGATCTGGAATTGAAATCATTATAAAGATTCATTATGTGGAATTAATAAACACTCAATACTTCAAATATCTCGTGTATGTATCAGTTATATCAAGTTTTGTATAGGTCATAAGAAAATTGGAAACAGAATAGACAGTGTTATAGGTAAATTTGCCTAAGACCACAAATGCTACAAAACCAAAATATTAACCTAAAAACGCGAGTAATGTTTAAGAGCGTGACTATCGTTTTTAGGTTAGCAGTTCATATGGATGTCAAGCATGGATCCAAACTCGTTCAGAAATATATAAACTGCCACTCTCTCAGATTAACGGTTAGAAATGGCTTCGAGCGAGTGGGTCATGTGGCAATGAATATTCTACATCAAGCCTCGTAGAGTGGTAATGAATCACAAACAAAATTGCGCCACATGATAGAAATTGCATCACACGACGACTTTCAACAGCAGTAATAAATGAAATGAATAGAATACGTAACTTGAAAAGAAATAATTAGATAATCAAGATGCTTACGTTATTCCTTCCTAACTTCTTGTTCTAAGAACAAGAAGTTAGGAAGGAATCTGCCATTAATACTAGAAAGAGCGATAACAGTTACTGGAAATCTAGTTTTGTAAACTTCTTTCTTTTTTTTTTTTATAAGCGTTTCACCCCGAGCAAGGCATGTCACTGCCACTACTGCGCAGAGGGCTACATAGAGGGGAGAAAGGATGATTAAATATAGGAAATGTCAGAGGGTGGGTGATAGGCGGGTAGGGATACCGAGAATGGTCAAATATAGGAAATGTCAGAGGGTGGGTGATAGGCGGGTAAGGATACCGAGAATGAGGGTTTGGTAGATGAGAGTGTTCTGAGAATAATTGGGAGTTAGTGTGATAGGAGGTGTCTATTGACCCTACATTTAAACACCTGGAGATTGTAGCTGTCGGGAAAGCAGACTTGTGGAAGGGAGTTCCACAGGCGGGAAGCGCGAGAAAAGAAGCCGTTAGAGTAGAATTTACGGTTACATCTTATTTGTTTAACTGTAAAAGGGTGGGACCTAGTTGCTAATCTAGTATCTCGTGTAAATTCGTGCTTAGGCGGCACCAGTGATCTAAGCTCATCGGAGCAGAAGCCATGAAAGTACTTGTAGAAGAGGCACAGGGAAGCCACATCACGTCGGTGAGAGAGTGGTTGCAGCCGATCTGCCAAGTCAGTATCAACCACGTTACAGATCCTCCTTTGTATTTTGTCAAGAAGCACAAGGAGAGCAGCAGGGGCACCCGACCAGATATGGCAGCAATATTCAATACACGGGCGGATGGGAGATTTGTGTATGTGCAGAATAGATTCAGGTGGGAAAAACTTCCGGGCCTTGCACAGAGAGCCGACTTTCATAGCAGCAGATTTGTCAATGGATTCGATATAGTCATTCCATTTGAGGTCCGCCGAAAGTGTAAGGCCAAGGAGGCGTAGTATTTTACTCTCTGGAAGGCTAGCCTGTCCCATGCTAATGGGAGGTAGATGCGATTGTCTATGGTGGTTAGTTGATAAAACAAAGATTTTAAATATTCTAACACAAAGTAACAATGGCTCTTCTGCCAATGAATGATGAATGTTTATACGGAAAAGCTAATATTACCGTTAGAGATGAGAAGAACAGATGCTACACTTTTGATTTACCCTACTCCCCCACTGGAGCGAGTTGTGACACAAGGTCAGTTTTTAACGTGGGGAACCTTAGCGCGTACGCTCAGGTCACTGGTCAAAGATTACCCAGTCCCCACTTGCGCGGTAACTGGGTACAAAGCTGGTCTTAGCTGGTCATTGCATACGACCCCCGTAACTTTTCACTTGTGTTTGAGAGTAAGAACCCTGCTTCTGTGATTGTCTTTGGTGAGTGATGGAAATGTCATGAATCCACACTTCATTAAGGTTGATTTGAATATAGGAACATCATGAAAAGCTTTGGGGCAAACATTTGGGCTTGACAATGTGGTACTTATCAAGCAATCAGTACCATACCATGGCTTAAAAGCAACATATGCTTTCCTACCTGAGAAGGTATCATTTTTTGTGAAAGCCGATATCTGGCCTAGTAATAGCCTAGATCTTAAACTTCTTAATTGTTTTTTGTGGGACGTACTCCAAACAAGAACCTGTACTTCACCACACTAGAATGTCAACACTTTGTAGACCTGCATCGCGTTTGAGATACGAAAAATAAAAAGGGTTGAGGTTGTGGCAGCTTCAAGAAAGTTTCATTCCCGTGTTGGGGTACTAATTGCTTAAAAGGGCGGACATATTGAGTGATAAATGTTTTTAGAGTAATAAATATTCCATTCAAATTATATCTTTGTACTACCATTATTTCAATATTTATAAACTGTTTTATGGATCTCTAAAATGCCTCAATTTATCTGCACCCCCACACACTTACATATATATATATATATATATACATATATATATTGTGTGTATTACAATACAATACACACAATTTAAATTACATGATCCAGCAGCCCAACACACCATCACCACCTTGAAATATAAATGGAGCCTTGTGAAAAGGCAAATTGAAATAGCGAAAGAAAATCTTGACACATTGTGAGCCGAAAGCTTAGACCTGATAAAAAATTCAACAAATACTGTGATTTTTTGTTGTCTTTTAACGACATCACCATCAAGTATATCAGACGGTATGAACGGATCCTACACAAAATTAATAGACAAAACATATATATATATATATATATATATATATATATATATATTCGCAAAAATGGCGCTGGGTAAATTGTCATTTCATGCATTCATGCCGGAAGTTCCAATGCGAGCGTTTCAGAGTGTTTGGGTGTCAATCTGAGAACGGTGTAGAGGATTCGGAAAGAGTTGGATAATATATCTAGATAAACTCATGGTGTTTGGAGTGATCACTAGTGATGGCGACTTTATGTCCCTATTTATCTAAGCACAAAGCCTCAAAATCAACACGGATGCCTGCATCAAGTGCTTTGAGGAGTTAGTGCTACCCTAAGTCAAAAGGATGGCTACTGTATGACCTTATGTCTGCAACAAGCCGCGCATGTAGGTGAACACAGTCACGGCTGACAGGCAATTTCTACGACCACATCATATCACCCTTTACATCTGCCCACCTAACTCCCCAGACTGAAACCTCCGTGATTATTGGGTGCGGAGTGTATTTGAGCGAAAGACTTGCAAAAAACAAAGCGTTAATTCAAAAAGACAATTCACACATTCAAATACCGGAACAAATTAGAACCTAACACATGCCAACAACAATCAACTACTATATTACACCAGACACACACATAAAACCAAACATGATATAATCATATGAAACTCTTTATAAACTTCACACCGAAATACACATAAAGTGATGAATAATCACCTAAACAAAAATATGTAAATTAATAGTGTCAACAACGAAAATAAAAATGATGGTAAAGTTTGTACAAACCTGGCCTTTAATAATTCACAACCACATCTAAACTATGCTGCTCACATCTAATGTTCCCACTAAACTATAAACAATTGGAGTAGATAGATAAATCTATCGCCCGGTTCACACTCCACCCACGTCTATTGAACAGGTTAAGAAGCTCATCCCTTGTTCCCTGTTTAGGATGTGGTTTCCGGCTTTCTCTTTTCCAATCTTTTTACTATTACGTAGCCCCCTGCACATCAGTGGCGTTACCGCCTTGCTCGGGGTGATACGATTAAAAAAAAACTTCTTGTAACGTCAAAGATGAACTGAAGGCAAGAATTATGGCAGCATTCACCAACTTAAACAAGGTGACCCACTTGAAGACTTAAAAGAGATTCCGAAATCATCTGGAGGCCTTGGTTGAAGTGACAAATACAAATATAAAATTTGTCACTTAATTGATAGATGTTATATTCATGAGTTTCGTAGACGAAACTTTTTGTAATCTTTCGGTTCACTTGTCTGGATGTTTCATCAATTGACTGCCGATTTTGTCATTTTCGTTATTTTTACACTAAATTAAAAAAATTATGCGCTATTTATTCATGTTAGGTTAATTTTTTCTACTTTGTGTGTATGTGTGTGTGTGCATGCGTGTGGATAGGCGTGTGTATGTCTTTGTGCGTATATGTATATATATATATATATATATATATATATATATATGCACACATGCACACATAGAGCTTTCCCTGACGATCCGTTTAGGTGAAACCGAGGTAGGTCTGTCTGGCTCACTAGGTATTCTTTACTTATTCCGCTCTACCTATGTATTGAGCGCTTTTTTGTTAGTTGAATACTCGTGTCAGGGTTTTTCTTTGGGCTACGTGCTAACTCTGACCGAACCCTTTTGACTGATGTTCATGTACTTTCTTTATTAAAAGCGTTTTTCCCTTCTTCGTAGATTCGTGGAAGGTTTTTCGACACGAGTATAGTCTCATTTATATATATATATTATTAAAGCGTATAAACATTTTCGGTGGATTTATTCTCTCCGTCTTCTCCAAATTATGAACTAACCTTCGCAAAAACGATAGTTTTTGATGCACGAAATGATTCCAGACGAAATTGAATGCTTAGGAGAAACGAATAAAGATACGGAGAAAATTATAATCTCCAAGACACACACACACACACATTTATATATATATATATATATATATATATATATAGAGAGAGAGAGAGAGAGAGAGTGAGAGAGAGAGAGAGAGAGAGAGAGAGAGAGAGAGAGAGAATAGACAAATAAGAATTCAACGACTTATCCTCAATAATGACGTTTCCCAGACATGTATCGTATCGTATCGTCAGGATAAGATTAATCTAATTGAATTTGATAACGAATATCTCATTTATTTGGAAAAAGCAATGATGTTTACAGATGCTAACTAAATTTTAAATTTGTTCTATCTTAAGAATGTTATAACGTGACATCTAATCGGAAATTGATTATATCTTGGATAAATAAGCCTTTATAAATATCATCTTATAATTTGTATAAAAATCTTATGATAAAAAACTAAATGTTTTCAAGGAACATATACTTTATTTAATATTAGAGACATATGAATTATAAGTGTATATTTATTTTTATTTGTTTAATTATATATATATATAAAGAGAGAGAGAGAGAGAGACAGAGAGAGAGAGTAAAGCTATATATATATATAGATATACTAATATATTTTTCTAAACAAGTTTTGTTACTCAATACCAAGGAGGTCTGGTTATCCAAGTGTTTTTTGAATATGGTTACTTTCCACTGTTTCTATAGCCGTTATCAAGAATTACTTTTTTCCCTCAATGACCCGGCGTGTTTTTCATTCGGCTACGAGGAGTTTCGCAACAAAGCTGGGTTATATTTTGCACACTGCCTTGTTCAGATTTTCTTGATAATGCACATCAGCTTTATTTTCGAATACAAAATATAAACAGAAATAAATAAATAAAATTTATTATTTCCAGTAAGAAAAATACTCTAGTGCATTTAAAACAGAAATTATATTGATTAGAATATAAACATTTTCAATTGTTTTAATCTTTCAATTTTTCGGCCATTTTAAGCGATCGACACATTTGTACACAAAAGTTAATTCTCGGTTTTAAAAATCTTGCAAAAATAAAATATGCATGTGTGACACATTATTTTTGAAAGATTAGCAAATTTTATGTTAAATTAATCTGATTTACACAAGTATTACTTATTTAAAGTGTGAAATTTAGAATAAAACTATTTCTTAATCAAAGTTAAAATTTTTGACCTGTTGACGTGTTGACAGATTGTTAAATTAGGGATAAGATAAGTGTATGGTGATCACAAGTGACAAAATTGTACACATTTTTTCAGGTAAAGGGACGAAACTCTGATCTTTTAATTTGCACATAGTAATTACCATACAAAAAAATATCAAAAACTAAAAAAAAAATTAAAAATTATTTTAAAAATAAGGAAGCCAAACGATTTATATTAAACTTTTTAATTTTCGATTAGTAAATATAATCTTCGCTTTTCGAAGCATTTTAAAAATATTTTATTTTATTTATTTAGTAAATATAATCTTCGCTTAATTAGTATATAAACTAACCCCAACAAATTTTCGAAGCATTTTAAAAATATTTTTAAAAATTTAAAAATTATTATAATTTAAAAAAATGAAAACAATTCTTTTAAAATTTCATTAGTAATCGAAAAAACTTTTTTCTTTAGACTATAATATCCTTATTTTTTATTATTTACTCAAGCAATTAAAAGCTTATCAAATTAAATAATGTTATAGTTATATTGCATTTTTCATTTTAATGTTGGGAGTAGATTTTCAGAAATATAGGCCAATTTTTCAAAAATATAACAGATGATGTACATTCCCCAATGAGTCCTGCGTTTAACTAATAAAACCATTTATCGCAACAAAATTTAATTTCTTAAAATTTCATAAATTTACGTGGAGGTGGGGTAACAGATATACAAAAGAAAACTATTTTTACTAAGATTTTTAAAAAATGATAATTTCAAAAAGAATTCCATTCATTTGTGAATAAGTCCTGAAAGTTTCATTAAAATTCAACGATTATTTGATTTTTGCAAGAATTTCTAAATTAATGTGTTTGTCACCAGAAAAAAAAAGTTATGTAATATTACGTTTTCCATTGTAAACTCTCGTAACGATTTGGTTACCCGCTAACTCAAATCAAAATAAGATTTTTTATCAAAATTTCAAACGTGTCCGAAGGGATTAAAATTTTCTTTTGATTTTTTCATATGCTAGCTTGGGAAAATATTGACTCTAATAGGAATGGTGAGATTTGGAAAAAATCAGGGCGCAGATTAATATTGTGGTAATATTTGATGGCAGCACTCATTAAGATTTTCCTTCTGGGTAAATTATTTTCTCTTTAGATGAATATGGCATTTATAGGGTGGAACTGAATTCGAAATTAGTTTCTTTGTGTTCATGGAAAAATAGTGACAGCTAAAGCATTTATGATGGAAAAAACATTACTTGTTTTGAACATATTGGATGCAACTGTTCAATTTATGGGATTTGCCCAAAATTTCTTTTTGTAATAAAGTTGATAGCTCTTGTAGTAACTCTGAAAAGTTATAAAATGAATTGAAAAATCAACTTCTCGAAGACTTTTTTTTGAAGATGCACAAAAACCAACGGCAAGTTCCATTTAAAGGAAATTATGATGCCGATTTTTAGACGAATGAGGTATGTGCCTTTTTCAGCTTTGGATACAATAAACAAGGAATTAGATCGCTTGGAAAATATGGGAGTGATCTCCCAAGCGGATTATGGCGATTAGGTCTCTCCGACCGTTTACGTGAAAAACAAGAATAGCAAAATCCGTGAATATGCCGATTTCTCCACAGAACTGAATGATTGCCTACAAGCTTACAATTACTTCCTGCCAAGCCCAGAAGAAATTTTTGCCAATTTAAATGTCAGAAAGTACTTTTCAAAATTGTACTTGTCAGACGCATATTTGCAAATCCAGGTTGACGAAGAATGTTAACAATCAATAGCCACAAGGGATTATGCAAGTTTAACAGATTACCTTTCGGAATTAAGATAACAGCTGGAATTTTTCAGCAAGTAATGGACACAATGTCGACCGCCTCCTTAGATGACATTTTAATAAAAAGTGAAAATTGAGAGCAGAATATTAGGAACGTAAGTGAGGTGTTCAGAAAAATAAACGAATACGGGTTTAAATTGAGTGATGAGAAATGCGAATTTTTTATGATGAAAAATACATATTTAGGTTAGATCATCGGCAAAGACGGTAGGAAACCAGAGCAAGTGCAATTATAGATATGCCCTCCCCAACAAATATGTATTCTTTACAATTACTTTTAGGTTTCTAAAATTATTATAACGTGTTTATTCTGAACATGCATTTTTATGCGAGCACCATTAAATAATTTACTTAAAAAAAAGACTCCAAGTGGAATTAGACGACCGGATGCCAAAAAGAACTCGAAAAAATTAAAAAGAAATGTCAGGATTGTTTGTCTCGTATTTTGATCTGAAATTAGATATAATCGTGGCGAAAGACGTTAGTAACTACGGTATCGGTGTCGTAATTTTGCATAAGCACAAAGATGGTTCTGTAAAAACGTTAGCACAATCGTCAAGAATACTTTTATCGGCTAAGAAGAATTATAGCCAGATAGAGAAAGAGGTAATAACTTTTGCTGTGAAACAATTTCACAAATTCATCCGCTGAAGAGTGTTCACCCTACAGACGGGCCACCGTCCATTGTTATAACTTTCCGTGTTAAAAAAAAGGATATCCCGGCACATACAGACAACGGCAATACGGATTCTGTTGAATTACAATTTTAAAATGGAACTCATATCATAAAAACTTAAGTCACGCAAATGGTTTGTCGAGACAAAATTATGTGAAGCTTTACCTAAATAGATGAACCTTTTAGAAGACACGGTAATTGCAGCGCTAAGAGCGGAGAATGAAACTAAGAACGTTTTCTTCAAAACCGTATGTGATCTATCAATGACGACTGAAGAAATTAAAATAAAGGCTCAAGTGGATAATTTTTATTCGAGAACAAAGTAGCAAATAAGATGAAAACTGAAAGAGAAAAATAAAACTAAATCGAAAACTGACGGTGATAATATTTTCTCAATTTGCGATGAAGTCTCAATAGGCAGGGTGAAAGAGTGGTAATGTTTGGATCTCTTCAGAAAAAATGTTGAAGGGATTGGCTCTAAGTAGGTGTAATGGTACTTCTTGGTCTCAGCCATGATACCATTTACTCAGAGGATTTGTTTAGCCTTCAAAGTTCAGTTTACGATGAGGAGAACTTGTTTGGTGGCAGGAAGTCAGAATTTGACTTGCATCCATTCATTTTTCTTTCAGTCTGCGGTTTGGCTTTGGCTGGAAGCAGCTATTGCTTTTTGGTCTTTCGTGCTAACATCCAGTGAGTCTGAGCTCCGGGATCGTGGATTGGTTTTGGAGCTTTCATTATACCTGAGCAACGCCATGCTATACTGCTAGTATATCTCTTTTCTAATCTTCTCACTGTTTTTTTGTTTTTTTTTTCAATTGGAGTAGATAGACTAAACTATCGCCCGGTTCACACTCCACCCACGTCTATTGTACAGGTGAAGAGGCTTATCCCTTGTTTCCTGTTTAGGATGCGGTTTCCGGTTTTTCTCTTTTCTAATCTTCCCAATGCTTTTTTGTTTTTGTTTTTTTGTTTTTTTTCAATTGGAGTAGATAGACTAAACTATCGCCGGGTTCACACTCCACCCACGTCTATTGTACAGGTGAAGAGGATTATCCCTTGCTTCCTGTTTAGGATGCGGTTTCCGGTTTTTCTCTTTTCTAATCTTCTCACCGCTTTTTTGTTTTTGTTTTTTTGTTTTTTTTCAATTGGAGTAGATAGACTAAACTATCGCCGGGTTCACACTCCACCCACGTCTATTGTACAGGTGAAGAGGCTCATCCCTTGTTTCCTGTTTAGGATGTGATTTTCGGTTTTCTCTTTTCTAATCTTCTCACTCTTATGTAGCCCCCTGCACATCAGTGGCGTTACCGCCTTGCTTGGGGTGATATGATTAAAAAAAAAAAAAAGAAGGTATCTCTAGAATGAAATTTCCTCGTGTCCAGCTGTATCTGCTAGCCCAATATGGACAAGGACATAGAGAGACTGGTAAAAGCGTACGAAGGTTGTGCTATGGCAGCAAAATCACCTTCAGTTAAATCCACTCTTAGCCAAAGACAGACTGACCGTAGTCGAGATTACGCATCGATTTCTCCGGACCGATAAATGGTGTCTACAACAGTATTTCCAAATGTCAAGAAATTTTAAAATGCAAGTGTCCAACTTCTACAATTTAAATAAGCTTTTTGCGTTAATTATTTGCTAGATACGGGGTTCTGGATGCCATTGTTTCAGACTACGCTACGCAGTTCTCTGCTAACAAGTTTGAAAGCTTTTGTAAAAGCTTTGTGATCTAAACTTAAAAATTTTATATCGATACCACGAAAGCAAAATTTGACTTATATCCATTCATTTTACTTTCAGTTTACTGTTTCGCTTTAACCCTCTAGGGCCATTCGTATCATATTTGATACAGTATGAAAACAAGCCTTGAAAGAAATATTTTCATGAAAAATTTTTTAAGAGAAATATTTTATAAATTTCAAATGAAAGCAGTACTGACTGCTCAGTCAATGAATACCAAATGTTTCCTTATAGGGAAATACCAAATGTTTCCTTATAGGGAAATACCAAATGTTTCCTTATAGGGAAATACTATATCAAATATGATACGAATGGCCCTAGAGGGTTAACTGGAAACAACTATTGCTTTTTAGTCTTTCGTGCCAACGTTCAAAGAGTCCGAGCTCCAGAACCATGGATTAGTTTTAAAGCTTTCATTACACCCGAGCAACGCCGGGCTATACTGCTAGTACACTATAAGCAAACTCCCTACTATCATCCAAGCTCGAATAAGCAAACAGAACGCTTCGTCGATACGGTAATATTGGTGAAAATTAAGAATTAAGCATCCGTTTTTACTTGTGTATTGAGTGACACTTAATCTTAACATGGTATCAGGCATGTCCCCGGTAGATCTAATGTTCGGAGGTAAAATTAAATCGGTGTTCGACAAACTGTCAAATAAAGAAGGTAGAAAACAAGAACAAATCAGATGTCCAGAAATACTTTAAATACGGCGAAAAATATTCTTACAAATTACAAAAATGGAATGAATGCTGGGAAGATGGGGTAGCCGAGATATATATCGGAAAATTATTGTCCATAACAAAAGGGTTTATATGGGTACATAAACGACATTTAAATCAAATATGAACAAAAGGTACTCGAACGAACAGAGCATCCGAAAGAAGCTGATGGTAATTCTGCATGACGCTTTCGATGTCAGTTAAGTGCCATACTGATTAAGACTATAGAAACCAGTCTGTCCTGTTATTTAACCCATAACTGGAAGGAATAGGCGGATTAATACCTTTCCCAAGGGTATTTGCGCGTAAGTGAATGCAATTAATTCAGCTGGAATTCGAACTCGGCTCCCCGATTTCTTGTTCCGATCCGATATCCAATGCACCACAACGCACATCCGACTACATCCTTAGCAGAAAAGTTAGACTCACTCAAAAGTGACTCCCACCAAATAAATAGTAAATAAATGCTATAAAAAGTTTACCTATCTCTATACCAAGCAGGTCTAAGTATTAACGACCATGGTATAGAATCAAATATAAGGAACAAATATTTGCCTTTAGTCTCAAGTATAGTTGACTGATATTTACCCATTGTCGCAAGTATATTTACCTGTAGTCTCAAGTATAAACAACCAACATTTTCTTATGTATTTGCTCTTATTTTCCACAGAATTTTTACTTTCATCACTAGGAACCTGTTTATTCAGGGTCATAAAATTAATTTAAATATTTTCTCGTATGTTAAATAATGAATATTTCCTTATTTTCCATGCTATTACCTCTATAATATATATATATATATATATATATATATATATATCTGTGTCTGTGTGTGTGTATGTGTGCGCGTCTATGCGTTTGTATTTATAAAAGGGAACAGTAAGATCAGAGACAGTCTATTTCACACGTGATCGTAATATCCACTTCTATATTTACATACATGTAACGCCCCCCTCTACTAGCCTATGTGGTTCTCCTGGAATCACAGATAGCTGCTTTTCCTCTCTTCGGTCGTTCGAAACGTTCAGCACTGTTGTTGATCGATGAATTGATTTCTGTAACCCTCGTTCCTTTCTGCCGCACGTTGTGGTTAATTGATCGCTGACAGGCTGAGATTTGTCATCAATATCCCGCCTCGGTTCGATCCGAATAGAGTGCAAGGCGTAAAGTAATAATAATTTAAAAAAATTAAATAAATTCTCGGAGAAGAATGATGAATAAAAAAAAAATATTACGATTTATCTCGATTATATTATGCAATCATTTCGTTAGTCGTGTACATGCAGTTAATCTAAATTGTCCCCAAATCGGACGCGACACATGTTTAAACTGGTAAGGGTTGGCTGGAGTATAGTTAACGGAGTTTGTTCAGTTGAATTTTTGGTAATTTCTTGCTAAGTCTGGCTCAAGGCTGATGTGAGGGGTTTCTCCATCCGTCCTCTCAGCCCGAGTCTCGGATCTGTCTCTCTCTTCGCGCTTTCACTTTTATTAGTGCAGAGGCAGGTGGGAGGGTGTGGTAAATTGTATTTCCAATTTTGTTGTCTTTCCCTCTCTCGGATAATGGTTGCAGGCAGGTGCTCCTCGTCCTCTTCCTCTGTATTGTTTCAAAAAATAAATTTCTGGTTTTCTTTCTCGACACTTGTGAATTGTTTTAGCCAAAATAAATTTTACCAGCTAAATTCACTTCGCATGGTGTCAGATCCTGAACACTTGATTTTTCGTCGATTAATCTTTTTCTCGCCCTTTAACTGACACTTAGGGTTTTTACAGTTTCTTTCATCAGCCAACTGTCAACATCTAGATTAGATTTGTCCCCGGCCAGACATGCAACTTTCAATTCCAGGAAACATTTTATACTGGTTAACTTTTCTCATGAGAGGTTCATTAGTATACCTCTCCGTATATCTAAGTCATAAGATTTATTATTAATTACCAGCAACCAAATAGTGTCACATACACACCATCCCTGATATTGAGCACTTTAATTCTTTCAAAATTCTCAATCACTCAGTTTTTCATGTCAAGTGGTGGTTTTCCCCATTCGTTTTCCCAGTAACCAAAATTGGACACGCTTCTCTTCTAGATCTCTTCCTTATTTCTATCCATGACTTTTGCCATGTTATGCAGTTCTGTTCTCTTGGCAACTCTTATGCTGTGGTGTCTTTAAATGTCCCTTTCTTATCTCCCTCTACCCAGGAACTTCTATCAGTAGAATATCTTACTGCTATCAACGAGCAGACAGGGACACGTTTTGTGACTTCCTTTGAGATGTCCTTGGAATAAAATTTTAGTTTACCTGTTCAACACGGCGCCTTTGAAGTCTCTTCCTGGCTAAAAACTGGTATTGGTGCTTTCATCCCAGCTAGAAAATTCTTACATAAACCTCATTCATCTCTTTGCTTTTTTCCTGCTTGATCGGCTGCCATCGCCCACGGAAATCACTTCTTCCAGATATACCGCAGTGACACGTCTGATCACAAGAGGCACTTTTTTGTCTCTGTTCTTAATGAATGTAAGCGTGTCCTAAATTATGTTAAGCTGCTGTTTGCTGATAGAATGAAGCAGCGTATAGCATCTCGCAAGTTTGGTATCAAAGATTACTGTCGGCTACGCAAGAGTGAGCTGAACAACAGAAAACCCCTGATCCCTCCTCCATTCAATCAGTTAGTAGTTATCTCATCCACAGCAGACAAGGTCGAGTGTTTTGCTTGCAAATTCTAGTCCATGCTCAACTCGTCTGGAATATTCACACCCAATTTCTAATTTTAGAACTGAGATTTAACTGAGTAATATATATATAACCCTATCTCTGGTCTCTAACAAAATTTCTAAGCCTGACTGCCATAATAAAGCGGAGGTGATGGAACTTCGGCTATGGTCCTAAACAATAAGCCCCTGAGATCGGTCCAGTCCTCTCCAAACTCTATAACTAGTGCCTCACTGCTTCCTGCTTTCCTGCTTGTTGGAATTTCACCTCTGTAGTTCCAATTTTTAAGAACTCTAGAAAGCCCACTGAATTTTTACAAGAGTTGTTTTCATTCTTATTATATTTTTATAATAATCGAAAATTGAAGAGCTTAATACAAATAATCGAGCCATTTGATTTATAAAATAATTTAAAACTTTTATTTGTGTGCATGATGATGACCCGTGTTTTTTTTTCACACGTGATACGTTGCACTCCTTACAGGATCCCCATCCCCTAAAAAAAACAAAAAACTATACAAACATTTTCGGCAGGGTACAATTCTTTCATCTCGCTTACGTGGTTCCTGTGCCTTACGTTTCAACATTCAACGGGCTTTGCAAAAAATTCCTTCAAAATTTAAAGCAAATTTTATATTTTAATTCCTAGTATCCTAATTGTGAAATTCGCAATTTGTGGAGGTACCTAAAAAGAATATGAAAAATAGATACTAAAAATAAAAATTAAAAATTGCCATAACATTTAATAAATTATTGAGTTAATTCAATGCTATATAATTTCATTCTCTGTATTAAATTGTAAAGATTTTTTTAAAAGAAAGTTTTATATTATTTTAATTTTTATTTTTCATAAAACATCTTCGAAAGTAAGGTTATAAAGCGAAACTAACTAAAATTCTATAAAATATTAGATAATTGCTGAAAATATTGTGTTAAATTTTTAATTTTGCTATATAGCTAAAATAAAAAAAAATAAGCGTACGATTAAACTATATAAAGTTATATCAAATTCGGTCCACCATACTTAGCATTTTTTGACCGCTTCCGTCTGTCATGTCAATTATCGACTCTGATAACGCGATAATTACCCCTGATAACAAGGCTACTGTAATTAAGAAACGCTTTTATAGCAAAATTCAAATAGTAAGCAAGTACTACTTGTTTCAAATTAGATTAAGGTAAGTTGAAATTTGCTAATTTGTCAGCGGGGTATATTTTATTTTTGCAAGATTTTTAAAACTTAAGAATTGGCTTCTGTATACAAAATGTGTCGATCGATGAAAAATAACCGAAAATATAAATTTGTTTTTAAAATCATAAAAATTTTAGATTCCAATCAATATAATTTCGGTTTGAAATTCACCAGAGCATTTTGCTTACTGGAATTAGTAAATTTCCCTCTCTATATATGACCTCACTGTTTTTTGTGTGCATCATTTCAATTTTAACATAGGGGAAAATTTGCAACTTACTGGCAAAGGTAATAACTATGATACCATCTTAAACCATATTTTTCCGTTTTAATTAATACATTGAATAGATTTTAAAAATCCCAGGTTACTGCTTGTTAGACGTGTGTAGAGGCTTAGTTGAATGCACGTACCAATATCATGGGGAACGTTGCTGTTTAGGCAACGTTAAGATGCGTTTTTTTTTTTTAATCATTTCACCCCGAGCAAGGCGGAAACGCCACTGATGTGCAGGGGGCTACATAAATGTAAAAAGATTAATTAGAAAAGATTGAGGAGTACAAACTAGTTAGAAAGGAACAATAGAAAGCTGAGAAAGCAGGTGCGATGGCAGATACATAGGTGGAGAGAAAGGGAAGGTTATACGGGGGTGGGGAGAGAGCTAGAGTCCAGTGGTTAGTAGATGAGTATTGACTTTGCATTTAAATTTCTGGAGGTTGTAGCCGTCAGGAAAGCAAGAATACGGGAGGGAGTTCCACAGGCGGGAAGTGCGAGAGAAGAAGCTGCAGGAGTAGAATTGTCGTCTGCATTTGGCTAACCTGTTGTGTTAATGGGTGGCACACATGCATGCCGATATATAGTCAACGTGTTAATATATTTTTCCTTCCTTATAAATTTTCCTTTTCATTGCATAGAATGCAGTTATCCTCTCTATATATTCATGCCGTCATTCTTGACGGCAATGGTATCCTAGTTTATATAATAATAAATACTGTATTCATACTGATTATTTCGTTTAGATACAGTTGGTTCTACTTGCGTGAATTATTTCTAGAGAAAGCTTCAAAATGTGTATACATTTTTGGGATACTATATATATATATATATATATATTTTAAATCTTATCACCCCGAGCAAGGCGGTAATGCCACTGATGTGCAGGGGGCTATATAAGAGTAAAAAGATTAAGTAGAAGAGAGTCAAGAGGAATACGAACCAGTTAGAAAGAAGCAAGAGAAGGATGCGAATACAGGTGTGATAACAGTTGCAAAGGCGGAAAGAAAGAAAGGCTATACGGGGTGGTGAAAGAACTAGAGTCAAGTGGTTAATAGATGAGTATTGACATTGCATTTAAATTCCTGGAGGTTGTAGCCTTCAGGAAAGCAAGAATATGGAAGCAAGTTCCACAGGCGGGAAGTGCGAGAGAAGAAGCTGCAGGAATAGAATTGTCGTCTGCATTTGGTTAATCTAACTGTGAATGGGTGGGACCCAGTTGCCAATCTGGTTGCACGAGTAAACACCTGTTGCAGAGGCACCAGTGACTTGAGTTCGTTGGAGCAGAAGCCATGAAAGTATTTATAGAACAGACAAAGGGAGGCCACATCTCATCGGTGGGGAAGTGGCTGTAGTCGAGTCGCCAAGTCGGTACCTATCACATTACTGATTCTCCTTTGGAGCCTGTCGAGAACACAGAGATGAACAGCAGGGGGACCTGACCATATATGGTAGCAGTATTCTATGCACGGACGAATGGTTGATTTGTATATATGCAGGATGGATTCAGGCGGGAAAAACATCCTGGCCCGACACAGTGACCCAACCTTCTCAGCGGTGGATTTAGCTATGGACTCAATGTAGTGGTTCCATTTGAGGTCAGAAGAGAGGGTAAGGCCGAGGAGGCGCAATGTATTCCTCTCAGGGAGACTCGTTTGGTCCATGCTTATGGGAGGCAGGAGAGGTTGCATGTGATGATTGACAGACAACAGCTTGGTCTTAGTCGCATTGAAATTGACAAGCCACTTCTTGCCCCAATTCACCACAGAGTGTAGATCCCGTTCAAGGTCAGCAGCAAGTTTATGTTTGTCCGCCACGACGGGTTTCTTCTGATGTGGGATTAAATATATATATATATATATAGTCATCCGCAAACAGATCTGTTTCGCTGTATCACAGCTCATCAGTACGGTTAGACTCCGATTGCTTTTAACCCAGGACTGAAACCCGACCGAAGTGGGGTCAGTCCCAGGATTGAAACCCGACCGTCAGTTGGCGATTCTACCTCTGTGCTAAGGGATATTTTTTTTTTTTTTTCATTTTTTAAACGAGTTATTTCGCTACCTTGGTTTCCACCATGAGTGGTTTCTTCAGGTGATTTTTAATAACTGATTTTACCTTTTACCGTTTTTCTTTTTAAGAACGCTCTTGTAGCGGTGTTTTATTTGAACGTTCACGTGCCAGTGAATTTATGAATGAGCATTGTTTAAATTCAAACGAATTATGACGTTTTCATCCATGGTTGTATGAACCTAAGAGGTATTTCTTAGTGTGGATGCATTTTGTCATAATTTCTATTCTTTCATTCAACAGTTCGTCTTTATTTGGGTATGTCATAATTTCTAATTTTTCTTCTTGGCACAGTCTACATATTTGTCCACCATTGTAAGACTTGGCTGGTTTTACAATGTGTTTTAATAGTCTACCCTATTAGGACCAAAAACTAAGTATTAAACAATCAATCAATCAATCAATCAATCAATCAATCAATATATATATATATATATATATATATATATATATATATATATATATTAGAAATTATATTTTAGAACATGTACAAATTTTTTCAAAATATATATCCACTACAAATTGTACATTTTGTTTCGACATTGGACTTCCAATGTCTCATCAGGTGGTGTGGAAAGGAATGGAAGACCTCTTTTATTATATTTGGGAGTTTTGCGTAGGATGTTGGGGTGGGGGTTAGCGATAAGGGAATAAGTCTTGTAAATTGTCCGTTAGAATTTTGAAGAAAGTGGGGTAGGTAGGGTATATAGTTGATTCATGAAAGTGTGTTTTATGACCCGCCTGCCTCTTTGGTTTTATTATAGGGTGAGAATAGGGAGGTGTAAAGGGTGGGAAAGGGTGAGATTGGACCTATCTTTAATGTTTATTTGTATAACTATAGAATATTTTTGTATTTAAGCACAGTTTTATAATTAATCTAATTTTGTATATTTAACCTTAATTTTAAATTTAGGAAATTACTTTTTTCTATAAAACTTTTAATTAGATTTGATTATAGTTCGTGGTGTGTAGTAGGTAAAATTTGATATAAGAGGGTTGTTAGTACTAAAGGTTTATCGTCTCGGTGGGGGGGGTCCTAGTTTTGGCTTGTGCAGTATTTTTCAGCATGATTGCAAGGTTCAGCTCTATATCGAGCACTGTTTTAAATTAATGTTTTGGACGTTGTAAATTTTTTTTCGTTCCTTATTCACTCGGATATATATATATATATATATATATATAGACAGAAAAATAGATAAAAGATTTAACACATGACCTCCGTCATAGTTGTCTCGTCTCTCTAATGTTACTTAATACTTTGTCATAATCACATCTGTAGTTCTGTTTGGATGACATATACATTTCAATGACGCATTGTTTGTCTCTACGTGCAAAACGATAGTATTTAAGTTTTAAGGGCAGTTAACGTAGAACCAACTGCTGAAGAAGGTATGCACAGGTGATCGTCTCCAGGTGCTAATATATTTTTTCGTCAGCTTTGATCACCAAACGTCTATCTTGAGGTTAGAGTTACAATTATAAGTTACAGACAACCAGTAAGTAGGGTGACTTTGTATATATAAATGCCCACAGGCACGCTTAAATCTTTATACACCTCACTCCAACTTAGTTTATATACTTATGAGTAGACTTTAAAATCGCTGGCTGCCCGTCATCTAGAGTGGCTAGCCAAATCTTTATACACCTCACTCCAGCTTAGTTTATATACTTATGAGTAGACTTTAAAATCGCTGGCTGCCCGTCATCTAGAGTGGCTAGCCAAATCTTTATACACCTCACTCCAGCTTAGTTTATATACTTATGAGTAGACTTTAAAATCGCTGGCTGCCCGTCATCTAGAGTGGCTAGCCAAATCTTTATACACCTCACTCCAGCTTAGTTTATATACTTATGAGTAGACTTTAAAATCGCTGGCTGCCCGTCATCTAGAGTGGCTAGCCAATCCCTGTTGCAGACGCGAGTTTAGACATTTTCGCTTTTATTCAACATCCACAGAGTCCACCTTTGGTATATACTGCAACCTATGCTGAACGGACCTTAGTTGCAGGGAGATGGCAAATAATCCCGATGATTCTTCTTCTTCTTCTATGTTCCCTGTCCCTTCAGTTGAGACATTCCTCTTTGGCTTGTCTGCATTTGTTCCTTATCTCCCTGTGAAGATTCTTGTAATCTGCTCCGTGTCTTGGCGTTAATTTTTGTCTCCTTTGCATCATGTGGAGGATCTCTTCGGTCATCCACTCGTAACAGTTTGAAAAGATCAGTCTGCCCAAAGCCTCGGTCACGATGAAATATGATTTCGTGCTAGCACAACTAATAAAGGCTTCCAAAAAGTTCTGTTCACACAATTTCACTCAGAAGGCTTCATCTACGGTATGTTTTCCAGGCACTGTAATCCCCCCACACCCTCAGACCAATGACATCAAGAAGTCACGATTTTATTATACGTGAATAATGGAGGGAAAAATTTTGGGGAAAGGGTAGAAATATATCAAACGCCGATTATAGTGTACATCAAAATGTTAAAGATACAGAGACACTCATTTAAAAAAATTATATTGAAATAACAGATCAATCTAAATGTTAATTTAAAAGATGGATTTACATTTTGCAAATTGTCTTTCTATTTCGATTTAAACTTTAACACTAAACTGCTAGTCTTTACCTTGAATAAATTTCACACTATTTACAGTTGTTATTGCCGATAAATATTTCAAATACTTATGAAAAAGAAAACATTGGCCAAACCATAAATCTTCTTATTTTATGTGCTGTGTCTCTTCAGAACGTAGGCGATCAAAGCTCTTCACATCTTTCTGTTCTTTTTAGAATGCGTCTTTCTCCATCCCAGTACGCCTTCGGATCTCAGTGTCTCACTTTCCATATTCTGTTTGAACACTTCCCAAATATTAAAACTTAAGTACTTGCTTGATTTTAGTTTTTCCGACCTGACCTGTAATTAGCATTTTGGGCTCCTAGTGTCCAACATCTTTTGACTACGCCAGATGACAAAAATTATATCTAAAGAACTAATGACATCTAGGGTTTCTTAGGCTCATAACGAGAAAGGAGGACTTGTAGAATTTGACTCAGAGGACATATCAAGTGCAAAAAAGACAGTAGAAAGCAGTAGGTCAACTACCTGATGAACTTGTGTGAATGGCTGGTGGAACGGTGGTGTTGAGTCTTGATATCAATCAGTATAAAAGTTGCTAAGGCTATAAGGCTGTAGAGAACCATGCTCGCCCACGTTCTCAAGAGACACGACACTTAGAGGAAGAATGTAGGCTCGTACTTTGTGGTGGAGTTTTTGTCAATATTTTTTATCGATGAGTTTTGGTCGATCAATGCCTCGTTCGTGAATCCTCTCCCTTCGGACTACTGCCGATATTTACTCATTACAGCTGAACGTGAGCCAACACACACACACACACACACACACACACACACACACACACACACACACACACACACACACACACACACAAGGTGCAAGATTTTGAAAATCTAAACCAACACACGCACACAAGGCGTAAGATTTTTGTCTGAATTTATGAAGAGTTATTATTTACACTATTAACTTTACGCGTGGCAGTGTAATGGATATCGGCTCGGAATGAGAAGCTGGAGAGTAGAGTTCGAATTCCAGTTGCATTTACTTATGCGTAAATACTCTTTTCCTTTTAGTTATGGGTTGAATAGTAGAACATATTGGGTTCTATAGCCTTGGTTCTTAACCAATCGACCGCAGAAAGAAATGGCAACCGATTGCGGGAAAATCTTCTGCCTAGTCAATCGAAAGAGACATGATCAAGCGCCTATCACGTATGGCACTTAACTGACTGACTGACTTTCGGATTATTGGCCTTAACAATAACAGACAATAGTTTGAACGTAAATTATGTAAATATGCCGTAATATTTTGGAAATGTTCTTGCCGAATTTGCATAACAATTTTTCCGTTATCAAAGTCTATGACTTTTTTCAAATAATCTAAATCTTTTACTCCAAACTGGTCTAACCTGTTTATATAGCTTTGGCGCTGATATAAGAAAATGTTATGAGTCAGTAGTTGTTATTCTTGCTATATGTCGCTACTCGTAATGTTTTATCTCATCAGTGTACATTGAACATTTCAGATTAAAATTCAGGCTATGGTTTTATTGATTTGTATTTGTATATTATGCATAAAGTTACAGTAGCATCAAATAACCACTACTATGCATGCACGCATTTTAAATCATCATAAATGTGTGTGTGAGTGCGCACTCGCGTGTTTGTCTGCACATGTGTGGGTGGGGTATTAGAACCTGCCCTTCCTTTGGCGGCAATCCTCACCACCAAGCTTGAGTCCGATCACTTGACAGGAGGTAAAAAATTCTTTGTATCGGCACACATCAAAAGGCCAGTCAAATATGTACCAATGGTTGCTTGTTCATACACTGAACACAATTGTTATCACCACCAACACCAACATTGTAGAAAACGCAGCCAATTTAAAGGCCTGCAATCATCAAACACTTAATGATACATATAAATAAAAATGAACAGAAAATTAAAAGGCCGTTTCCATTGGAAACATATAGAGTCTTTGGTGATATATTTTCACAGAAACTGCAATTACAATATTAATAATGCGGATTTATTGAACCACATTTAATAGCATTTTCTCTTTCTTCTTTTCCTGTATATATTTTCCAATGATTTTCTTTCTGATTCAGTGAACGCTATTGAATAAACTTTATTTTTTATAAGAATGTTTTTGGATTTAAAAAAAAATATTATTTTCTAGTTATCTCCACTTGTTTTCGATATCTAAATATTAAACTGAATTTTTTAAAATATTTTTTTTTTCTTGAAACTTTTATTTTAGTTTTAATGGAAAGCCAAATGATTAAATTTATTATCTCCAGTAAGCAAAATACTCTGGTGTATTTCAAACATAAATTATATTGATTAGAATCTAATATTTTGAGATCTTTTCTTAATTTTTAAATTTTTCGGCCATTTTTAAGCGATCGACAGATTTGTAAACAAAAGTTAATTTTAGGCTTTAGAACTAGGTATATCCAACAAAATCGCTGAAAAAACAGCATAGTCTGAAGGAAAACTAACTAAAATAAAAAACTAAATAAACAATTTTCGGCAAAATGTTTATGCTATCATGAAAGAGGATCAATCAAAGTATTTTTTTTAATTATTTTTACAATTTTTTAAAATTGTTCTAACAGGTTCTAAGTGTTTTTTTTTAATGGTAGAAAATTTTTTTTCTCTCGTCAGTGGGAAGCATAAATTGACGCAAGAGTTTATAACGTCAAAACGATATATTACGCAAAGGCATTTTTCGATTGTGAAATACACATTAATTTGGAAATTCTTGCAAAAATAAGATAATGGTCGGATTTTTATGAAAATTTCAGAACTTATTCATAATTGACTGAAATCAGTTTTGAAATAATTATTTTTAGAATATATTGGTAAAAACATTTTTCTTTAAATATGTTACCCACCCACCACCAATTAATTTCCAGAAAAAAATAATACATGATTTATATTCCCCAATCAGTTCTGTGTTTAACTAATAAGACCATTTTTGCTTACCGAATTAAATTTTTTGAAATTTCATGAATTTACATGGAGTGGAGTAACAGATATAAATAAGAATATAGTTTTAGCAAGATTTACAAAAATTGATTTGAAAAATAATGTAATTCATTTCTAAATAAGTCCTGAAAGTTTCATTAAAACCCAACAATTATTTGAATTTTGCAAGAATTTCTAAATTAATATGTTTGTCACCGAAAAAAAAGTGTATTATTAAATATCAAGTTTTCCATTGTAAATTCTCGTAAAGATTTGGTTACCAGCTGGCGATAATCAAAACAAGATTTTTTGCCAAAATTTAAAACATGTAAGAAAGGATTAGAAAATTTTGAAAAATAATTAAAAAATATTTGATCCTTCCTCTTAATAATAATATAAACATTTTGATAGAAAAAGTTTGTTTTATGAAGTTTAGGACTTTTTTTAATACTATGCTGTTTTTCAGTGATTTCGTGGAGGTGCCTATTTAAAACTGTACAACAAGTTAGTTTCGTTCTCTTCTGAAAGCGTTCGTTCAAAGGTGGAACCTGAGAAAAATAAGAAACAATTGAAGGTACCTCTACTCATTTTTGATGCATAAAATTAAATTGAATTTTTAAGAATAAAAGAAAATTTTTTTGAAGCTTTAATTTTAGCTTTAATTGAAAGCTAATAAATTAAATTTACTAATTCTAGTAAGCAAAATACTCTGGTGTATCCCAAACCGAAATTATATCGATTGGAATCTAAAATTTTTCTGATTTTAAAAAATTACAATTTTTCGGCTACTTTTCATTTATCGACACATTTTGTAAACAGAAGCCAATTCTCGGTTTAAAAAAATCTTGCAAAAATAAAATATATCTCGCTGACACATTATTTTATTGAAATTAGCAATATTAAACTTAACTTAATCTGATGTCAAACAAGTATTACTTGCTTATTGCCGGAAATGTACTATTAAGGCATTTCTTAATTAGGATAGCCTTGTTATCAGGTGTTATCATCGTGTTATCAGAGGCGATAAATGACATGAACTGTCAAAAAATGCTAAGTATGGAAGACGAATTTGACTTAATTTTATTTTAGCTTAATCCTACGCTTCGTTTTAACAGCTGATTAGTATTCCTCAATGTCTCCTTAATTTAATTAATATTAAGTATATAGGTGAACTCTCGCGAATTTCTAGACATTTCAGGAACTTAACTGGTTGGGTGAGGTAACATATATAATATATTTTTTACCAAGATTTTCTAAAAATAATTTTTAAAAAATGATTTCAGTCATTTATGAATAAGTCCTGAAATTTTCATCAAAATCCGAAAATTTTTTAATTTGAGAAAGAATTACCAAATGTTTTCACCGTCAAAAAGTGACTTGAGTAATATTACTTTTGCTCTAATAAACTTTTGTAAAAATTGCGTCACTCACAGACGAAAGAAAAAATATTTTTACAAAAATTTCGAACGTGCTAGAAAGAATTAAATAATTTTAAAAAATAATTAAAAAATACTTCGATCTATCTTTTTAATAATACTTCGTCTTTTCAGGACGAAGGCGATCATGGCCTTCCACGTCTTCCCATCCATGGTGGCTCTTAGTACTAGTACCCTAGTTTCAAATCCTAATAAATTTTAACTTTTACTGTATTACAAAGATATTTTGGTGCCGCTATAATATATGGCTTACTTCTGTCATTCTAGTATTGTATGTAGCCTACCAGGTCCGAATGTGTCTTACCTAAGTAAGAGTATATTTATAGATTTAAGTATTCGGCTATTTATTGAAACTAATTATTTTCCTTAACGCTAACGCTAGCTGCCTCCACTCGTTCGCTGAAAAAACAGTTTCTAGTTTTCAACAAATCTGCCCCGAATAGGGGGATAATGTAATAAAACTATGCCATTTTTTCACAGTTATTAAATTTTTTAAATTAATTTATGAAAATGATATATTATTTTTAATTTTATTTTTTCAGAATGCTTTTACACACATAAGGCTATAAAGCTGAAGTAACTAAAATTCATAGTTGGCCAGAACATCAGATATATTTGAACAATTGATGATGCAAACCGTGATTATGTTGACAACATCATGAGTTGTGTAAATCCCTTTACAGGATTTCCTATCAGTGGTATAGTTGACAACTACTAATGGAACAAATATGAAATTGATGCTGACTCTCATGCAGGACCTGTATCTGGAGAATCAGTTCAGCAATGAGGATGGTTGAAGAGGCAATAGAAGAAATAAACTGCCCTTTTCATGACCACAAAATATTCCCAAAAGTCTTCCCATAATATATAAATATTCCAATAGCAACCTTTTTGTATATATTGCTTAGGGTATTGGATGATAATTAAACAAAATAATAAGTGTAAACAATTATGTAATTAAAAATGTAATGTACGAAAAATATAAAAACAGGTAACTTCACCACGTCATAACAATCATGATAACAAGTATGAATGAAGAATTATAGGAAAAATAAAATATTTAAATATATAAATAAGTAATAAATAAAATACAATTGTATTTTATAAATTATTGAGTTACCTCTGTCATGGTACTTAATTTTATTATTAATTCAGTTATTAAATTTTCATTCAATACCATTTCATATTATTTCAATTTTTTTTTTTCAGAAAGCATTTTCAAACTTAAGGCTATAAAGCTAAAAAAACTAAAATTCAATAAAATACTAGATAATTTCTGAAAGTATTATGTTAATTTTTGAAAATTACTAAATCCTTAAAACCAAGAAACGAAACGTTCACTTAGGTTTCATAAATTTATGTCAATTCTGGTCAATCATACTTAGTTGTCATACATCTGGCTGTCATCACTCATTTCTCATATCCATCAGCTCACACCTCCGTGATTTAGAGATACTTTTATTTTAAATTTCATGCTGTAAGCATGTAATTTGTTTCAAATCAGATTAATTTAACTTTAAATTTGCTAATTTTTCAGAAATAATGCGTCGCAGATGAATATTTTATTTTGGAAAGATTTTTAAAACCAAGAATTAATATTTGTTTACAAACCTGTAAAAATTTGGAAAAATGAAAACTCTCAAATATTTTAAATTCCACTCAATATGATTTCTATTTGAAATACATAAGAGTATTTTGCTTACTGGAAATAATAAATTTAATTATATAGCTTTTAATTAAAGTTAAAATGAAATCCTTAAGAAATTACTTTTATCTATTTTTATTTATTTTAAAACATAAGAACTAAAAATGAGTGGAAGTACTTACTTAATGCAAACACTTACCAGACAATTATATTTCTTTCTAATACTCTTTTTAAGATAAGACACATACTTCACCTATGACAGAATTTCGTAGGCCAAATACTATACTGGCACCGATATTTTCATAAGCATCAAATGTAAACTGTATGCACACTCTAATGTATAGATGTGTAGGTTTCTCCATTAGAAAATGTAATTCCACATTCTATCTAATCTAATCTAATCTAATCTATCTGCACGAAAGACTAAAAAGCAATAGCTGTTTCCAGTTAAAGTGAAATCGTAGACTGAAAGAAAAATGAATGGATGTAAGTCAAATTTTGATTTCCTGGTATCTATATCAAATAAGTTTTTTTCGTCGTAAACTGAATTTTAAAGGCTAAATAAGTCCTCTGAGTAAATGGTATCATGGCTGAGACTAAGAACTACAATTATACCTACTTAGAGCCAAACCCGAAGCAAAAACTAAATTAAAAGGGCTAAAAAAATATAGACATACAGGCAGATAAACAGACACACACGCAAACATCTTACCTTTAATATATGTATACATATTATCAATTTTCTGCACTATTGTAAGAACTGCATCCTTGAAACATCTGAATATCGTTTCTTATGACTTTGTCTATGAGTGTATGAAATTTGATTAAAATCGAACCACTCCTTCTATAACCCGATTTGTTCGATTATCGATTTTCAATATTTATCGGCGGTACCTCGACACAAAACATAGCTAAGAACACTTGCAGACGCTCCCAGAACAACTGTGTAAATTTTCAAGAAAATCGGTTCAGCCGTTTCGGAGTCTATAGGTAACGGACACACACATACACACAGACACCGACACACATACAAAGTTCCATTTATAAATAAGTTTAGATCTATCTATCTCTGTTCATAGCTTTGTAGTCTATTTTTATCTATGTAAGTCCATATATATATATATATATATATATATATATATATATATATATATATATATATATAAACTTATTTATAAATGGAACTTTGTCTGTGTGTGTGTGTGTGTGTGTCCGTTACCTATAGACTCCAAAACGGCTGAACCGATTTTCTTGAAAATTTACACAGTTGTACTATAAGCGTCTGCGTGTGTTCTTAGCTAGGTTCTGTGTCAAGGTACCCCCGATAAATATCGAAAATCGATAATCGAAAAAATCAGGTTATAGAAGAAGTGGTCCAATTTTAATCAAATATGATGCACTCATAGACAAAGACATAAGAAACGATATTCAGAAGTTTCAAAGTTTCAGTTCTTACAATAGTGCAGAAAATCGATAATATATATATAAAAGCTTTCATTACACCCGTGCAACGCCGGGTTATACTGCTAGTATATATATATATATATATATATATATATCGGCGTTTTCCTCAGATGTTTTTGTCGTCCACTTCTCCCTTTATCCAACAATGTCTTTCTCTCCATAAATTTATTGTGCCATGTTTGAATTGACGGACGTGACGATGGATCTTTTACATACTTCGTTCTGTAGTTTCAACGAAACTGCATATCCGATTTTTTTTCAGTGAACCATGACAATGAGCCTTTTCTTGAGGAGTAGCCATTTTCAGGTGTTCATTTAACAGTACCTCATTCATCAACAGGATACCTGAAATACACGAACGAAAAGTGAATAAAATCTTTGATAACTACTGAGTACATAGCACAAATCTGATTAAGATAACTCATCAATTACCTTTATACTATATTTGTTAAATCGTAAATAGACTTTATAGACACTCTATACATTCTTATATACCAGAACAATGTAAGGAATACTAATGAAAAAGTGCAAAGTTTTTCTTTTGTGTGACACGTTCTGTCCTTTAGGATTTATCGCATTTTACTCCGGTGAAGTCTTAAAGGACGAAACGCATAATTCGAAATATTTTCTTTATATTACCACTGATTTTCTGGCACACTTGATTCCATAAACATGACGAACCAACGTGTCATCATCGATTGCTATTCATGTTAGAAAAATATTGAAAATCATTAGATATAAATTACATAAATATTAAATGATTGACTAAATCTAGCATCGCATCAAATTCAAATTCAAATACTCACTTCTTATTTTACCCTGATAAAAAGAGGCACACATACACATATATATGTTCTACTCAGTATTTGGTATTTACTAAAAATGAAGTAATAAATATGTCAGATTAAAAATGAAATGCATCAATTCTTTGACATTTATATATATCAATTCGGTCGGGTTTTAGTTCTGGCTAGAAGCAATTGGTTGACTAACTGATGAACAGTGATACAGCCAAACAGATCTGTCTGCAGATGAATATATATATATATATATATATATATATATATATATATATATATAGATAGATAGATAGATAGATAGATAGATAGATAGTGATGACTAGTCCGTGAACGGAGAGGTTAATAAAAAAAAACAAAAAAACTATTTAACGTAAAATATTAAGCGGTTGATCTGTATAGAGAGCTCAATGGATACTATCCTGAGCAATATGATATACATAAAAGAAAACTCAACACATCATCTAAAGCGGTTATAAAATATTTATCTATTTCAACAAGCTAATAAGCAAACACAATACCAAACAAAATCGTGGTCTGATGAGATGAGCTTATTAGCTTGTCGAAATAGATTATAATTCATCACCACTTTAGATGATGTGTTGAATTTTCCTTCATATACATATATATTAAAATACTACCCAGTACTAAGGACAAGTCGTCCTCTCCCTCCCTCTCTCTTTCTCTCTCTCTTTTTCTCTCTCTCTGTCTGTCTGTCTCTCTCTCTATATATATGGGTATAAGTGATCAATATCAGGGATAGAGCGTGTGTAAATGTAAAAATGGACACTGACTGAGATCGAATCCAAGCGGCGACAGTTTGTTTCATGCTTGAACGCCTGAATGACATAAATACTGCTGATATATATATAGTCATCCGTAGATAGATCTGTTTCGCTGTATCACAGCTCATCAGTATGGTTAGACAGCCGATTGCTTTTTACCCAGGATTGAAACCCGACCGAATTGGCGTCAGTCGGCGATTCTACCTCTGAGCTACGGGCGCTCGGTAGAAGGAGGTAGACTTTTTAGCGTGTATATTATCATTATACACGCCTAATAGCGGAGAGTGTTCTAATTCATTGCTGAATGAACGATGCGTAGATGCCAGAGTAGACACTATTTTTCAAAATCTACCATTCTTCCAGAAGGAAGCTTGTGGGTTTTATGTAGTATATATACATCAAATATATAACATTTTATATACATATTAGTTAGAGTAACTATTATAAATATACATAAGAGGGTGCACACATGTATAGCTTTATTATTCAGGTGTTAATAAAACAGTGCTCAATGTACGAAAAGAGATATATTATACATATCATAATAAATACACTTATTGTTCTACGTCGATGGCACGACTTGAAGTTGGCCGTAGGTCCCTTTAGCATCCGAGATTATTCAATTATACTCCTGCTTCCTGCCCACGTTGTGATTATTTGATCCAGAAAGCAGAAGTGTTGTTGGTTCACGGTCGACTGAAGATGTAGACACGGCTGGTGAACTTATGTTAAACAATTATAATGCAGCAAAAAGAAATAAAAGAAAAATAATAATAAAGCCTGACAAACAACTGTTCAATGGTTGCACTGTTAATGTGTTTTATATATAAGAAAAAATACTAGAAAAAGAAAAGGATTACAGAAAGTAAAAGTTTTTAGCATAACGACTCACACACTGGATTCTAGACAGACAGAGAGTGATTGTGTATCTGGTTAACTCGTTGTTACATCGTCTCAGAAGATATATATAACTCTTTTCAAAAATGTTTTGCGGACTCTTTTGACGGAGGCAATTCTGATCAAATAAAACGCTGGGACCACGGTGCCTTTCAAAGGTGTTGGGCTGATGATGCAATTCCGATATTGACAGGCTGGTGACGAACGTTAAGTTTCATATACTCAGTGGGTTTTTAATGCGACCGCTACGACGACGATATTTCTCAAAGTCCTTGGGTGAATTATTAAATTTAAAAAATCCGCAACAACTAGGGCCGACGATTAAACTTTTCAAATCACAAACCACTTTGTCGGGAATCATTCAATCCGACCTCTTCACCAAAAATCAGTTTGACATAATCATTTCATTATCTTCTTCTTCCTTGTTCTTTCGTCGTCACCGTCAGCCACAACAAATACAATCTGCAACAAAAGCCTCCGTCTGAAACAATAGACCCAAATGCAAGTAAAATATAAAATATATTTTACTTTTCTGTTTCATAATTTAACGACTTTGAACTCAGGGAAGTTATCCCGGTCACTGGACAGTATATTTAACACTTCCACCTCTACGGGCCTATTCTGGTCAACGTTCTGGCCCTTCAACCTCCGGCGTCTTCCTCGCTGGGTTGAGGTGTCTACTCGGTCTTAATCGAACTCAAGGGAGTGGCCGTAGGTCCCTGAGCATCCGTAGGTTAGTCGACCGGCCCACTGATTTAAATTTGCTTTCTGTCCACGTTGTGATTATTAAATTCAGAAAGCAGAAGTGTTGTTCCTTCACGGTCGGCTAAAGATGTAGACACGATTGGGGAGACTGTGTTAAACATTTAGAATACAGCAAAAAGAAAGAAAAAGAAAAAATAATATCCGTAGAAAGCCGGACAGATAATTGTTCAATGGTTGCACTGATGTCTTTTATATATATAAGAAAAGAATAAGGAAAGAAATAGGTTACAGAAAGTAAAAGGATTTTAGCATAACAACTCACACACTGGATTCTGGACAGAGAGGAAGTGTGTGTATAGTTCACTTGTTGTTAAATCGTCTCAGATAAAACGCTGGAACCACGGTGTCTTTCAAAGTTGTTGGACGGATGGTACAATTCAGATTGTTGTCGGGCTGGTGACGAACGTTAAGTTTCATATACTCAGCGGTTTTTCAATGCGACCGCTACGACGACGATACTTCTCAAGGTCCTTGGGCGACTATCAAATTTCAAAACCGTCAACAAGCCTCCGTCTGAAACAATAGGACCAAATGCACGTAAAATATAAAATATATGTTACCCTCCTTTTTCATACAAAAACGTCTTCGGTTAGGAGGTTGTTTGGTCCGAATTGTCAACACCCTTACTCCAGCAGGGGAGACAACCCCACACAACGCTTCTACGGTTCTCATCCGCTTCACTCATTTCTTCAGCATTACTACGCGCTTATATAGGAAACCCGAAGGGTTATAAGCCAGGACATCACGCGGTTATCACGAGTGTCTGATTTACTCAGCGCTATTTCGATTTTACTTGCTAAAAAATTAATTTGTTCATTTCCATTGTCTTCTGATGACCCAGATTCAATGGCACAAAACTTATGCTTAGATCAGATTTCGCCATCGGTAAACAAAATACGCGTGTTTTATTTCGTTCTTTTAATTTATTCCAATTTTCTTTCTAAAAAAATAAAAATTATTCCGTTCATTTCCATTGACCCAAATTAAACGGGCACTTCTTATGCCTAGATCAGATTTCCCCACCAGTAAACAAACGTGCTGGTTCAATTTTTCCTGTTCAGTTTACTCTAATTGTAATCAAAAGATAAAATTATTATTGGCACGTTTACTGGAAGTAGAAAATCTGCTTAAAATTTTTTAATAAAAATTAAAAAGAAAGAAACGAATGACATGACGTTTCGGCCGTTGTACGTATCGGCCTTCTTCAGGTGCCAGGAATTTTGAACCCTTTAAACGTGTGTATGTGTTTGACTCTCTGTTACAATGCAAAGACGTCTTCGGTTAGGAGGTTGTTTGGTCCGAATAGTTAGCACCCTTATTCCAGTGTGGGGTGGGGGTGACCCGATCTTACTCAACTGTACACTTACACGGTTCTGGTCTCTCTTGTCAGCACCCCCAATCGGGGAGACCCGATCTCACAAAGCGCTTCTACGGTTGTCGTCCGACCCTTTTCTTCAGCACTACTACGCGCTCATATAGAAAACCCGGATCACGCGGTTATCAAAGAGTTCTGGCTGTCACAGCCAAAACTCATGTGAATTCTAAAGTTCCTCTTGCTGATTAAGCTCTATTTCAATTTTCACTTGATAAAAATTATTTCGTTTATTTCCATTGTCTTTTGATGACCCAGATTCAATGGTACAACTCATGTCTCAGATCAGATTTCGCTACCGGCAAACAAAATACGCTGGTTTTATTTCACTGTTCAATTTACTCCAAAAATTTTATCAAAAAATTGTTTCGTTCATTTCTATTGTCTTCTGATGACCCAAATTCAATTGGCACATCTTATGCCTAGATCAGATTTCCTCACCAGTAAACAGAACATGCTGGTTTAATTTCACTGTTCAATTTACTCCAATTTTAATTTAAAAAAAAATAATATTACCACGTTTACTGGAAGTAAAAATTCTGTTTAAATTTTTTTAATAAAAAAAAAAAAAAAAAAGAATGACATAACGTTTCAGCAGTTGTACGTTTCGGCCTTCTTCAGGTTCAGGAACCCTTTAAACATGTGTATATGTTTGACTCTCTCTCTCTCTCTTTCTCTCTCACAGGTGTAGATAAAAATTTGAAATTTAAAATATAAAATAAAAAATAAAGAAAATGTTAAAAATATTAAAATGCGGCGAGAAGAAATCATAGGAGCGTAAATCATAAAACAAAATTAACTATTTTAATATTACATGTAGATAAAAAATTAAAACTTTAAAATTTTAAATAAAATGAAAATAAATATTAAAAGTTAATAAGTATAATTTGAAAATGAAAATAAAAATAAAATAAAATAAACGTTAAGAAATAATGCTGGGAGCAAAAATTAAAGAGGCGTAATTCATAATTGTTAAAAGTAATATTTGCAGGGGCAAGAAAGAAAGAAAGAAAGAAAGAAAGAAAGTAAGAAAGAAAGAAAGTAAGGAAGAAAGAAAGAAAGAAAGAAAGAAAGGAAGGAAGAAAGAAAGAAAGAAAGAAAGTAAAGAAAGAAAGTAAAGAAAGAAAGAAAGAAAGAAAGTAAGGAAGAAAGAAAGAAAGAAAGTAAAGAAAGAAAGAAAGAAAGAAAGGGGGAAAGTAAGGAAGAAAGTGAGAAAACCGTATAGAAGAATCTATATTAATCTAGGTCTGAGAATTTAAGTAAGTATATTTCTATGGCTGCATGTAGTCATTAAATCAATTTTTTTGTTAAGTAAATTAAGATTATTAATATGGTTTAAGATAACAAGTTTTTCTAAATAGCATATGTTACATATATCTTCTTTTCCGTTGGACGAATTGGATTTAGCTACGATATTCCAGGTAATAATTAGGTTCTTTTCATTGATTTTTAATTTCCAATAATACATGGATAAAGCAGTACTTTTGCTGTATTTACTGTTAAAGAAAACATGTGATTGTGAAATCTTATCTTCCGCCTGTTAGAAGAATTTTTGCAAAGTAAAATTTAACATGAATTAAATGAATGAATTCGAGGTCGATAAACAATACTTTCGGACAAACATCGCCTATTCAATGGACAATCTTTATGCTTTCGGCAGTTGCAATTATTGTTAGAAATGTCATAGTCGTTATTACAAAGGTGATTGATTTTGTTTAGGTGGGCCAAGTATTTCTTTGATATCATAGTATAGACTAAATCGCTAGAAAACAAAAACAGCATAGTATGAATAAAAAGCCTCCAAACTTAATAAAAACGAACATTTTCCATCAAAAATTATTAAGAGGAAAGATCAAAGTAATTTTTAATTATTTTTATTTTTTTTAACCCCTTATAACACGTTTGAAATTTTGGTAACAATTTTGTTTTGATTTCTAGTTAGCGGGCAACCAAATCGTTACAACAGTTTACAATGGAAAACGTAATATTACGTACGTGTGTGTGTGTGTGTGTGTGTGTGTGTGTGTGTGTGTGTGTGTGTGTGTGAGGACACATGGCCCAGTGGATAAAAGCATCAGTTAGATCCAGTGATTTGACCCAAAGAGTTCAATAGCTGGCAATGGTGAACAAAACTGAGAGAGATAAGTTGAAGGGAGATAACTAAGACATCCGGAAGTGACATAGCTTATGGAACGAGAACAGTATACCCCATTGATCGAAATAGAGGGTTTGTTTTGAAATTCTAATCACCTGAAGATGGCCAGAGTGTACAATAGCCAAAACGTTGTGAATATGGCATTAAAGATGAGAACAACAATCCAAATAATGTAAATAGAATATTCATTTCTGTTTATATTGGTTAAGCACTCCAGATAGTCCATTTCATGAAACTTTTTAAATTTTAAGAAATCATGTGATATGAGAAGAATATTTGTTTAGGCTTCCATAAGCTGGAAGATCAACTTCCAATGAATTTACATAGCAAACTGGACCCCCCCCCCCACTCCACACTTAACTTTCACAAAATTTAATAATTTTTTTTTTTGTTTACAGTGTTCATTGTATTAAATCAGAAAATACTTTATTATCTAAAACAATTTGTAATAATAAGTTGTAAACTGTCTTAGTTTAAGGTTTCGAAATTATGGTCGATATGAATATATCTGATGCTGTTTTTTTCAGGATTTTAGAAATCATTTAACGTTAGATTTTTTCAAAAATTTAATTTAAAGGTTTTTATTGAGTCTTGTATAAATCTGTGTGTGTCCACAATTGTGCCATATCTTTGCTTGTAGCAATATTTGTGACACAGCTCTCCTTGTCGTGTGTGACGCATTGGCTTGCTGTCAGGCCTGTTATCTACTTACAACTTATACAGTGCCAGACTAATTTGCATGGGATACTACACCATCCTAAACGGAACCGGTCATATGTCTTTGTTTTTCCTGTCACTCCTAATTACTTTTGTCTTAGACTGTCCTTCTGTTTGTGCTTCTTGTCAACTCTTCGACGGTGACCTTGGTCTTTCTTCATCATCTTTCTCATATTCATCTGTTTTTGCATTTTCACTTAATTCTATATTCTGCTGAATCTCACTTCTGCAACTCTGTCTCTCCCTGCCCCTGCATATCCATTCTCTTCTCTGCCTCATCATTGTATCATTCTTTCTTTTTACGTTCTTGATCTGTCATCTCCATGTCCTCCAACACACTCCTACTTCTAAACTGGTCAGCATTCTCCAAAATACGTTGCCTTTCTTTTCAATCATGGTTGTGTTGTTTCCTCTCTGTCAAAGGAAATTTGCCTTTTCCAGACTTGCCACTTTGTTTTCTTATACCACATCTTCTCTCTTGTAGCAAAATACATCGTTATAGGGGCTCTAATCTGCCTTCCCGTTCGTGCCAATAGATTCAAATTTCTTCCCGTATGTGGGATAGACTTATAGCTAAAAAGTACTTTTGATAAGAATGCCTCAATACTCTCATTTGTAGGTAAAACACCTTTAAAACCATTTCACAGTTTGCACCATTACCTCCACTATTCCATTAGACTGTGGATGGTATGGCGGTGTCTTATATGAGACACATTGAATCTGTCTTAACCAAACACATAAGCTCTTTTTGCGTAATTCTGCATTGACTGTAACTATCGTTTGAGGCACTCCCTTTCTCGAAAACATAGTTCTTTTTTTTGTGTGTGTGTGTGGCTGCTCTTCTATCGTTTACTGTGATCCCTCAGGTTAACCTGGGTAACATGTCCACTAGTATTAGAAATGATGCCATATCCCTGGTACATGTGCACTTTAACCCAGGACTGTGCTTCCTTAGGCCATGAATGAGTTTGTTTTCTCAGGTTGAAAATATATTCCAATGGCTTGTGGCAATGGCTTCTGATTTCAACAAAAATTTTTTACCTAGCAAAAAATTCCACGCGTTCTCCATGCTCCAAACAATCATTAATGCCTCTTTCTCAATATTTGAATAATTCATCTTTGTTGCAAATACCCTTGAGAAAGGTATTAATGCGTCTCTTCCCTCCAGTTATGGGTTAAATAATAGGAGAGATTGGGTCCTATAGCCTTGGCTGGCAACCAGTCTACTGCAGAAAGCAATGGCAACCTACTGCGAGATAATCTTTTGCCCAGTTAGTCATGTCTCTTTTGAGAAATGATCGCCCAAAGCGTGTATTACGTATGGCATTTAACTGACTGACATCTTTGTTGACGTTAATCTCCTTGACAAATACATAATTGGATATTTAACCTGCGATATAATGGCAGTGATCGCCTTTTCACTTTCAACCGTGTTAATGGTAATTTCTTTTTTAGGATCAAAAACTTTTACCAGTTTTCTCCACATTATTGTCTTTAATATTTTAAAAGCACTATTTTACCTTTGCATCCACTCAAACTCACTGCTCTTTTTGTGTAATTCTGCAAACGGCTCAATTATTTCACTGTATCTTGGAATATACTTGCTGTAGAAGTTTATCAGTTCTAAAAAGGACTCTAACTTCTTTTTATTCATTGTAGTTGCTATATCTGTAATCTTTTTCATCAACTTCTCATCAGGTGCTATGCTTCTTTTTCATATCTGATAGTCTAATTACGACAAATTCTTACAATCAAAATTGCACTTATCTCTGCTCACTGTTAATCCTGCCTTTTTTCGTCTTGGTATATAATTATGTTACTATTTTCCCCTAATAACATTTTTTCAATTGCTTTCTGAAAAATGTGACTGGAGGTCTTAATTCCAAGCGGTAGGTGAGTCCATCTTAGCAGACCTATAGGGGTGTTAATTGTGGCGATTTCTTTGAACTTCTCATCAATCTCAATTTAGTTGTACTCAGGCTTAAGATCTATTTTGGCAATGTATTCGATAGTTGCCAGCTTCTGGCCAGCAGTTTCAATATTTGGCAATGAAAATGAATCTGAGCATATTTAGTGATTTACCTTGTAATCATCATATATTCTTAAGTCTATCTGCTTTTTTTTATTGCAACAATAGGTGATGCTTGGTTACTTCCACCTTGAGTTATCTTTTCTAGAATGCCTTGTAGGATCATTCTGTTGAACTTTGCTACCACCAAACGAAGTATGTGAACCAGAACTTTTCTTGCCTCTGTATATTTAGGGTGATAATTTTCTTTCAACCAAATATTCGTTTTATACTTTTTCAACAATCCTATTCCACTTTCTCATGTCTCCATGGAATGTATCACCTTTGATGTGACCACCTTAAATATGTCGATTCCTAACAATCCATGATCCTCATGGTAGGCTACCGCCATAATTGGAATGACTTCAAATCTCATACCGGTTTCAAAAGTGCTCTGAAAGAAACCCATTGTCTTTATGGTTGATCCATCAAACTGCTTTAATTTCACACAGCTTTTTTTTTTAGTTTGTGTCGTTCTAATTCTTTGGTATTAACTGGCATACTAAATACATGACCATCTAGTCTTATACTCTCTTGATCTTTCTTTTGCACATTTACTTCAAATATTCTGGCTTCTTTTTCTTCTTCAGAGGAGGATTGTTTTTACTGTTTAAATTTTCTCTACTTGCTTCTCATACTTACATACACTCTGAAAATGATTCCTTCTTCCACAATTCAGACATAGATTCCCTAATGCCAGACATTTGTATTTATTTCTTTTTTCATGTATTCTTTCACAATATTTGCATTTCATTCTGAATTTAGTCGTATTCACCTTCTACGTTTCAAGCTCTTTTTTCAGTTTGATTTCTTTGATTAATTCTGTTGTAAAAATTCTATACTTGTTTCTAAATCCATTTGGCCACTTTGAATGCACTCCAACATTTTTCTCTTATGACTTTGATCTTGTAATCCCGCAATCAAACTTAGAAAAATCAATTCAGAGGCTCATCTCTTGTTCCCTGTTTAGGATATGGTTTCCGGCTTTCTCTTTTCCAATCTTTTAACTCTTACGTAGCCCCTTGCACATCAGTGGCGTTAACGCCTTGCTCGGGGTGATATGATTAAAAAAAATCGTCCACTGACATTTGTGTGTTCCTAATTTTTTGAACTCGCAATATTTAGGTCGCTCCTTAAGCCTATGCAAGTATTGCATCACAGATTTATTTGACTACTGCCTTCCTTCCAGAAACTTGGTTCTCTTGGCAATAACCAATTTTTTATTGAGTTTAATGTTCTTTTTAATGACTGACAGTTTCCTCAAAAGTCATTTGTTCCACTTCCTCTGGAAAGAAATTTTCTAGATATCTCCAAAGCGTTTGACAGAGTCTGGCATGCTGGCCTTCTATGCAAGCTGCGAGGTTATGGACAATTGTTTGACATTATTCAGTCATTCCTTTCAAATCGCACAATGAAGGTAGTATTGAACGGACATGCCTTCAAATACTATCATACGAACGCGGGTGTCCCTCAAGGCTTGATTCTAGGTTCTATGCTTTTCCTTAATTACATTAACGATCTCCCAGATGTAATAAGATCCAAAGTAGGCAAATACACTGACGGCAATACAGTTTACACTCGCATCGATCAAAAATCTGCTGAGGCTGACAAAACAAACCTTGCTGCCAAGCTTAAAAAGGACCCACGATCCGTGTTGGACTGAGGTAAGAAATGGCTCGTGAATTTTAATGCTTCCAAAATGAAGCAGCTATTTATTAACAATCACAGACAATCGCTCCTACCCGCCATTAGCATGGATCAAGCTAGTCTCCTTGAAAGCAAAACACAGCGTCTCCTCGGCTTAACTCTCACAACAGACGTCTAGTGGAATGACTATATTCGCTGCTAAGAAAGTCGGTTCTCTGTGTAGGGTCAGGAGGTTTTTTCCGCCTGAAACAATCCTGAACATATATAAATCTACCATTCACCCGTGCATTGAATACTGCTGCCATATCTGATCGGGTGCTCCTGCTATCCACCTAGGTGTCCTTGACAAAATCCAACGGAGAATCTGTAATGTAATAGATCACAACTTGGCAGCTCAGATACAGTCACTTTCTCACCGGTGCAATGTGGCTTCCTTGTGTCTCTTCTACAAATACTTTCACGGCTTCTACTCCGATGAACTTAGCTCATTGGTGCCTCCTATATATAAATTTACTTGAGCTACAAGATTAGCAACTATGCCACACCCTTTTACTGTGAAACCAATAAATTGTAAACTCAAATTCTACTCCATCAGCTTCTTTTCTCGCATTTTCCGCCTGTGGGATTCCCTTCCATTTACTTGCTTTTCCGGCAGCTACAATCTCCAAGAATTTAAATCTAAATTCTTCTGTCTCACTAACCTGCATCCTCTCTCTCTCTCTCTCTCTCTCTCTCTCTCTCATACTCCATTGTCCGTCCACTCCACTCTCGTCAGTATTCTCATCCTTCTCTTACCCACTTCCTGACACCGCCTATAACCTGTCACTCTTTCTCATAACTTTCCTCCTATGTAACCCTCTGCAAAACAGTGGCAGTAAAATGCCTTGCTTGGGGCGATATGATTATATAAAAAAAAATCCGTTTTTTTCCGGTGAACAACACATTAATTTGGAAATTCTTGCAAAAATCAAATAATTGTCAGATTTTAATGAATCTTTTCGGATTCATTCAGAAATGAATGAAATTATTTTTGATATAATTATTTTTAAAAGACTTTGATGAAAATATATTTTTTTACATCTGTTTCTCCCAACTTCACGTACATTCAGGAAATTTTAAGAAATTAAGTTTTGTTGGGAAAATTGGTTTTATTACTTAAACGCAGGATTCATTGGAAAATGTACATCATCTACCACTTTTTGAAACATCTTGCCATTATTTCCAAAGATCCGCTTCCAATAATAAAATAAAAATGCAATATAACTATGAGATTATTTAATTTGATAAGCTTTTAATCGCTTTAATAAATAATATATATTAAGAACATTATAGTATGAAGAATTTTGTTTTTTGGTGGGGAATAATAATGAAATTTTAAAAGAATTGTTTTAATTTTTTAAAATTATAATAATTTGTAAATTTTCAAAAATATTTTTAGAATACTCAGAATATTTGTCGTCGTTAGTTTATTAACTTATTAAGCGAAAATTATATTTACTAATCGAAAATTGAAAAGTTTAATGCAAATTGTCGTGCTTTCGTATTTTTGAAATAATTTTTGATTTTTTCAAAATGTATTTGATGTTTTTTTTTGTATGGTAATTTCTAAGTGTACATTGAAAGGTCATGTGTTTCACGATTTCTTCCCTTACAGGGAAAAATTGTACAATTATGCCACTTGTGATCGCCATACACTTATCTTATTTTGCATTTGTCACTCTTTTAACATATTTCAAATACGGTGGAAAGGTTAGAAAATTCAACTTGTAACTTTAAATTTGATCATTTTCCAAAAATACTGTGTCACAGATGTATATTTTATTTTTGCAAAATTTTTTAAACACGAGAATTAACTTTTGTTTACAAATGTGTCGATCGCTCAAAAATGCTCAAAAATTGACTGATTAAAAAATACCTTAAAATTTTATATTCCAATCATAATTTCTGTATGAAATATACCAGAGTATTTTGCTTATTGGAAATAGTAAATTTAATCATTTAGCTTTCAATTAAAACTAAAATAAAAGTTTCAAGGAAACTTTTTTCTTATTTTCATAAATTCAATTTCAAAGTTAGTTATCGAAAATGAGTGGCGGTGCCTATCATAGTAATATTTTGTGAAATTTATTTATCTATGTTCTTAACGCAACATTGTTTTTGTTAAAGATATTTTTTAGTGTAGGTGAATGGTAGAAATGACTGTAAATTAAGTTTAGACTGTATGAATTAATTTTACGGCTAAAGGTGGGTTAAACTAATTTCTGCTTATTTCTGCCTACGTTGTCTTTAAAGTAATATACTAAACTAGTGTTGAGTTTACTTTTTTCTAAAGCATTAATGTATTTAATATTAAAATTGTCAAAATTTCCTTATTGCTAGAGTTGGTACTTAAACGAAATTGGATAAATTTGTTTAGGTTGTTGGTGATTCTTTGGGGGTGCTTTGATTTCCTGTTGATGTATGTATGGTTATGTGAGTCCGTAGTTTACGGTTTGTACAGACCATTGTCATGTCGAATGTAACATCTAAGAAATTTACGACTTTAGTGTTAGTTAGGGTGGTAATGTTAAGATCGTGGTCTTTATATCAGAGACGAAGGGTTTATACTTACCTTACATTTTCCAGGGTAAATAATTTTGTGTAATATAAAATTAATTGATTATTGATAATTTTAACTATTTTCTTTGTACTTGTAATTTTGTATTTCCCATTTCTTTATTTCTTAAGATAATTGTTATTTAGGTAGGTACCTCCACGAATTCGCTGAAAAACCACCATAGAATGAAAAATAAATAAATAAATAAATAAATAAATAAAAACAAGTATTTACATTATTCGGATTATTGTTTTCATCTTTGTTGCTATATGTACGACGTTTCGGCCGTTGTACGCTCAGGCCTTCTTCAGGTGCTAGGAATTTCGAACCGAATCCTTTATTACAAATACTGGGGTATATGATCTCCATTCCTTGCGTAAAGCCTCGATTGAAAGTCATGAGTTATCAGTGATTGTAATAAAGGGTTAAGTTCGAAATTCCTGAAGAAGGCCGGAGCGTACAATGGCCGAAACGTCGTACAAATTGCAGCAAAGATGAGGACAATAATCTGAGTAATGTAAATACTGTAAATCCTACATCATCTCAGAAATATAGACAAATACTAAATAAAAACAAATCAGCAACATGTTCATGTCATTAGGATAGATTTTTTAACTATTTAAATTTTTAAAAAATTCTTTCTAACATGTTCGAAATTTTGTTATAAAATCTTCTTTTGCTTTCGCCCGTGAGTGACGTAATTTTTACAAGAGTTTATTTCGGCAAACGTAATATTATACAAGTTACTTTTTTGCCGGTAAAACAAGCATATTAATGCTAACAGTGTTTTTTTTTTTTTGTTGTTTTTTCTAAATTAGCCCTTTTTTAGAAAATCTGCTTCGAATTGTGAAAACAAAAATGCAATAAAACTATGCTATTTTTTATTTAGATAAATTTTTAATTGGTTTTATAAACAATATATATGAAGGATATCATAGTCTGAAAAGAATGTTTTTTCCATGAATAATGAATTTGTAAAAGAATTGTTTCATTTTTATTTTTTTTATTATAATAATTTATAAAATTTCAAAAATCATTTAAAATTTTGTCCTTCTATGTTCACGCTAGATTACTAAGTTAATTCATGAAGATTATATTTTTATTTACTAATCAAAAACTGAACACAATACAAATAACTGAGTCATTCGATTTTTAAAATAATTAAAACATTTTCATTGTGTGCTTATGATGACCCGTATTTTCTTTTTTATGGGTGGCCGTACGTGATATATATATCATTAAAGGTCAAAGTGTTTCAAAGGTTGCAGTTCTTTCATCTCGCCTCCGTGTTTTCTATGCCCTAGGTTTCAACAATCAACGGGCGTTGCAAATCATCCCGTCAAAATTTAAAGTAAGTTTTATATTTTAATTCCTAGTTTTCTAATTTTGTTGTAACCATGAAATTCACAATTTGTGGAGGTACCTAAAAGAATATCAAAAGTAAAAATAAATAAACTTCTGTCATGTTATATAATTTCATTCTCTGTTATTAAATTGTAAAATTATTTTAAAAGAAAGTTTTATATTATTTTGATTTTTAATAAAACATCTTCAAACATAAGACTCTAAAGCGAAACTAACAATATTGCTGAAAATATTGCTAAATTTTTAATTTTACGATATAGTTAAAAAAAACCCAAAAAAACAAAGCGTACCATAAAGCTAACATAAAATTATATCAAATTCGTTTTCCACACTTAGCATTTTTTGATGGCTTCCGTCTGTCATGTCAATTATCGCCTCTGATAGCACGATGATAACCCCTGATGACAAGGCAACCGTAATTAAGAAACACTTTTATAGTACATTTCAGGCATTAAGGAAGTAACACTTGTTTGAAATCAGATTGAGGTAAGTTTAAATTTGCTAATTTGAATAAAATATAATGTGTCAGAGAGGTATATTTTATTTTTTCAATGTCTTTTAAAACCGAGAATTGGCTTCAGTTTACAAAATGTGTCGATCGATTAAAATTGGCCGAAAAAGAGAATTTTTTTAAATCAGAAAAAAATTAGATTCCAATGAATATAATTTCGTTTTGAAATACAGCAGAGTATTTTGCTTTCTGGAATTAGTAAATCTAAGGTCTTGGCTTTCAATTAAAGCTAAAATTAAAGCTTCTAGAAAACTTTTTATTGTTAAAAACTTAAATGTTAGTTATCGAAAATGATTAGCGGTATCTACTTAAAATTTAATTTTAAATGTTAAAAGTAATTTCTTAAGGTTATGTACAAAAATTCCTTGATAATATTGTATACTATTTCATTAAACATGTTAAAGTTTATTAAAAGACATAAAAACTCACATTATGATACCTAATTTTAAAATTAAATTGAAGTATTTTAACTCAAATTTAATGTATTAACATTGGTTTTATTTTAATGAAGAAAGAGTGAACGTTATCTTAAGAGAACATCATATTCACAGATGGTGTAGGGGAAGGTAAATAAGCTAACGGGGTCACAGAGTGAAATTCTCTTTTTCCTCTCCATCTTAGCAATTAGTCTGTATAATGAACTGCATGCCCTCGTTCCAAGTCACCATTCGCCACACACACACACACACACGCATATATATATATATATATATATATATATATATATATATATATATATGCGTCTCTGTTTGTGTATATATATGTGTTTGTTTGTATGTTAAATGTTTTATAATCAAAACTAAGTGACGACTCTAAAAAAGTTTTAATAATTTAAGAGCCTCCTCGTGTTTCCTTTAAGATTGGTCTCAGAAACTTATGTATGAGAGATCCATTGTATAATTTACACAGTTTCACAGGTAAAACAAGTAGCTCTTTTTTTATTTTATAAATGAATAAATTCTATATGATTTATTGTTTTATTTGGTCCTTAGTTTCTAATCAGTAAATGATTCAGAACAAAAGAGGAATGAGACGCATTGACAAAGATAAGTCATCTTCCATTGCGAAGTGTTTGATGATGAGTAAAAATGTCAGATATTAACAAATGCTCTGATATTAATCGATTACTTAAGAGCAAATGTGAAAAGCAGGCTATTCATCTGAATAAGTCAAGTAGTAGAATAAATCTTATGGTAATTCCTGCGACTATGACCAAAGCTCGGCGTGAAAAAGAAACAGTTATCCTAAACAACCAAGTTTTTTACCTCAAAATTTATTCTAGAATCCGTGGTTAACCTAAAAAGACTGTCACAAGTCATAGGCTTCACTTCAAATCACAAGTATGTATCTTTACCTGTCCATTTCTGTTTGAAATGACGATATCTTCATTAAAATACATTTAACGAAATTCCTTACGTCAGGGTTTTTTTTTTCTAGCACACAATTTCACTACTTCGGACTGACCTCTGAATTAAGTTTCACCTACTCGCTCGCGTAAATCTATCCGACTTAAAATGGAACTTTCCTTGACATCACGGAGTTACTGTATCCTTTTTATCAAGTGTTTGTTACACACTTTAAAGCAGAAACAAAAAGTTAATTTTTGTCACCCTCTTAGTTCAATCACCGACTACAATTTCCTACAATTTTTCCAACATTGATGGCCTTAGGAAACATTAGAGTAAATTATTTACTCGAGCAAATAGAACTAAACACACAGCCAACTACAGACATATGTGCGCAACTTATACGTGCGCACACACATACACACACGTATGTGTATGTGCCCAGGTGTGATTCAGGAAACATAATTTCCATTTAATAAATGCCAGTCTGATTACAAGAGAACAGAATTCACTAAGAATATAATGAATTGAAAGGGCGCTGATCTTATACTGGAATTTTTGCCTTAGTGATCAAAACATAATATAAATGAAGTTACTATTAATGCCACGAAACACTTTATTAAAAGCAAAAATAAAATATACTAAGAACAAAAGTTAATCTCCTCCCCTTGAAAATGGTTAAAGAATTTTTACCGAAAGCGTTCGGGACAATAGAAAAGCGAAAAGAAACAAATAGAGAGAAAATATAAAAAAGACCGGAAAAAGAAAAAGAAAAAGAAAACGAGTGAAACAAAATTGAAGAAACAAAAAAAGATATGAAAAGAGGAAATAAAAGTAAAGCTTAGAAAATTGAGCAAGACACAAAAAGGAAGAAAAAGTGGCAGACTTGAAAAAAGTAATATAAAATAGATAAAAGAAAAGAAAGAAAAAGAAAATCTGAAAGAAAGAAAGAAAGAAAGAAGAAATAGACAAAAGAAAATAGTAAAAAGAAAAAAAAAAGAAAAAAAAAAGAAAGCAGATGACATATAGGCAGGACGATACCTACGCAAATTTTGTGTAAGAAAAAATACTGAACAAAAAAAAAAAAAAAAAAAAAAAAAAAAACTAAAACTTTAAGGGAAAAAATTAGAAGATAGAAAGAGAAAATATGAAAGTATCAGAGAGTTGTAGAAAAAAAAAATTGAGCGTCGAATCAGTAATAACAGCCTGGAAATCAAAGACTTGTCGGCGCCAATGTAACAACTACCTTAATCGCTTTCATGGTCTTTAATGTTCGCCGAATCTACTCAATTGTCCCACTAGCTCAATCAGTACGCACACAACAGTACCTTTTTCAGCTTCTACTCTACTCTCTCTCTCTCTCTCTCTCTCTCTCTCTCTCTCCCTCGTGCATGCAATGCAGCCATATTGGTTTATTGAGTTTATTGTTTATAATTTCCACTTCTTTATCTTTTTTCATTTATTCCGACTATATATTCATTTATTATGCAATAAATGAATAAATAAAATAGAGATCGATAAAAAAAACGTGTTCAAATTCGTACTAACACCTTCGCGAAAGACATTTCACCTTGCATAATTTCTCAATGTCATTAAAACTTTTAAAAAACTTTTTAAAAAACATTTCTTAAAACTTGCCATTTTCCTTCAGAAAGTGATCATGGATACCAACAGATTCCATCTCTTTATGACTTATGAATTGCTATCTCATTTCATAAAGACGGTGGTGTGGTTTCCAGCTGCCTTCAAGTTTCTGGATTTCGAGTAATCTTTCTCCAAGACTACCTTGGAACCAGAGCTTTAGGATCTATTATTTAACCCAAAACTGTTGAGTTGTAGAGAGTCATAAGAGGTATTTATAAATAAAGCTTATTTCCAACGGAATTATATACAATATTGTGACACACCCAATAATAAACAATATTTACCAACATGCAAAAAGTATTTGACAATGCAACACACCTTTTAAATTAAACTGTCTAATGGCTAGAAATTGACATCAGCATGTAAAGTATTTGACTAATCAGAGAAAACTAAAACCGTATTTTTCTCGACCTTCCTTTCAGGAAAAAAATCTTTTAAAATCCCACATATTGCGATTTTGAGCAGCAGTGATGCAATTGGTTAAAGGCCATTCAAACACAGAAGACTTGATTACATAGACACCTCTTTTTCCCCTCAGCGCCTACTAAAAAACTTGTCGGTGACTTCAAACTAATCATCTACAACAACATACACTGTCGCTGATCAAAGTTTTTTCTCAATCATAGCTTTATACTTTGGACCAACTTTCCAAAAGACTTTAATTCAACTAAAATACTATTTTGCTTCTTTTTGACTCTTTTGAAGTCATGTAAATAGAAGTAATTTATTTATGAGACGTGCCCATGTTTTCTTTGTTTCTATTTTATTGTTGTTTAAATTCGGACGTTCAGATTTTTTTAATATAAACAAAGATGGACGACCGAATTTTCTACATATGAAATAAATTTATGTTCCTCATTTTTATTAACGTGAACGCGCCAGAAAATGCGCGAATTTGAACATAATTTGCTAAAAATCTATTGAGTCATAATTAACTTCGATTTTAAGGAATAACTTATAATGATGAATGCATCATTCAAGTTATTAATCATACGGCAGTTAAGAAAAGACTTTGACTACATTAACATGGGCCAATATTTAATGCAAAAGGCTTTTTATAACTTCACAACCGACTCCAAAATACTGGACTTCACAAAAGAAATGTTGTTCCTATGGTGACATCGTCGAGATGTTATACGTTTAGAATAGGTCAGTCAGTTAAGTGCCATACGTGATACACGCTTTGGGCGATCATGTCTCGAAAGAGACATGACTGACTGGGCAGAAGGTTATCCCGCAGTAGGTTGCCATTGCTTTCTGTGGTAGACTGGTTTCCAGCCATGGCTATAGAACCCAATCTGTCCTATTATTTAACCCATAACTGGATGGAAGAGACGGATTAATACCTTTCCCAAGGGTATTTGTGCGTAAGTGAATGCAATGGATTCAACTAGAATTCGAACTCGGCTTCCTGATTTGTCGTTCCGAGTCGATATCCACTGTACCACAAAATCTCTCCAAAAAACAGCATACCTAAATTTCAATTTCAATTTTCAAAATAAATAAGTTATCTTCAAGCTTTAAAATTAGCTTTAATTGAAAGCCAAGAGATTAAATTTTAATTCCTGAAAGCAAAATACACTGGTGTATTTTAAACCGAAATTATATTGATTTTTAATGCAATTTTTTTCTGGTTTAAAAAAAAATGTTCCCACCATTATTGATTGATCGACATATTCCGTCAACAGTACGTAAACAGTAGCCATATATATGTTTAAAAATCTTGCAAAAATAAATTATACCCTGCTGACACGTCGTTTAAGTCAATTTTTAAAATTCAAACTTACCGTTATCTGATTTCAGTCAAGTAATAATTGCTTACTGCCAGAAATTTACAATAAAAAACTTTTTAACTCCAGTCGCTCTCTTTTATCTGCGTTATCGGGCTGATGACAGATTTATGACTAAAAGGGTGGCGACCACGTGAGATAAAATTCCAATTAGTTTAAAACATAAATTTTTTAAATTTTAATTTCTTTTTTTTTTGTTTTTAACGTTTTTTGTTTTTAAAGTAAAATTAAAAATTTAACTTAATATTTTCAGCAATTATATAATATTTTATAGAATTTTGCTTTAGATTTATAGCCAGACATTTGAATATGCTTTCTTAATAAATAAAAATTTAAAAATTTATATTAAAAAAAAAAATTTAATTTAATAAGAAAGAATTAAATTAAAATAACCGAACTAAGTTAAAGTTATATTATGTTGTTTTTTTTTAAATATTTTATTATGTATTTTTCATATTATTAAGTTATAATTAAGTTTAAGGCATGGTAAAAATATCTTTAATTTTTTTTTTTAAATTATTTAAAAATATTTCTGGTTTACGATTTTTATTAAACCTTTCAATTTTAGATAGGCAATCAATATAATCATCAATTCTTAACTAAAAAGAAATTAATACAACGATTCCATAAAAGATTTTAAAAATACTTGTATTTAATAATAATAAATAATAATAAATGAAAACAATTCTTTCAAAATTTTATTAGTGATCGAATTTTTTTTTCTTCAGACTATAATGTGGTATCTTATTTTCCTCTTAATAATTATTATTTATTCCAACAATTAAAAGCTTATCAAATTAAATTATATCAGTTTTGTTGCATTTTTATTTTACTCTTCGGAGCAGATTTTTGGCTCGAGTTGTGTACTTAAAAAAAACCAAAAAAAACATAGATGATTTATATCTCCCAATGAGTCCTGCGTTTAACTAATAAAAAAAAATTTGTAGCTAATTAAAATTTGTTAAAATTTCATGTTTTTATGTAGATGGTGGTGGGGATTAAATATTTTCACCAAGATTTTTAAAAAATAATAATTTCGAAAATAATTTCATTCATTTGTGAATGAGTACTGAATGTTTCATTAAAATCTGACAATTATTTAATTTTTGCGAGAATTTCCAAATTAATGTGTTTATCACCGGGAAAAAAAGTGATGTCATCATTACGTTTCCCATTGTAAAACAGTTGTAAGCTTTTTTTAGCCGCTAACTCAAATCAAAACAAAATTTTCTGACAAAATTTCGAAAATGTTAGAAGGGATTAAAAATTTTAAAAAAATAATAAAAAATTAGTTTGATCTTTCCTCTTAATAATAATATAAACATTTTGATGAAAAAATTTTGTTTTAATAAGTTTTGGACCTTTTTTTTTATTCATACTATGCTGTTTTAACATTTAGTGGAGGTACCTAATTTAGAGTTCTTAAAGCGCGATGAAACACATTTATAGTTATTTTCAATAACTAATTGAATTTTTAAAAATAATTACATCAATAAATCGCTAAAAAATTTCTCCCTAAAAAAACAGCATAGTATGAATAAAAAATAAAAATGCCTCAAACTTAAAAAAAAGTTCTCCCTAAAAAAACAGCATAGTATGAATAAAAAATAAAAATGCCTCAAACTTAAAAAAAAGTTCTCCCTAAAAAAAACAGCATAGTATGAATAAAAAATAAAAATGCCTCAAACTTAAAAAAAAGTTCTCCCTAAAAAAAACAGCATAGTATGAATAAAAAATAAAAATGCCTCAAACTTAAAAAAAAGTTCTCCCTAAAAAAACAGCATAGTATGAATAAAAAATAAAAATGCCTCAAACTTAAAAAAACAAACTTTTTCCATCAAAATGTTTATTATTAAGAAGAAACGTCAAAGTATTTTGTAATCAAGTAAAAAAAAATCCTTTCTAACACATTCGAAATTTTGGTAAAAATCTTGTTTTGATTTTACTTAGTGAGTAACCTGAAGAAAGAGGTGCGTGTGGTTGTGTATAATGAAGAGGAAACGTGTGTATATTTTAACAACACAAATAAGAAATTTATTTACAAATTTACACAGTTGTAATTGTCAGGATCTTATTTCAAGACAAGTAATCACACATTAAAAATTGTAGATTTGATAAGCAGAGAAAATTTTCATATTAAAATATTAGACACTAAGTACATTTCCAAAATTCGTTTTCACACAAAAGTATTAAGTTGAATTCCATATCAACAAGGTTTCGAAAATTATTAAAACAAATCGAAAGAGTTCAGTTGAATTCCATACAAATAAAGTTTTCAAAATGATCAAAACAAATTGAAAAATTATTTTTTCACATTAGAAATATTACAGTGGAATTCAATATAAAAGATGTACTTTTAGGTACTTAGCTTCAACAGTAGAAAGAGACTTGGCAATCCGCAATAGTCATTACAGGCTAATAATTGGCGTGAAATGGACATCGGTGAAGCGTAGTCTTTGCTTTCTTTCTCTCTTTGACGCCGACTCACTTTCAATGTGATTATTAAACTGGGGGAAATAAATAAGTGAAGTTCGTATTGACGTGGATTCTGTTCTCGGCATTCTTTCGCCGCATGGCGGAAAGAAGTGGGTGATTATTGTTACGTGACATCGTCGGTGGATTTTCTCAGTTAAACTCTCTTCAGGGTGGATTAGATCGCCTCGGCAGGAAAACTGCGTCTCGTGCGGAAATACTTTTGTGCAGTGAATAAACCAATTAGATTTCAAGTTTTACAAAAATTAAGAAAGTTGGCTAGAGCCTGCTTTCAAGGGAAAAGTGCACAAAATTTAACTACTAAAAATAAAGCGAGAAATACATTGTCACCAAGCTGTGATGAGTAAATTGTCCTATGATGTCTAAGTAGTATTTTCTATCCAATGATATTGCGAGGTTGCAAATTGTGAAGAAAAGAAAGTTATTTCATATCCACCACACCCCCGTTATTAATCACCTTACACATGTGGGAGTATATTGACCAAAAAAAAATGACATAACCACATTAAATTAATGTTTCGTAAGGGAAACAACTCTTGAAGCACGTGACCTTTTAATGATTAGTCTCTTATAAGTTTCCATAGTAAAAAATAAAACGTGCAGTTTAACATAAAAAAAAGTTAAGTATTTGTTTTAATTCTTAATTCTAAACGATCTTTTAAAGCTTTTCAGTTTTTGATTTGTAAATATAGTCTATACTTAATAAATTAATAACCGAAGACACTGAGTGACTGGAAGAAATTTACGAAATGTTTGAAAATTTATAAATCAATCAGAAAAGAATGAAAATAATTCTTATAAAAATTCATTATTCATTGATTATGTTTTCCTTCAAAACTGATATCCTTAATATACATTATCTATAAAATCAATTAAACGTTTATTTAAAGTAAAAATGGCGTAGTTTTAATGTATGTTTTTATTTTACTATCTGGAGCAGATTTTCGGAAAAATGCTCTCTTAAAAAATACATGATTTACATTCCCCAAGGAGTCCTGCATTTAACTAAGAAAAATATTTTGATCCATACTGAATTTCTAGAAGTTTCATGAAATTAATTGGAGGATGGGGGTAACAGGTGTAGAAAATAGTTTTATCAAGATTTGCTAAAAATAAAAATTGATAAATAACTTCATTCATTTGTGAATAAGTTCTAAAAGCTTAATTAAAATCAGACAGTTGATTTTTGCAAGAATTTTCAAATTAATGTTTTTCAACACCAAAAAACGACTTACCACATAAAAAAGGCACAAGTATTATATATCAATTCGAGGAACGACGCAGATTGAGCTGCAACTAAAATTTGACGATATTTTTCTTCATAAAATTGACGAAAATATAAACAGGGCCCAAAGTGACTTGCTTTTTGACACTGCAAAATGATGGACATCAACACTTATAAATAAAAATAAAAATTTACAATATCTCTATTCGTTCTTCGGTGACTTGGCCTATAATAGGAGGTTTAGTCGGGTATGGTAGGAGGAAGGCACGCGCATACTAGCAGCCAGACGGCTGCCCGTCTAGATTGACTTCTTCAGCTCCAACTGCTGACTGCAAACTGTCAACTTAAAACTGACAGCCGACTGCCGACTGCACTTAAATAGATGTTATCATTTGTCACCTGGAACCTCCAGGTTCATTTTGTTATTTTGGGGGCACTGACTTCTTTCACTCTGATCGTCAAAACAAAATTCTGTCTTTACCAGATGCATTCTACATTCACTGACATCTTAAAATGACTCTTCCAGGCGAAATTCCACACCGACCAAAAGAATATATAATGCAGGAATATTACGTTACTGTGGTAACAGTGACTGAAGCCGATATGCCAGGTCAGGACCCATAACATTGCAGAATCTTCTTTGGATTTTAATCTCTAAAGAAACTCAGACCAGATTTGACAACAATATTCAAAACAAGGATGAGAATCAGCATAGGATCGTTTGAAACCTTTTGCTGAAAAAATCTCCCCTTTTAGAATAATTCGGTAACACCTGAACCTATCTAGAATTAGAATTACCTTCACATTTGATGAACATGGATAATAGAAATATAAGTCCTGCATCCAAGAATTGCATTTTTGTTGTAACCCCATCTGTAGGGGAGAATCTATAAAAAGCAGCCTTCGAAGCATCCAAGAAGTTTAATGGAGACTCATGGAGGCAGACCAACGACATTTTTAGCTTTTCAAAATCATTGATAATGCTTTTTCTTATAAAAGAGTCCTTGCCCATTACAGCGCTTAGCTTCATTGATTTATTTCGCTCTCCGGTGCTCCTTTCGACCATCTACGTCAAATATGAAAACACCGTTTCGAGTTCACTGCTTCTGTTTTATATCGATTATTTATTTGTTCATTTATCCGTCTAGAATAGACGTCAAAGCCGCAGCGAGCCGAGAGGATAGTCAGAAAATGACACTATTGATTGGACAGGGAGGGCTTTAGAAAAAGTATGGCTGATATATTAATCAATATATTCAAGTCTTTCTCTCTTTGTCTAAACCCTCGTGCCCGCAAACACATATAAAAAACAAAAATAATAAAAGAAAAAAACAAAAAACAAAAAAAAACAATACATGACTGTCTCCAATGAAGATATAATATAATGAAATACTACTGAAAATCAATATTACACCACATTAAAAAATATGAGCAAAAAAGGTCATAATAATAACTATAATAACAATAATAATGATGATAATAATAATTATAGAATTTTCATACAAGACAACAACTGTTAGCTTACTAACATTCATGGAAACAAATGTACTAGATGATGCAATTTATCAAACAACGCGAAAATAGAAAAAAATAGTCAATCATGAAAGAAGGTTGTAAATACAAACGAGATTTACATGTAGTAGATTCCGTAGAAAACCAAAACAGGACCCACGGACCAACTGTTACACCAAATATTATGAAAAGGAAAGCCAAGGATAAAGATATTTAACAGATAAAACCTCTGCATGGCTAATATAAAAAAACGTGCCAATAAAGATGATGCTGATAAAGTTAACACTTACCGATAGTTACGAGCCTCTAGATTAAAGGCTGAAACGGAAGCCTTTATTCTTGTAACGCAAAACCAGAGTTTTTTCACCAGGAGCTTTCAGGCAAATATCGTAAATAATAATGTGGATCCAAAATGCAGATTCTGTGACAAATGACAAACATAGATCATCTAATATCATGATGTTCTGTACTTGTGCCAAATGATTATAAAAATCATCACGATTTACACTGGACAATGGGTAAACACTTTGGAAAAGATGTTAACAAATACTGGTATAAACATCACCCAGCATCGGTGACAGAAATAGAAGATATCAGAAATATATGGAATTATACCACGTTTACAAGCAGGAAGACTGAGGCAAATAAGCTAGATAGAATTGTCAAAAGCCGAAAAGAAAAAAAAATTGTCTATTAAATGATATGGTTTGCTCAGTGGACTGTAACAGCAACCAAAGAATTTGAAAAAAAACTATCGAAGAATAAAAACCTGGAAATCGAAATAGAGAAATTGAAAATAAGATAGTAGATCCGCTTGGAATGATAAAAAAAGCACACAAGAACACACTGAAAAAATCTCTGGAAATACCAGCTTAAGAGAAATATAAAAAGTTGTCTTGATAAGTACAACTCACGTAATAAAAATAACTTTGTGTAATGCTAATAATGTAATGGTAGCTAGAAAACAAATAATGAAATCATGAACAATAATAACAATATTAGGAATAATAATAACTTTGATGTAACAATAGGTAGCTATGATGGTGCAGAGTGTGCGAGCTCCTAGGCAAATATATAATCAATAAACTAACAAATGTTATTAACAAAAATATATAGAACTATACAGGGATGACGGTTTAGTAAGAAACAGTAACGACAAAACTACTGAAAGAAATAAGAAAAGAAATAATAAAACCTTCGAAGCCCTAGGATTTACAATAAATATAAAATCCAATCAAAATGAGTAAATTTCTTAGAAATAACATTCAACCTAAACAACTGAACCTACAAACCATAGAGAATACTAAACAACAATTCAATATACATTTGAAGACGTAGGGAGCTGGTTAATGTTTCTTGTATTCGGCCTTGTGTCTTACTTAACCGAACTCCCTACAGCTTACGGGATTTATGCAGAATTATCATCATAAGGTTTTCATCAGAGGGTTGGTTGTCGGCAGGTTGGAATATGTGGAATTGTGTGGAATAGCATAAGAAGAATAAAATATACATTTTGCATTTTAAAATAGAAATTTATTAAAAGGAGGAATAATATAAGTTGTAGAAGTTAATGTTCATTGAGAAAGTTATGGTATCAAGAGTTCGTATAGACTTCTAGTAGTAATCGTTGAAATAAATAAAGAGAAAGAGAACAAGATGCGACCTGACCTTATCTCCGGGTCGGTTTGAAGTGGGTTACATTTTAGATGTATGTCAGCAAACCGCCTCCCCTGACTGACCGCCGTAACCGGTTAGAGACCATCCTTAAATATTGAATCCAGTCACGTGAGGTGGCTTCAGAATGATTTTTTTCTTTAGCTGTGGAAAAACCGTTTCTCTGATGCATTTTGAATTTTGCAATTTGATGACCAATCAGGATCCAGAGTTCCGCGACACATTAACGAAAATTCCAACCAACCCCAACTTATTCAAACAAACACCGATATCTATTAATAAAATAATCTCAACAAATTCTAGTAGGCTAAGAAATATTTGATAGTAAAGAATCAGCGCTAAGGAACAGCGGATATTCAAATGAGATAAAAAAAAAAAACTAAAACAAATCAAGCAAAAACAATTGGGAAAGAAATTTGGTTCACTCTCTACAATACAATAAATACAAAAATAGGGAAAATATTCTTCAAAATATTTGATAACCACTTCCTTAACAATAGAAAATTATCAAAAATTATCAACAGAAATACAATCATGATTATTTACAGGTGCATGGATGACACGGAGAAAATAATAACTTAACACACTGAAAATATACTTAACAAAACCAATGACAATTACAACAACAATAATAACACACAGCAAAGTAACACCATTAAATGTAACTTTTGAAACAAAGAAAATTTCCCACTTAACAATGAATGTTTAACCATTAACATAATATAGAAAACTATTGTAACTAATAACATTAACACTGGCGAAAAAACATTTTGATAGGCTCCACAGAACAAAAAAAAATGTTGAAAATAACCATAAAATGTCACCGGAATGGAAAATAACACAAACAATACAACCCTATCAAAATATATATTAAGCCAAAAAGAAAACAATATCCCCACCAAAATCAAATGAGAAATCATAAAAGGAGCAACCACATACAGTATTATTAACAGTAAAAATGTTAAATTATGCTTAGAGGAAAAATTAGCCATAATTAGTTTAAAAAACAAAACGAAACAAGAAGATAAACTTTTAAGCAAGAAAACTGATATAACGGTAATTTTAGGCATATATATAAATGCATACTTTTTTTTTATCTAAACACTGATTAAAAATAAATAAATAAAACAAATATAATATAAAAATTAAATAAATAAATGAAATAAACATAATATCAAATTGATAAATTTAACAAAAACGTAATTATAAATAAATAAATAAACGAACAAATATTAAACCTACAAGTCTATACACGTATGTATGTACATATAAACATATACATACACGCGCACAAATATCTACAAACGAAAAAAGCTAACCCCCCATAATACTTCAAAATGTAACACAAAGACAAAAACAAATAAAACTACCAATCAGTAAATTAGGTATCTTCATTAAATCACTAAAAAAACAGCATAGTATGTAAAAAAAAAGACCCCAAACTTTAATAAACGAATATTTTCCATCAAAATATGTATGTTATTATTAAGAGGAAAGATAAAAGTATTTTTAATAATTTAAAAAAATGTTAACCCCTTCTAACGCGTTTGAAATTTTGGTAAAAAATCTTGCATAACTCGTTTTTTTTTCTTTTCTGTTGAACAACACATTAATTTGGAAATTCTTGCAAAAATCAAATAATTGACGGATTTTAATGAAACTTTCAGGACTAATTCACAAATAAATGAAATTATTTTTAAAAATATTGGTAAAAATATATTGTTTTTACATCTGTTACCACCCTCCACGTAAATTCATGAAATTTTAAGAAATTAAAATTTTTCGGAAAATTTGTTTTATTAGTTAAACGCAGGACACATTGGGGATTGTAAATCATCTATAAGTTTTTATTTTTTTTTTTTTTTTAAACATTTTGCCTTTATTACGAAAATCTACTCGGCTTAGTAAAATAAAGAATGCAATAAAACTATGACATTATTTATTTTGATAAGCTTTTAATTGCTTTAATAAAGAATATACATTAAACACATTAATGTTTTTCTAGGAATAATCACATTTTAAAAGAATTGGTTTTATTGTTTTTTAAATTAGAATAATTTATAAAATTTCAAAATATTTTTAAAATACTTCAAAGATTTGTTTTGGTTAGCTTATAAACTTATTAAGTGAAAATTGTATTTACTAATCGAAAATTAAAACGTATCACCCTAATCGTCATGCCTTTGCATTTTTAAAATAATTTTTATTTTTTTTGTGTGTGTATTTAAAGTTTTTCTTGTATGGTAATTTCTATGTGTACATTAAAAGGTCATGTGCTTCACGGTTTCTTCCCCTTACAGGAAAAAATGTACAATTATGTCAGTTGTGATTGCCATACACTTATCTCATCTGTCAAGTTGTCATTACATTTCAAATACAGGGGAAAGGTAAGAAAATTTAACTCTGTTTTTAAGAAAAAGTTTTATTTTAAATTTCATGCTATAAATAAGTAATACTTGTGTAAATCAGATTAATTTAACATTAAATTTGTTAACTATCCAAAAACAATGTGTCATAAATATATATTTTATTTTTGCAAGACTTTTAAAACACAGAAATCACCTTTTTTTACAAATGTGTCGATCGCTCAAAAATAGCCGAAAAATTGAAGAATGAAAAAAAAAAAATTAAATTTTAGATTCCAATCAATATAATTTCTGTTTGTAATGCACCAGAATATTTTGCTTAGTGAAAATAGTAAATTTTATCATTTAACTTTCAATTAAAACTAAAATAAAAGTTTCAAGAAAACTTTTTAATTTAAAAATTGATAGGTATCGAACATAAGTAGAGATACCTACATTAATCAAAAATGAAACATTAGATAAACGATAACATATTGTATATGCAAATACTTATTTCAACACACATTATTTAACAATTGCATACAAAAGGCAGTGAAGGAAAGCGAGTAGACTGAATTGGAGTAGACAGACTCAATTGGAGTAGATAGACTAAACTATCGCCCGGTTCACACTCCACCCACATCTATTGAACAGGTGAATAGGCTCATCACTTGTTTCCTGCTTAGGATGTGGTTTCCGGTTTTCTCTTTTCCAATCTTTTCACTCCTTTTTATTTTTATTTTTTCAATTGGAGTAGATAGATTAAACAATCGCCCGGTTTACACTCCACCCACATCTATTGAACAGGTGAAGAGGCTCATCCCTTGTTCCCTGCTTAGGATGTGGTTTCCGGTTTTCTCTTTTCCAATCTTTTCACTCTTACGTAGCCCCTTGCACATCAGTGGCGTTACCGCCTTGCTAGGGGTGATATGATTAATATATATATATATATATATATATATATATATATATGTGTGTGTGTGTGTGTGTGTGTGTGTGTGTGCAGCGTGCGGGAGATTCGAGATCGTATAGTTTTCTTTCATAAGGTTTCTCGAATATTCATATATATATATATATATATATATATATATATATATATATATATATATATATATATACTAACTTTTATTTTCATATCCGAAACATAAACAAAACAATTTCTAAAGCATCAGTAAATTTTATTTATCATCCGATATTATTTGTGATTACTTTAAACATTACATTTAGTTGATACACGTGTAGAACTAGACATCAAACTGTGTCACCGGCCTGTGCATTCGAGAATCTAAAAAAAAATTAGGTTAGAAAATGAGCTTCCGGGCAGGTTTTGAGGTATGAGCTTCGAGAGATCTGGACAAGAGATGTGCAACTCATAAATAGGGTAATTGTACTCTGCTATATTTTGAATGTTTTCCGTGCTTGAGCATCGTATATCCTTTCTAAAGGAGGGTCACATGTTCTTATGGCACTTACTCGAATTTTTCTTTTTTTTAATCGTTTTGCAATATAGCAGTAGAACTCTATCAGCCATAAAGAGTATATCGCTTTTATTTTCCTAGAAGTCAATGATTATACAGAGTCAGTCAGTTAAGTGCCATACGTGATACACGCTTGGGCGATCATGTCTCGAAAGAGACATCACTGACTGGGCAGAAGATTATCCCGCAGCAGGTTGCCATTGCTTTCTACGGTAGACTGGTTGCCAGCCAAGGCTATAGAACTCAATCAGTCCTGTTATTTAACCCATAACTGAAGCGAAGAGACGGATTAATACCTTTCCCAAGGGTATATACGCGTAAGTGAAGGCAATGAATTCAGCTGGAATTCGAACTCGGCTCCCCGATTCCTCGTTCCGAGTCGATATCCACTGCACCACAACGCACAAGAGAGAGATTATACAGAGAAATAACTACTATATAATGGACATGTATCTTTCTGAGACGATATTATCGAATCTTTCAACTACCAATGGTCAAAATTACTATACAGCCAACAATTTACCATGTTTGATAGTAAGCCGCAAACATGACCTAGCGGGATCCTAATGAGTCCATTGCTGACACCGTCACAAGTGTAGAAATGGGTAGACAAAACACGTACACACAGGATATCACGCCCGTACCGTTTCCCTGGATTATTTGTCCCTTCATTAAACATTTTGTAATTTTCGATGTTATTTTCCCGATAGTCAGGGATCAGAAACTTAGAGTAATTTAGAATAAGGCTATCCTATCAACAGATATATATTATCGGGGCTATTGTTCTGCCATTTTGTAAATGAGTTCTGGACCGTGAAGTAGTCTCCGGTGGAGCATCTCGATGCCATGATGAAGGGTACGATTTTCAACAGGAGCAGAAGTTTATACATTGTTTACTGAGAAGGATTTTGGTTTCAAGGCTTTTTAGAAAGCGTTTTCCTTCTCTTTCACTTCTGGTGCCGCCCACTTGCAACTTGATGGCGTTATCTCATTGCTTCGAGTGGTGCTTTTTACACTTTAAACTCTACTTTGAGTGGCTCCTAAGCCTTGTACAGGGTGAACATCATTGTAAAAAAATACAGATCATAGCTCTCTCTCTCTCTCACACACACACACACACACACACACACACACACACACGCACACACACACACACACATATATATATATATATATAAAGAGAGAGATAGCAATAGGATAGTGACAGGCTTGGGATATTTTGTCTGCATCGTGGACAATAGATCAGATTTCGAACACTATCTGGAAAGTGAAGATTGAGCGCCTACACCTCAGTTGCTTAATATTGCCACTACTGAGGTCGTCATTACACGGCCGTTATGCAACGAGGTTTGGGTAAAGTGCAGATTAGGAAAAGGTATAAGTTTTAGGCAAACAGTTGACAAATGAGAGAAAAGTTTCTTCCTATTGACCGTTAGTTAGTCACATGTTCTTACAAAGTCGCTTGTTGAATGAAAGTTCAGATACAAGTCGAATGTAATAAAGTCTGTTTGATTCGAAATGTTCATAAATTGGCCGTTAAATGTTCAATGTGTTCTTAAGTTTAGAATAGATCAACAGGTCGTAAATTGAATGTTTAGCATAGTGACCACTGATAATTTAAACAGTGTAAGTATGTGTCTGTGTGTGCGTTTTTGTAGTGTGAGCAAGATCTAAAATCCAGCGACGTGGAGTCCTGGAGCAAATAAACGTTACTGAAGAAAGAATGAATTCCTTCACCTTATATACAATTTTGCTAGGCTCCAGACGGGTTCACGAGAAAATTTCACATAATTTACCTTTGCAATAAAATATCTGATTAGTCATAAATCGACCAATTGAATGTCGTGTATTGAACCAAACATGGAAAGATGTTAGAAATATACTCAGTTGCGATTTCAAAATTGTCTCGTAATGAAATGTACAGCAATTAGTTAATAAATGTATGTGTGTGAGAGAGAGACACAAGAGAGAGAGAGAGAGAGAGAGAGAGAGAGAGAGAGAGAGAGAGAGAGGGTCAAACACATACACACGTTTAAAGGGTTTAAAATTCCTGGCACCTGAAAAAGGCCGAAACGGCTGAAACATCAAAATTTTTATTACGATAATGTGTGCTATCCAGCAGGATTCGAACTTGCAACCCCTATTACATAGAGGAAGCATACCATTTGATCTGGTGCCATCTTGACCACTCGACCATGAATAGCCTCTTGATCAAAATAATTCATTACAAATTGTCGGTTGCTTATAACCAAGTTTCGTTAAAATTCGTTAATTTCCGTAACATGTTTACATTTGTTGATATTACGATACATTTCAGAGCAGATATGTTTGTTTACGGTAAAATCGAAAATTGTGTTATATAAGCATGATAAAAACCTCGTCTGATCAAGAGGCTATTCATGGTCGAGTGGTCAAGACAGTACCAGGTCAAATGGTATGCTTCTCCTATGTAAATAGGGGTCGCAGGTTCGAATCCTGCTGGATAGCACACATTTTCGTAATAAAATTTATCGTAAAATAATCAGGCCGGTAGATATAAATATAAAATACTGTTTAATTAAAAACAGAATATCTACTTAAATACGAGTATCGGTAAAAATAATGTTCAAAATAATTCAATATATATATATATATATATATATAATCATGGATGGCTTCCTAATTTTGCTCAAAAGGCTAGGATCAAGCTGTGATATGCTTTTTGATTATTTTCTAATTGCGCCGCACGCTGGAATAGAAAACATCAAAATCGACCCTAGTAAGACTCGAAACGGGGTCTCATGGGCGGGAAGTGAACGTTCTAGGACACGTGTTACAAGTTATCATAATAAATACAGTTTAAGTCTAACGGTATAGAACAAACACGAATGTGCCTGGGCAGGTCTGCAACGGAGATTGGCTAGTTGCCATAGCAGACGGCTGTGCTCAGAAATTGAGTAACAGGCCATCACACACACACACACACACACACACACACACACACACACACACACACATGTATATATAAAGAATTAATGGATTTTATTTCTTAATCTGACACATTTCTATCACTTCATCTACTATTTTTAGAAGATACTCATTATGGGTAGACGCTTCCTTTTAATTTAAACAGTATTTATTTTGTCTACCAGTCTGCTCACTGGGGAAAACATTTTAAAGAAAATATACCCCCCACCCATCGCAAGATTAAAACCTGAGCTCTCATTTGCATCAGCTAGAAAACACTAACACTAACCCTTTATCCGGCGTAATTTAAGCGATCGGCTACAAAGAGCTCCACAATCAAGTAAAGGCCAGAGAAGAGAATATTTTACTGAGTTCCAAACCGACTGCTCCATGTAAGCATAAAAAACGGATCTGATCGTCTTTAGAGAACGACTTTCTTTCTAGATACGGTAGATATAAACTTGTGCCAGCAGACCACAAGATAAAAACAAACAAACAAAAAACAAAAAAACCCAAAAATACCTTTTCTGATAGCTTGGATGATAATTGTGGATAATGGATGTTAGATTTATGTGTGTAATAGTTGACAGATTAAGTACTTTTTTTTCACAAAAACGAAAAGCCACGTTTCAGAGACCCTGGTATTGATGAGACCTGTACAGATACAGAGAAAGGTGCTGCAGATTTGAGGAGACTTGCAGTCACTTACTCTCGTACATTAAACCCTAAATATCTGTGGGTATACCAACAGTTATAATAATAATAATAATAATAATAATAATAATAATAATAATAATTGGTCATCATGCGTCTATTGACATGTTTTTCTATTTTTAATTCAAAATTTATTTTGTTTTATTTCAGACTTTATTATGTGATATATTTAAAAAACAGAAACCAAACAGAACAAAAGAAACAAAAAATCGAAAACAAGGTTTTGGCCTCGTTTTGATTTTCAATTCTATTCCCATGTTATTACATGGTATACCCAACGTAACAAAAGGAAAAATGAAAGCTTTGAGGAAGTCGAGATAAAAGGAATTGCATTTGCTCTTGCGCGCTCTCTCTCTCTCACGCACTCTCTTCTTGATATATATATATATATATATATATATATATATATATATTTCATCAAGAATTGTCGTTCTATCATCAAAGAATAGTCCCGGCGCCAAATTAACCCCTTCCACCAGTTACACAAAGCATCAAACGTATGTTACAGGGATTGATCAGAGAGAAATTACGCAAAAAAAAAGAAAACTAACAACAAAGAATATAATATACGGAACACAAAAAAGAATAGGCGTACATGTGCAAATGTATCCAATGTAAAGAATCTATCTATCTATCTATCTATCTATCTATCTATTTTACCGTGTGTACATATGCGTAGTTGGACGTGTGTGTTAGTACATGTGTTCAGCATGTTCGGTATATCTCTAATGATACACAAACACACGCACATACACGCACACACATACAAATATAAAATCACGCATTTGTGCAAACGTAAGATACTGAGATGTGTGTGTTTCGGTATTTCTCTTTCTCTCTCTCTCTCTCTCTCTCTCTCTGTATATATATATATATATATATATATATAAGACTATAGCTCTGCTATTTCTCTATATACCGAGCCTCAACTATACATATATAATCAAGCAAAGACAGACGTACATATCTATTTATTTATCCACATATCTATTTATTTACACACACACGTATATATATATATATATATATATATATATATATATATATATAAGAAAAATTAAGGCAGACACGTTATTTCATGGTAAATCGGAAGTTTGGGCCTATTTCAGGCGAGCCATCATCAGCTTCCGTCTTTACTGTCCAAAGGATTTTACACGAATGAGATTCACAAAGACCTAAAAACGAACCTTCGTTTTTTTAGGTCTTTGTGAATGTCAGTATTTATATACATATATATTTAGAGCTCTCTTAGAGAGTTATCCTTCCACTGTATGTACAGGATACTCCTTTGGATACTTCTACACCCACACTGCATGCTGATATATATATATATATATATATATATAGGTACCTCCACTGGAGTCCAGTCAATTCTTCTATACTTAAATTTAAATTTAAATTTTAAAAATAAATAAGTTATCTTCAAGCTTTAAAATTAGCTTTAATTAAAAGCCAAGAGATTAAATTTAATAAATTTAGTAAGCAAAAAACATACTGGTGGGTGGTTAACTAAATAGTGAAATTAAAAATTTAACATAATAATTTCAGCACTTATATAATATTTTATAGAATTTTAGCTTAGACTTATAGCTAGACATTTGAATATGCTTTTTGAATAAATAAAAATTTTAGAAACGTAGAGAATAAAATATCGTAAGAATGAAAGTGCGTTCTTCTGTTTTGCTATGTAAGGAGGAATAACCCAGAACGCTTGTTAACTTATGAAATCATTTTGACCCATATGGAACACAGTACTTTATAAGATTTGAACATCGTACTTTATAACTTTGAACGTATTTGCACAAATAATTAATTCTTTTTTTTTCTTTTTAAAAATATTTTTGGTGAAAAAGTTTTATTAATTTTTTTTTGTTTTATAGGCAATATAATCATCAATTCTTAACTAAAAGAAAAAAAACGATACAGTTCTTTAAAAGATTTTAAAAATATTTTAAAAACTTTATACATTATTTATAATAAAAAAAATAAAAAAATGAAAACAATTCTTTTATAATTTTATTAGTAATCAAAAAAAATTTTTTTTCAGACTATAATGTCCTTAATTTTTATTATTTATTCCAGCAATTAAAAGCTTATCAAATTAAATTATATCAAAGTTTTATTACATTTTTTATATTTCTCTTCGGAGCAGATTTTCGTTTTGTGAATCATAATTTTAAATAAAAAAAAATGCATGATTTATATTTCCCGATGAGTTCTGCGTTTAACTAATAAAACAAAAAATACCAGAAAATTAACATTTATTAAAATTTCATGAATTTACTTGAAGCGGGGTAACAGACTTAAAAATATTGTTTTCATCAAAATTTTAAGAAAGTAATAATTTCAAAAATAATTTTATAAATGAGTACTGAAAGTTTCATTAAAATCCGACAAATATTTGATTTTTGCGAGAATTTCCAAATTAATGTGTTTGTCAACGAAAAAGTGAGTTACGTAAAAAAAAATTACGTAATCAATTATAAAATAGACGTAATATTTTTAACCACGCTAACTCCAAATCAAAAACAAAATTTTCTGACAAAATTTCGAAAATGTTAAAAGGGATTAAAAAATTTTATAAAATAATTAATATTTACTTTGATCTTTCCTCTTCATAATATTATAAACGTTTTTGATAGAAAAAGCTCCTTTATTAAGTTTTTAACCTTTTAAAACTTTTTTATGCTGTTACGTAATGGAGGTACCTATATATATATATATATATATATATATATATATATATATATACTATAGTCATCCGCAGACAGGTCTGTTTCGATGTATCACAGCTCATCAGTACGGTTAGACTCCGATTGCTTTTTTACCCAGGATTGAAATCCGACCGAATTGTCGTCAGTCGACGATTCTACCCCTGTGCTACGATATATATCAATTATACATTCGTGCAAACGTAAGATACGGAGATGTGTCTGTATATATATGTATATATGTGTGTGTGTATTTCACACACACACACACACACACACACATATATATATGATACTATAGTTCTGATATTTCTCTTTATACTTACCCTTATCCATACATACATATATAATCAAGCAAAAACATACGTACATATCTATCTATTTATCCACACACACACGCGCGCACGCACACACACAGAAGCCTGAATATTGCGTTTAAGTATGAAACAGACTGTCGCCATTTGGGTGTTGTCCTCAATGTCCACTTTTCTTTTTACATAGAGTCTACCCTGATATTGAGCATTATATAAAAATAGTTTTGAACCATGCTACATCATATGTAAGACGTTTTGTATTCTTCATTTCAAGAAAACTTTTTTCGAATGGTTAAGTGTAGACAGGCTAAAGAAGAATGGCTCAATGACAAATGTGCAGAAGTAGAGAGATTGAGCAGGAATAATAAAGCAGACGTGCATAAGGAAATAAAAGAACTGACAGGACAAAAAACCTGCTCTTCAACAGGATGTCTAAAATCTAAGGATAGAACAATCATTTTGGAGAAAGAAAAAATACTCCAAAGATGGGAAGAATATATAAAAGATCTTTTCCACGACAAGAGAGAGCAACCAATAATACGCAAAGATGAGGACGGACCGGAAATATTAAAGTCTGAAGTGGAATCTGCATTAGCCAAACAGAATAGAAACAAAGCAGCGGGACCAGACGGTATAGTCATAGAGCTGCTGATAGACCTGGAAGAATTTGGTATAGAAAAAATTACTGAAATAATAAATGAAATTTATAATAGTGGGGTTATACCAGATGAACTCAGCAAGTCTATCTTCATAGCACTACCTAAGAAGCCAGGAGCAAATGAGTGCGAACTCCACAGAACCATCAGTTTAATGAGCCATATAACAAAACTGATCGTTCGAATCCTGATGAATAGAGCGAGGAGCAGAATCAGGCCAGAGATAGGACAAGAACAGTGTGGTTTCGTAAAAGACACGGGAACAAGGAATGCCATATTTATGATTAGGATGCTCTCTAAAAGGGCAATACAAATGAAGAAGGACTTATACCTGTGCTATATTGATTATGCGAAGGCGTTTGACAAAATACGCCACAAAGAACTGATGGAGATGCTCGGCAGCCTGGACATATTTGGGAAAGACTTTAGAGTAATCAAGAATCTTTACTGGCAGCAAACCGCTTGCATGCGGACAGGTAATGAATTCATCAGATATACAAAGATAGAAAGGGAGTAAGACAGAGATGTGTCTTTTCACCGGACCTGTTCAACTTGTACAGCGAGAATATTTTGAGGACCCTAGAAATTATGACTGGATTCGTAATCGGAGGCCACAATTTAAACAACCTCAGGTACGCAGATGATACAGTGCTGATAGCGGACACAGAAAGGAAACTACAAGACCTCCTACAGAAGGTAGCAGAAGAAAGTAACAAGAAAGGACTAGAAATAAACTGCACGAAAACCGAATGCATGGTCATCAGTAAAAAGGGCAGTCCAAAATGCCAAATACAAGTCGAGGATACCAGAATCAAGCAGGTACAAAAATTTAAATACCTGGGAAGCGTTATAACTGAAGACGGAAAGTGCGACACAGAGATCCGAAGGCGAATTGGCATGACGAAGGAAGCATTCCAGAAGCTGAGTAAGGTATTAAGAAACAGGACAATTTCGTTAGAAACTAGAAAGAGACTACTGGATTGCTACGTGCTGTCCGTCCTTCAATATGGCAGTGAATGCTGGACAATAAAATCAAAGATGAAGGAAAAACTTGAAGCAACTGAAATGTGATTCTACAGAAGGATGCTGCGAATATCATGTGAGCAATGATGAGGTCTTGGAAATGGTGGAAACAAAAAGGAAATTAATACTGAGCATCAGAAAGAGACAGATGAAATTCCTTGGACACGCATTGAGGAAGAAGGGCTTGGAGAATCTGATACTAACAGGCCAGATAGAGGGAAAAAGAGACAGGGGAAAGCAACGGATAACATATTTGAAGGACCTGATCAGGTGGATGACGGAACGAGAATTGCATGGTGTAACAGGAGAAGGCGTGCTCAGAGCCACCAGGGATAAGGAAAAGTGGAAGGCCATGATCGCCTACGTCCTGAAGGGACAGGGCACATAGAAGAAGAAGAAGAAGAAGAAGAAGAAGAAGAAGAAGAAGTGTGTTAATATAAAACATTGATCTTATAAAGGAAAGAAAATTGTCTGTACCTACCCTAACGATGACTTAAGAAAGTTTAAAGCTTGGACCATATTTCTTGTACTTTTCTTCCGAAATTAACTTCTGAAATTTTCTGATGGAATTTCCTCATTGTCCGAGAAAGATTATTCATAATTTGGAAAAGTCGACCATTAAAAACAATCGAAACAAAATGTCTGTTGTTTTTAATATTACTTACATTAAAGAACATTTGTTGCCTAAATGCATGCATACATATATTTATTAACATCTAGGCAATGACAGATGCATTCATAGCGAAATGGTAAGACATTAAATCGGGGTTAACACACATGTATCTTCATACACATATTCGCACACACGCCTCTTCTAAGTATGAACAATATATCTCAGTCCGTTCGTATCCCCTTCTATCAATCAATCAATCAATCAATCAGTCTTAGTCCGTATGTTTGTCCTTTGGTATCTATCTATCTATCTATCTATCTATCTATCTCTTTCACGCTGTATTTTACTAACCGTATCAATTCCTTTCTTATCTATCTATCTATCTATCTATCTATCTGAGACTGTTCATATCTCCCTGTTTCAGTTTGTTCATATCTCCCCTTCTCTCTCTCTCTCTCTGTATATATATATATATATATATATATATATATATATCAGTCCGTTCATATCTCCCTCGCTCTCTTTCTCCCACTGTGGATATTTCTCCCCCTCTCTCTATTTGGGACTGTTCATATCTCCCCTTCTCTATATCAGTCTGTTCATATCTACACCTCTATCACTCTTAATCTATGTAGATCTTTTCACCTCTCTCTCTCACACTATCTATCTATCTATCTATCTATCTATCTATCTATGTAGCTAATTGGTTCTGCAGACAGGCACACACATACACACAAGCAAGCACAATTTAATGTGTTCTTGCTTGCGTGCGAATGCGAGTGTGTTGATAAGAGCACATGACTGTAGTACTACTTCTATAGAACTATATGAAAATACCTCCACTAATTCGCTGAACAAACAGCATATTATGATTCTAAACTTAATAAAAGCAAAGTTTTATCATCAAAATGTTTACGTTATTATTAAGAAGGACCAACGTATTTTAAAATTATTTGTGAAATTTTTTAAAATCCTTTCTGACACGTTCGAAATTTTGGTTAAATATGTATTTTTTTGCGTCAGTGGTGTACCAAAGATTACAATAGATATTTTAGCGCCTTTTTTTGTTGCAAACTCATTAAATTTGAAATTCTTGCAAAAATCCAAAAAGATGTCGGATTTTAATGAAACTTTTAAGACATTCATAAATAAATTTTTGGAATTTTTATTTTTAGAAAATCCTGGTAAAAATATTCTTTTGCATCGGTTATACTCTACCCGCTACATTTAATTTCATGAAATTTCTAGAAACTGACTACTGTCCACAGACTTTATTTTATTAGGCAAATGCTCCTTGGGAAATATAAATCTTCTATTTCTTTTTCAAATAGTAGATATTTTTCAGAAACTCTACTCCAAATTGTAAAATAAAATATGCAATAAAACTATGCCTTTGTTTTTATTTAGATAAGCTTTAAATTGCTTTTGTAAATGATAGATATTTAAGATATTATAAACTGAAAAAATGTTTTTTTCAGTGATTAATTAACTTTTGCAAGAATTGTTTTCATTTTTTCATTGTAATTAGAGTAATTTATAAAGTTCCAAAATCTTTTAAAATTTCTTCAAATCGCTGTCTGTATCAGATTATTAAGTTATTTAGTGAAGACTATATTTACTAATCGAAAATTCAAAATTAATACAAATTACAACACACTAAGATTTTTAAAATAATTTTTATTTTTTTATTAGAAATGTTAATTATTTTTTAAGTATAGTATTTCATGAGTGACATTATCTTTCAAAAAAGTTACATGCTTCTAGGTTTCTTCCTCTTACAGAAAAAATTGAACACTTGATCTTGTAAATTACGATTATGTCGGCTACATCATGTGTTGCTGTAAATCCATTATGTTTGTCCAACAAACAATTACGCAATTAATAATAACATGTAAAGTACTATAAAACATTAATAAATAAGTTAACTTTACCATGTCATAACCATCAACATAAAAAAGAAAAAAAGAAAAAAAATTAGATATTAAAAAATATAAATCAATTTTCGTCAGGCATGCTGCCACCAAAAAATCCTGTCCTTGTCACGGATGTCTTCTCGGGGAGGCATCGTGCCTTGAAATTCCTTTCTGGAATGGAGAGTTTTATACCCGTAAAAATTTTCAGTAAAAATCCAAACAAACAGCCTTGGTTCGGCCCTGAATGTATTGCAGCCATAATTCATCAAGTGCAGCTATGCACGTACAGTTCAGATTAAAGATGAAAATAAATAAATTTCTGTAAATTCTGGAAGATAACCAACCAAACCATGAAGGTAAAGCGGCTCTACCTTACAATTATAAATGGCCCGATGTCATATCTTCCTCGACAGACAAATCGAACCTCTTCACTTCGATCTTTGCCTCCAATTCGCCGTTAGACGACAAAAAAAAACCCTTCTCCAATTTTCCATGTCTTATTGAGCACAATCTCAGTAATATGACTATTACAACATGACAAGTATCTAGACTTATCAAAGACCTTGACTCTAGGAAATCCACTAGTCCAGAAAAAAAATACTGTACTCGTCCTTAAGAATACCAACTCAGAATTATTCCCAATCCTAGTGAAGTTATTCAACCGCTGCTTGAAAGAGAAATTCTTCTTAAGCCTGTGGAAGGTGCCAAGCTTATTCCAAATTTTCAATAACGCAGGCGTGTGATCTTCTCCTCCCAGTATCGTCTCCTAAGTATCATCAGTAAACTTTTTAGGTCATAATCAACAAGAAGTTCGTCGAGTACCTCGAATGGACAACCTCTTCACCAACGAGCAGTATGGGTTTCAATTGGCCCGTGTCACTTCCAACATTCTAACTCCTGTTTCACAGAATCAGTGAGGCTCTTGACGACAAACACACCTCCACGACCATCGCATTAGATATCTCAAATGCCTTACGCAAGGCGTGGCACAAATGTTTAATACACAATATGTCCAGCTATGGAATGGTCTTCTCGATCATAAATTCTTCCTAAAAAGTAGTTATTAATGACCAGTTCTCCGGGGCTCTAGTAGTCAACACAGGCGTTCCCCAGGGAGTACACCTCAGGCCAACCCTCTATTTGCTTTACATAAATGAACAGTCTTATAGCATACTCATTTGTAAACAGCTATGTCGACAATACGACTATATACGCGGGCACGTTTAAAACTCTTGATGATCAGAGATTGGTTACTGGTCCCTCTTCGAATCTTGCACAAACTACCCAACGGGGAAACTAGCTGGTTACATTCAACACCTCAAAGACCATTCCATCATCACCGATCTGACCCCGAACTACCACCAATCAAAATAAACGGGTGTCATCTCGGGGAGGCATCGTGTCTTGAAAGACTATTAGACCTCAAGCTCACATCCGACCTTGCTAAGGATGCAGGTAAAATGATGGGACCTCTGTAGCGCTTCAATAAGTACCTGACTTCTCCTGCTATCCTATATCTTTACGAGAACCAGATCAGACCAAATGTAGAGTACTGTTGTTATATTTAGGCGGGAGATACCCAGACCTCACTCTCCAACCTTGAGAGAGCCGAAAAGAGTCTCTGAGTACTTGTGGGTGTCAGATTATTCTTCACTCACTTTCCCACAGGTAAAAAGTAACAAGCCTCTCTCTCCTCTATTGATATTGACAAGAAAATGTGAGCACCCCACAACACTGGTCCTTCGCGTCGACGCCCAAAATCTCGAAGCCGATCGATAGTCAATAACTCCGTTCCAAAGCGAGCACTGCCTACGTTGTGCTTGATTGATCACAAAACCGGTCTGGGTTGAAAGTCACCGAAAATCCACCGCATCGATGATCCAGAAAGAGTTGAGAGCCACAATAAAAAGCGTAAATCTTTGTAAGAAGTTTATTATATACATACTTTCTGTTCAGTACAGTAATTGGTTATTTCACTCTTGCACGTAGGCAACTATAATTCCAACCCTTGTCTTCTACCGGATGTAACACTATTTAAGTTAGTTGATCTGGCATCAAGCTAAAATCGGAGTTTCTTCTAAGGTAGGCAGTCACGTAACAACACGTCTCTCGTGTTAACTCGCTACGTACCGGTTTAACTCTACTATACTCAACTCTACTGTCTTCTCTCAACTGACTCATCTGCTTATATTGATTTTCGTGGTGGTTGTGATACACTTTTGGGTACACTTAGCATTTTCAAATGGCCAGTAAGAGATCCCCATTTTGGTCACCTGATCATCCTCGTCTCCCTCTTTTTTGTGTGAGTGCTTCCCATTATTGCTATAGGGGTGTGAACCGTTCCTCCGACTTCCTCGTAATCCACCGAGGAGCTTTTTCATTGGTCATCTGATCAACTTCGTCTCTTTATTTCCTGTGTAAGTGCCTCTTGCCACCGCCTGGGGGTGGGGGGTTTCAGCCCAACAATCAAATTTTGATTATCGTTCTTTTTGCTTTTCCGCTTTCGGTGTGTATGGTCCTTTCGCATCTGTGTTTTTATCATTTCATTAGTTATAAGAAATTATCTAACTTCGGTCGAAAAGAAAATTATACGTTTCTCTTTTAATTTTCAGCGTCGCAAAATTCCACAAAGGACCAGGAAACTTCATTTCCGGGAATTTTGTCTCCTTCTCAACAAGAGGTCAGTAGGGTGATAAAATCCACCATGCCCTGTTTCATTAACGGCTGTCGCTTCTATCAGTGATCGTTAAATTTTTCAATAACGAGGGAACCCATTTTTAGTGAAAACTGATTTCCGACTTTTGCAATAAGAATCTTTGACAGCATTCAAGATTCATAAAAAAAGTTATCTATCTCACTTGTGTGGTCTAGGCATATCTTTCGCCTAGCTCTAGCGGCCGGAGAAAGAAAGAAAGAAAGAAAGAAAGAAAGAAATCAATTATTATCTCTCTTTCTCCTTTTCTTCCTTTCACTTCTTCCTTTCCCTTTTCGGTACCAAAAATAGTATTACAAAAAGTACTGGTACGAACTGCATTTCCTGATCCCGCTAAGTAAAACCTTCACAGCAAGGACACACCATGCCATGTACATAGGAATAAACTATCCACTCGAACAGTTTCTTCTAGCGAACCACTGCCCTGTTAAACCGAATCCCAACAAAATGTTTCCCTGATCACTACAATCTTAACCTGTTCAAGGCTAGGGTTAACAGTTATCTTGTACGCACAAACGGCCTCCTAACGCAACCCCCTAACTCGAGTGGCCCACAGGCATTGTAAAGCGTGAACCTTACAGTAAAAATTCTCTATTAAACTTAATATATTTGACTAATGCCTCTCTTTCTCTCTTTTTCTCTCTGTCTCTCTCTTTTTTTCGCTTTCTCTGTAATGATTTATTTTTGCCGCATTTTATTTTCATTGACTGACCAGTCGCGCCAATTAAAAAAATGACGCTTACACCGAAGCTCATCACTTAATAACGCTTAATTAGAAGGTGCCCGGTGTCCGTACCTTTGAAAAGATACAAGTCAAAAATTCTTTAACAAAAGTCTGTCAGCACAACGGAAACTAGAATCACAAAAGCGAAGCGTGAAGCTGGTAGTAGAGGAAAGAGGGGAACAGGAGAAGCAGGATGAGGAATTTGATAGAAACTACGGTGTTAAGAAGGAGAGTAAGAATAGAAAGAGAGTAAGAATAGAAAGAGAGAGAAAGAGAAAAGAGAGAGAGAAAGAGATAGAAAGAGAGAGGGGTTGTTTAAAGGTAATCATGTAGAGCTGATCGTGAAAAATAAAACTGTTACGAATGTGGGAAAAACGACAGACAGAGGAAAAATTGTGAATGAATAAGTAAAAAGAAAGAAATAAAAATAAAAAGGAAGAGGAAGAAAGTGGAATAAAAATAGCAAGAAGGAGATGGAAATAAAAGAACAAAAAGAGAAAGAAAGATGAAGAAAAAGACGAAGAGACAGAAAAAAGAAAGAGGGTAAAAGAAAAATAAAGAAATCGGAATGAGGAGAAAAAGGGAAAAGAACGATAGAGGATGAAAAAGAAAAACAGTAAGAAAAAGAAAAGTGGAATACGGAAGAGGAAGAGGAAGAAAAAGAATGTAGAAAAAAAGGAAGAAAAATTTAAACGAGTAAGAAAAAGAGAAAGTAAGAAGAAAGAGAGAAGAAAGAGGAAGAAAAATAATCTTGTGGGTTACGCTAAATCTAGCAAACACTTTCAATCGCTTTTGAGTTAAGAGCGGCATGAATTGTATTCCGCCATCTTCCATCTGATTTCATTCGAGATTTTATCAATAGCGTTCGTACATGGAAAAATAATTTAATGATATATATATATATATATATATATATATATATATATATATATATAATTCCAAGTGAAGAGGACTCAAGGTTTTTTTTATTTTGAGTGCTCTGGCATTTATTTTATTATAAACAGTGCTCAATATAATGAGTATTATAGAGCTTAATATAATATAATTATATGGTTATATATCAATTTTACATTGCGACATGGAAATTTCTATGTTTCAAGATAGGTTCTCATCATCAGGTAATGTTGGTGTGGTTGTGCAGATGATTTACATTTAATTTTTTTAGAGCTTGCAATTCTTATTTTGCTTTATATTGTCTTGTTACTAAAAAAGGCTCACAAAAGAAAAAATTTTGTGCAAGATGATTTGTAAAAATTGTATTTTGTTATATTGTTGTGTTTTCATCTATGTAATAAATGCCCTTTCAATTTTTACATAGGAGTTTTGAGTTTTGGTTTTTGTATGCGCCTTTTTCTTTGTGTTAAAAGAGGTGAATTTCTCGCTTCTATTCACTCCTAGGAAAAACCCTTTTATCCATTTACATAAAGGTATTGCCGATTAACATGTTTTTTAATTCTTGGATTAGTTTTATAGCGCTCTATAATTTCATCATATGTGGCTTTTCTAAGCTTCCTTAAATTTTTTTTTTCTTGAGATATAACTGAAACTACTTAAACGATTACTGCATGGTGGCCATTCCTTTTAAAGCAGTGGTTACCTAAAATTTAAACTTCAACAGCCCTATTATTACCATTAGCCTGCAAGTTAGATATGGTTAAATGATATGGTTAAATGATATGGTTAAATGGTTAAATGATATGGTTAAATGATATGGTTAAATGGTTAAATGATATGGTTAAATGATATGGTTAAATGATATGGTTAAATGGTTAAATGATATGGTTAAATGGTTAAATGATATGGTTAAATGATATGGTTAAATGATATGGTTAAATGGTTAAATGATATGGTTAAATGAGATAAAATTTGAAGGAAAGCTCATGCAGTAATGAGTTAATTTTATTGAATAACATATGAGTCAGCCGTTCAGAATTAAAAAAGAAAGTCAGTCGGGTCAAAAGTGAGCTTACGAGCAATCTACAATTTTTAGTCGATCCTTCGAAATCCAGAGGGTGAACCCCAAAACATTGTTGGAGGGTCCGTCTATGCAACTCTAGAGTCGGGATGCTGAAGGTAACACCAAACAGCTTATTGACAAACTTATATATATATATATATATATATATATATATATATAATCATTACGCTCCAAACAAGGCAGTACTGCCACTGGTGCGCAGAGGGTTACATGAGAGGAGACCAAGAGTAAAGAGCAACATACAGGGGGGGGGGTTTGGAGAAAGAAAAATAGAATAATGAGAATACTAGTACACAGGATGTGCGTTGTGGTGCAGTGGATATCGACTTGGAACGACAAATCGGGGTGCCGAGTTCGAATTCCAGTTGAATTCCTTGCATTCACTTACGCGCAAATACTCTTGGGAAAGATGTTAATCCGTCTCCTGCTTCCAGTTATGGGTTAAATAATAGGATAGATTGAGTTCTATAGCCTTGGCCGGCAACCAGTCTACAGCAGAAAACAATGGCAACCTACTGCGGGATAATCTTCTGCCCAGTCAGTCATGTCTCTTTCGAGACACGATCACCCAAAGCGTATATCACGTATGGCACTTATCTGACTGAGTGCACAGGTCGTTACGTGAGAGTACATCGAGAATAAAGAATAACAAGATGCAGGGTGTAGCGGCATAGGATAAGAGAAAGATAGAAATAAAGGAGATAAAAGATGGCAATTGGCGTTGCACTTAAACTCTTGGAGATTGTAGTTGTCATAGAAGCAAGGACACGGAAGGGAGTTCTGCAGGTGGGAAGTGTGAGAAAAGAAACTGAGAAGTAGAAGTGTCGGTTTCATTTGACTGTAAAAGGGTCAGACCTAGTTGCCAATCTATTAAACCTATTAATCTATTAAGTAAAATTCATGCAGGGGAGCACCAGGAAGATAAGCATGTCAGAACAGAAGCCGTGAAAATATTTGCGTCAAAGACAGAGGAAAGCCACATCCGGTCGATGAAAAACTGACTGAACCCGGGCTATCATATCGGGCTCTATTACATTGCAGATCCTCCTTTGAATTTTGTTGAGAACCACGAGATGAATAACGGAAGCGCCTGACCAGATATGGAAACAGTTTTCAATGCACGGCAAATGGTTGATTTGTATATGTGCAGCATGGATTCTGACGAGAAAAACTTCCCGGCAGTGACCCGATCTTCCTAGCAGTAGGTGAAGCTATTGGTTCGATGTAGTCATTCCGCTTGTAGGTCGGCCGAAAGGGTGAGGTTGAAGAAGCGCAGTGTATTACTTTCTGGGAAACTAGCGTGATCCATACTGACGGGAGGTAGGTGAGTTTGTTTATGGCGGTTAGACAAGAGAAGCTTTTTTTTGGATGCATTAAAATTTACGAGCCATTTCTTGCCACCGTTCACCACAGATTGGAGGTTCTTTTCAAGGTCATTGTTTTACACCGACGTTTAATTTGTCAGCCTCTGAAACGCGAGTAAATGGTGGCGTCGTCAGTGTAGATGCTTACTTTTGAACTTATTACATCAAGAAAATCATTGATGAAAATCAGGAAAAGCATAAGACCTAGGACTGATCCTTGAGGGACACCTGTGTTCGTGTGATAGGATCTGAAAGCATGCTCGTTCAATACGAACTTTATTACGTGATTTAACAGGAACGAATGGATTAGATCGAACAAGCGTTCATTTATACCATAGCCCTGTAGCTTGTGAAGAAGGCCAGCATACAAAACCCTGTCAAACGCTTTGGAGATATCCGGGACAACAACACGAGCTTCGCCGTTTTTATCGAAAACTTGGTATATATATTTGTGATGGTCGTTAGCATATGAGCGGTAGACCCAGCGAAGCGGAAGCCATACTGTTTGTCAGAGAATAGGTTGTGTGATGTGAGAAGCTATACCAATCCAGCATTGGTAATAACCTCTAACAATTTGCCAAAAATTGGTAAATGCGATAATTACAGGTGTCAGAGTGTTTTCCAGAGTTATTAAAGACAAAAATTACAGAGGAGGACTTCCAACAAGCAGCAAAGCCAGAAACAGAGAGGCAATTTTTGTAGAGTTTAGAAAGGGCAGGAGAGAGTTAAGAATCACATTTCGTTAGGATAGCGACTGAGATTCCGTCACGGCTGCTTGCCTTATGGGGATCAAGCTTAGAAATTATGCTAGAGACTAGAGAGGAGGTCATTTATAAGTCACTCTGTTGAGCCTCAGTTTAAGGTGAGAAGTCGGGTATGGATACTTCAGACGAGTCAAATGTGGAATTGGATGAGAATTTGTGAGCAAAGCACTCGACCTTGTCCGCGGTAGCTTTGAGGACCTCAAATTTATTGAATAAGGTTTGGTGTTGTTTAACACATTTTTGCAGAGAGGGCTTTGGAGTCAAACTACGTTGCTTCCTTTTATCAGCAAACAACAGCTTAGCATCATTTAGGATCCTCTTGCACTCTTTATGAACAGAGACAAAAAAGGTTCCTATTATAATCAGACGCGTCGCCCCAGTAAAGCCGGAAGAAGTGATTCCTGTGGGCAATGGCGGCTGAGCAAACAGGAGAGAAACAAGGGAATGAATGAGGTTTTAGTCGGGACTTCTCGGCTGGAATAGCAGCATCGATGTCAGCTTTTATCCAGGAGGAGACCTCAGAGGCGAAGTCTTCAAGGAGGAGACTAAACACTTTGCTCCAGTGGACGTCACAAAGGACATCGCGGAAGGACTCCCAGTTCACTCCTTGATAGCAGTAAGATATGCTGTGGGTAGAAGGTTCCTAGAATGATGGGGAGTGGAGATGGATATTAACAGAAACCACAGCATGATCAGTGTTGTCAATTAGGCAGAGCTGCATAGTATGACAGAAGTCAGGGATAGAAAGAAATAAAATAGACCCAGTAGAGAAGCATGTCCTTCATGAATACTGGGAAAGCGCGTGTAAAAATCCATTACTTGCGTGACTGACTGAGTGATTGCAAAGTTCAGTGTATGGATGCCAACAAGATCAGCGACAGGGATTTTTAGCCACGTGGTATGGCGGACATTGAAGTCATCGAACACAAATATATTAGCGAACGGATGAGAGGAAATGGCCTTATTTATATTATCAGAAATACTGTCTAGCAAAGATCAGTCAGGAGAGGAGGGTAGTAGTAGAGAAAGAAAAATAGCTGTGTTTAGTCGAGAGAGACGGAGAACCATGTATGAATGGTCAGGAGATTTAAGAGAAATCATCCTAGCCAGAGGGAAATGTTTGCTGACATAAACATCCAAGCCATGCATGTGAACACTGGAGTCTTTCCTAAAGAGGGAAAAGTAACCAGGGATCGAGAAATCAGAGGAGGGATTGTAGGATTAAGGTTAGTTTCGCAGAGAGCTAGGATATCTGGGTAGATGAAAGACTCCACACTGCAAAAGTTTATACGGATACCACGGATGTTAGAGAAAGAAATGTTGAGAGTTTTAGGTGACTTTTGTGTGGCTGGTTTGTATCTTTGGTAGTGAATATTCATTTTGAGTTATTTTGGTAAGAAGAGACCACGAGTAGTGGTAGAAGGCGGTCATCGACTGTGACACGTTTAGGAAGGAAACTGGCGCGTACAAACTTCAGCATACTGTGACCTCAGGGTTGCTCACCAGAAGTGCTTGCAAGGACACCCATCCATGCGAGTTATGGCACTGCAAGAACCCCGATATTCTGCAACTGTTGATCAGAGCAACACGCTACGCAAGAGTTAGGGCTCCTAACTACCACTTGGAAGCAGCAAACAGAAATCTATCAACTCGGTACCCTCAGTATGAAGAGACGTTGCGACCGGTGGGGGGGGGGCTTATCTAGCACAATTGAAAAAACAAAAAACAAACAAAAAAACACAAAAGAAAAAAAACAAAAAAAATAAAATAAAATAAAACAAAACAAAACAAAACAAAAAGCAAAACAAACAAAATTAAAACAAATCAAGAAAATTTTATTAAGTTTTAACTTAATATGAGTTAGGAGCTCCGCGTCTCTGACAAAAAAAAAAAATGGTAACGTCAAAAAGACACACATGGGTGAAAATTAAATCAGTAAATAATCAGCATCTGTCAGTCAGTTAAGTGCCACTCGTGACACACCCTTGGGTGAGTATTTCTCAAACAAGACATGACTGACTGGACAGAAGATTTTCCCGCAGTAGGTTGACATTAATGTCTGCGGTAGATTGGTTGCCAACCAAGGCTATAGAACCCAGTCTGTCTTGTTATTTAATCCATAACTGGAGGCAAGAGACGGATCAATACATTTCCCAAGGGTATTTGCGTGTAAATGAATGTAAGGAATTGAAATGGTATCCCTTGCATTCATTTACGCGCCAAAAATTAGCATACTTGAGAAAATTAGAAGCGTACATATAGACGAGGCGAATTCATTTCAGTCTAGGACATTGCCAGTAAAAGTAATTTTAATTAATTCGAGAACACTCTCGAATAAGTAAAATATAAAAAAAATAAAAAATAAAATTACCTTTTTAGATTGGCAACTAAAATTGGGGTCCGAATAGAAGTAAAGACAAAAACTTTCTGCAAATTTTTGATTCGTAGAATGGATTTGGACTACCGACATGTCAACCACCCCAGGAGTAAACATTTTCCATGGTCTTAATCGCAAGGTCACCCACAGAAAATTTACGCCCTGGTTCTTACGACGTTTAACCCTTCCTGGCAGATCAGTGTGGAATACTTACTTGCGAAGTGATGGAAAGAAAAAAAGAAAAACAAACTCTAAATTGATTCGGCTAGATAGAAAAAAAATATATAAAATTCTCAGCACCCCCTGTCGTGAGCATGTGCAGTCCTACCAACATAACAAATTTATTCCGGTGAAAACCTGAAGGACAAAATGTAAACTTTTTCCACTCTACCATACAATATCCCCAATATATATATATATATATATATATATATATATATATATATATATATTTACGTTCTCACACACTGATTGAGCACTCTGGAAGAATGGTAGACTTTGAAAAACAGTAGCTATTCTAACAAATACGCACCGTTTATTCAGCAATGAATTAGAACACGCTCAGCTATTGGGCGTGTATAATGATAATATACGTGCTAAAAAGTCTGCCTTCTTCTACCGAGCGCCCATAGCTCAAAGGTAGAATCGCCGACTGACGCCAGTGCGGTCGGGTTTCAATCCTGGGTTAAAAGCAATCGGAGTCTATCCGTACTGATGAGCTGTGATACAGCGAAACGGATCTGTTTGCGGATGACTATATATAGATATAGATACCTCACAAGCTTCAATAAAAATTATCGTCAAAATCTTAAGAAATACCAAAAAACTTTTAGACAATTAAAAATTTTATTTTTAATCATTTTCAGAACCAACAAAATTTAGGTTAAATTCTTTTTCATGCAGCAACCGGTGGCCATATATTAGTATGGGTAATTTTAGTGTCATTTTGCGGTGAAAAACATTGATTTCAAACTTATTGCAGAAGTTTTGCGAAATTCATTTTTCTTGTTCGCTTTCTTCTGGCAAATTTTTCACTTGATTTAATTCAACTGCTCCATTTCAGCTTACCACCTTCTCCTTCTTCCCATAGATGGTATTCTTGTTACAGTTTAAATCGAAATTCCAAACAGTCTTAACGTCAAATTGTTGTTGTCAAGGTGATGTCGAAGCAGCTATTCAGTTAATACGCTCTTGAAATAAATGTTGTTTCAACAACTTTGACAATGCTTCATTTTTAATAATAAGTGGCAATTTCAATAGATTTACATATTTTGATATTTTCCCTTTATTTATTTCTACCTTTGGTTTTTTCTGCTTTGATCGGTTTATATAAATTTTGATATAATTTCTTTTTGTGCAGAAACGATTGATGACAATTTCTTTACATAAATTTATATTCGCATCATAATTTATACAAACCCAGGGAAGGAAAAGTTAATTAATTCAAAACATAAGACGAGATTAAAAAGCGAAAATGAGATGCAAGGATTTATTGATAGTTTATATACGTTGCACATACACGCGAGGTCACGCATATGAATCTGTGCCTCTAAATGTGTGTGTCTGTGTGTGTGTGTGTCTGTGTTCTTTAGGCTTCGAGTAGAACGCCGAAAAGCCAAAAGGCGAAAGGCAACTTTCCAATTGATTGCTGTGCATATTTAATTCGATCTTAGATCATTCTACATTATTTAGTCTCTTTGAATTATTAAAAAGAAATGATCTCGTTTTTAAAAGCATATTAAAGCGCATTACAATATATATATATATATATATATATATATATATATATATAACGTATCTCCATTAAATCGCTGAATAAACAGCATAGTATGAATAAAAAAAGAGCTCAAAGTTGATTAAAACGAAACTTTTCCATCAAAAAAATTATATTATTATTAAGAGGAAAGATAAAAGTAATTTTTACTTAATTTTTAAAAATTTTTGATTCTTTTCTAACGCGTTCGAAATTCTGGTAAAAGCTTTGTTTTGATTTCAGTTAGCAGATAATCAAATCGTTTCGAGAGCTTACAATATAAAACGTAACATTACATAACTCAGTTTTTCCTGTGACAAACACATTAATTTGGAAATTTTTGCAAAAATCAAATAATTTTCGGATTTTAATGAAACTTTCAGGACTTATTTAGAAATGAATGAAATTATTTTTAAAATTATTTAAAAAAATCTTGGTAAAAATATTTTGTATTACATCTCTTACCCCGCTTTACGTAAATTCATCAAATTTTAAGTAATTAAATTTTGTTAGGAAAATTGTTTTTTTATTGAATGCAGAACTCATTGGGGAATGTAAATCATTTGTTAGTTTTTTGAAAAATTTTGCCTTTATTCATAAAAATTTGCTCCCAATAATAGAATGAAAAATGCAATTATAACTATGACATTATTTAATTGGATCAGCTTTTAATTGCTTGGATAGATAACATAAATTAAGTCTGAAGAAAATCTTTTCGATGATTAATGAAATTTTACAAAAATTGTTTTCATTTTTTTAAATTATAATAATTCATAAAGTTTCAAAAATACTTTTAAAATACGTCAAAGATTTTGGGGGTGGTGTTAAAAATTTATTAAGCGAAGATTATACTGTCTAATCGAAAGTTAAAAAGTTTAATACAAATCGGCGTACCTTCCTGTTTTTCAAATAATTTGAAATTTTTGTTTTTGGTTGTATTTGAAGTTTTTTTGTATGGTAATTTCCATGTATAAATTAAAAGGTAATGTGTTTCAGAGTTTCTTCCCCTCATAGGGAAAATTTGTACAATTATATCACTTGTGATCTCCATACACTCGGATCTGTCAACACATACGGTGGAAAGGTCAGAAAGTTGAAGTGTTTAAGAAATAGTTTTATTTTAAATTTCACGCTATAAATAAGTAATACTTGTATAAATCAGATTAATTTAACATTAAATTTGCTAATTTTTCAAAAATCATGTGTCATAGATGTATATTTTATTTTTGCAATATTAACCTTTGTTTACAAATGTGTTGATTGCTTAAAAATGGTCGAAAAATTGAAAGATTAAAAAAAAAATTGAAAAACTTTAGATTCCAATCAATATAATTTCTGTTTGAAATAGACCAGAGTATTTTACTTAGTGGAAATAGTAAATTTAATCATTTAAGTTTCAATTAAAACTAAAATAAAAGTTTCAAGAGAACGTTTTCATTTTTCAAAATCCAATTTAAATTTTTGAACGTGTTAGAAATGATTAAAAATTTAAAAAATGATTGAAAATACTTTGATCTTTCCTTTTAATAATAATATAAGCAAAAATCAAATGCATAGCAATTATAAACAATATATATCATACAACTCCGAAAGTGAGTGGAAGACACACGTAATCTCTCTGAACAGAGTACAATTCGATCTCATTTAAGCACACACGGAGACGTACCAAACCCTATCCGTAACATACTTGTAACATACTGAGACATTTAGAAACGACATAACTCATGGAACGAGAAAATCTACTTCCAGTGAACGAAATAAAGGGGTAAGTTCGAAATTCTAATCACCTGAAGATAACCGGAGCGTACAACGGCCGAAACGCTGTAAATATGGCAACAAAAACGAGGAAAACAGTTTGAACAAAGAAAATAATGCAAATAATTACAATACCCCGCCTCAGAAATATAGACAAAGATTTCTTTAAACGTGAAATATAAAACGTACCTTCCCATTGAAAATAAAGTTGATTACATTTTTGATAAATAATACTTAAATAAATTTAACTTAAATGTCCTTTCTTTTAAAACGTCGCGGATTTCAAAGACCCTAATATTTTAAGGAGGCCTTATTAATAAAGAAGAAAGATCCAACACTTAATAATATCAACTACGAACACGCTAAAAGTCTCCTATCTGTATTAGAAGTCCTTATGCCGAAAAATTCACCTTATTTATTGAATGACGCTCGTAAATAAGAGATATTGAATGGCGGAAGACAACAACATACAAAACAAGGACTTGAGTAAAAAAATATATTGCCAAATTTATTTTCGTTAAAGAATAGTCATTTGTTGAACTGGGATATATTCTTGTGAAGAGAGATATGAATTTATATGATACGTTGTAGTGGAGATATTGTGGTCGCATTTTTTTACAGAAAATAGTATAGTGATATTATCCTGTTGCTTGCCTTGTTACTACAGCATCCTGTGATTCAAGAGAGAAGTGCCCTTTACTTTACCTTTTTATTGTAATGCTTTACACAACGCATCCTAGTGGCGTCAAGACAAGTCCCCTAGCAAAAAAGGTGAGGGGTATTCTCAGAATAGAGCATTTTTTATATAATCAATGCTATTACAGGTAAAATATATTAAATCGTGGTCACTACTATGAATAGAACCCAAAGTTAATATTTAGGCGATAGCCCCTTTTGATTAACCCTAACAAAATTCAGCAAAAAATCGATCTCAAAATAAAGGAATTGAAAACATACCTAGATTTTAGATTTAATCTAAACTTATTTATAAATGGAACTTTGTCTGTGTGTGTGTGTGTCCGTTACTTATAGACTCCGAAACGGCTGAACCGATTTTCTTGAAAATTTACACAGTTGTACTATAAGCGTCTGCGAGTGTTCTTAGCTAGGTTTTGTGTCGAGATATCCCCGATAAATATCGAAAATCGATAATCGAAAAAATCGGGTTATAGAAAGAATGGTCCGATTTTAATCAAATTTGATACACTCATAGGCAAACACATAAGAAACGATATTCAGAAGTTTCAAGGTTGCAGTTCTTACAATAGTGAAGAAAATAGATAATATATATATATATAAAAGCTTTCATTACACTCGAGCAACGCCGGGCTAGTATATGTATAAACATAACTAGTAACATAAATAAGAAATGGGTAAGAAAATGCATTCGCCAATGACCTGCAAAAATTCAATCGTGAATGATAAAGTGACTGACAAAATGACAGTTTTTCTTTGAAAAACGAGTTATGAGATTAGGGTACCATCTTTATGGGAGGTGAAGTGGCGTTTTTCATTTATTGAGCTGGGTTATTTTCTTATGTTAGAACAGTGCTTCCCAACTTTTTTTTGTCCCGTTCCCCCTTTTCCAGTCACTTATTTACTTTTCCAGTCACTTATTAACTTTTCCAGTCACTTATTCACTTGTGGACCCCATACAACGAATACGTTAAACCAGCAAAAAAATAAAAGATTTTTCTGTAAAAAAATATATTCATGTAAAATGTTCTGCGTTATTATGCTGATTAATTTTAAAACTTACTCATATAAAATCAAAAAACATTTCACTTAGCCCTCCTTTATTTAAGTCAAACACCTAGTAAAAATATTATGTTAACGTTGTTATAGTTGTAGGTATTGACATAAAAACTATCTTTATAAAACTGACTTTATTTTTGAGCTTACGAGCGAATGTATGAATACAAAATCATAAAACCTGTATAAATGAAACATGTATAAAAAAAAAAACACTAAAAAATCCCAAAACAGAAGTGAATGAAACTTTTTATTTACTGAAAAAAAAAGAAAAGAAAGCATTTTACTCCATATTTCTCAATGAGCCTTTTGTAGGTACCTCAAATCAATTTTAAATACCTAAATTTAAAATGAAAATTTTAAAATAAATATTCTATCTTCAAGCTTTAAAATTAGGTCTATTTGAAAGCCAAGGGATTAAAGTTAGTAATTCCAGTAATCAAAATACACTGGTGTATTTGAAACTGAAATTATATCGATTGGAATCCGAAATCTTTCGAAAAAAAAAACAAACTTTAAATTTTCCGCTATTTTTTGAAATTTTTGATTGGTCGACACATTTACGTAAACAGTAGCCAACTTTCTGTTTAAAAAATCTTGAAAAAAATACATCGCAGACACTTTTTTAAAGTCAATTGTTTAAATTGAAACTTCCCATAATCTGATTTCACTCAATAGTAATTCCTTACTTTATGAAATTTAAGACAGAAACTTATCTTAAATACAGTAGTCCTGTCATCAACATAATACGAGGTGCCGATTGATTGAATTATGACAGCTTCCGGCTGTCAACAACTGAGTATGGCGACCGGACGTGCCAATTTTGTATGTATGTAAAAAAACCGGTTTCTGTTTTTTAACTGCATAGCAAACCATAAGATAATATTTTCATCAATTACATAATATTTTATACAATGTTCGTTTAGCATTATAGCTGGATGATTGAATATGCTTTCTAAATAAATAAAAATTGAAATTGCTTTTAAAATAATTTTACAATTTAATAGCAAAGAATGAAATTAAAATAACCCAGTAAAGTTATGAAATATGCTAATTATTAATATTTTTATTATGCATTCTTCATAATAATTAGTAACAAAAAAAGGTAAAAATATTTAATTTAAGTTTTACATAACTGTAGATGTTATAATTAAGTATCTATTTTTTATACATGTCAATGTATTTATGCAATATCTTGAAGAGAAAAGACTTTCAGTTTCAGGAATATTTTGTGGCCCTGAATAGGGCAGTGGTGTTTTTTAATTGGCTATTCAATCCTCCTCATTGCTTAGCTGCTTTTCCAGGTTCAGCTCTTGCATCACATATTGGGCACCAACTTCAACTTAATACTTATCAAATTGATAGTAGATCTTATAAAATGGATATAAACATGGCAAAATTGGAAGTAGCTAAATTACAAAAATTGTAATTTCATTCTTTAGTTTTTCATTACGTAGTAATAATAAAAATGTAACAGTAATTTCAGCAGTTACTTATTTTATAGAATTTTAGTTTAGCATTATAGCTGGATGATTGCATCTGCTTTCTGAGTAAATAAAAATAAAAATTTCTTTTAAAATATTTTTACAATTTAATAAGAAAGAATGAAATTAAAATAACCCAGCTAAGTTATGAAATATTATGCTAATTATTAATATTTTTATTATGCATTATTCATATTAATTAGTAAGATAACTAGGTAAAAATATCTAATTTAATTTTTACATAACTGTAGATGTTATAAATAAGTATCTATATTTTTTGTACATGTCATACTGTATTTATGCAATATCTTGAAGAGAAAGGAATTTCGGGAATATTTTGTGGCCCTGAAAAGGGCCGTGGTGTTTTCTTAATTGGCTCTCCAATCCTCCTCACTGTTTAGCTGCTTTTCCAGGTACAGGTATGTAGGTATCTCCCTTAATTTGATAACTAAGGGTAAAAATAATGTTATAACATGTGTTTTGTACAATCATTTACAATTTAAAAAAGAACATGAAAGTAGGAGTTAATCAATAAAAATGCATAAATTCAATAGTAAGATTCGGCTATGAAATAAAATAGAAAAAAAGGCTTTTTCATTCAATTGAAAATAAAAAAAATAAAACCTTTTCCAATTTGTTTTAATCTTAGCTAGGCACCATAAAATTGTAGTACATATTTGTTTCTTAGAAACATTCTGCAAACACAAATTGAAATTAAACATATTTTTTTTTAATTCCAACTTTCCTCTTGATTTTGTCCATTGTGAATGTAGGTATCTCCCTTAATTTGATAACTAAGGGTAAAAATAATTTTATAACATGTGTTTTGTACATTCATTTACAATTAAAAATAAACTTTAAAGTATTAGGTTAACATTGAAAATGCATAATTTCATTCGTAGGACTAGGCTATGAAATACAAAAGAAAAAAATTGCTTTTTCATTCAATTGAAAATAAAAAATGAAACCTTTTCCAATTTGTTTTAATCTTAGTTTAGGCACCATAAAATTGTAGTACATATTTGTTTCTTAGACACATTTTGCAAACACACATTGAAATTAAACATTTTTTTAAATTCCAACTTTTCTCTTTTGTCTTTTTTTTGTGCACAATAAAAAAAAAAGAGAAAAGTTAAAATTTAACAAAAATGTGTGTTTGAAAAATGTGTCTAAGAAACAAATATGTACTACAATTTTATGGTGCATAGGCTAAGATTAAAACAATTTGGAGAAGGTTTCATTTTTTCTTTTCAGTTGAAAGAAAAAGGCATTTTTTTCTATTTTATTTCATAACCTAATCCTACTATTGAAATTAAGCATCAAGCGTCAATTTATCCCTTTCACTGACGAGAGAAAAAATATTTTCTACTAAATGAGCCTTTTAGAACCTGTTAGAACAATTTTAAAATTTTGTAAAAATAATTAAAAAATACTTTGATCTATTCTCTTTATGATAGCATAAACATTTTGCCGAGAAAACTTTGTCTTTATTTAGTTTGAGGCCTTTTACTTCAGACTATGCTGATTTTCCCACGGTAAAATTGAATGTACCTAGACTTTTGTGATTGTTATTGAGCAATCAGCTCATGAATCCTTGGTTCAGTGGTGGCCAGTGCACATCTCAAGCCTTCTGCAGACAGCGTTTCCTTGATTTTGTTTTTATTGCGAGTAACGCAGAAAGCCGACTGGAAAGTTATGCCCCTTTGTCAACAAGGCACTACACTACAACAAGTTTTGTGAAAATTTCGCTCAACCGCACTGACAATGAAAGAAATCACTCATAAGGCTTTTATATTTCTTTTTTCTCCTTCATGATACATTTTGTGGTGTGTAGCAACAATGGTGTGATGCATGAAATCATACAATATCATATGAAGTGTGCGCAACGACAAACAGCACTACCTAATTCAGCACAAATGTATGTGTTGTCATGGGAGCAAATCACACATGAGTATTGAACATATAAATAAAGCCTGCGATTAAAACATATGCATTACTTCATTTGACACAACTTTATATGATATTCCATTCATCATATTGATGACATTGAGATTTGCCCTGCCAATGGGAAGAAGCATCTTACACGTAGAAGAAAGCAAGTTTGAAACTATGGATAAAATTATAGGGTGTGCGTCGCACATCTAGCACGTTATGAGTAAAGGCCGGTACGAATTAGAATCTTTTGAACCCCTTGAAATTCTTTCATGGACCCCTGGTTGGGAACTAAGGTTTTAGAGGAGGATATATATTTATAAGTTTCTAGTAGAGGTATTATTGTCACTTGATTTTGTTTTTTTTTCGAACAGGAGATATTGTAGTTATAGTATTTGTTGTATTCAATGGAACATGTGGTTTAGGAACTAGAAAAAGGAACATATCTTGTTCCTGCAGAAGAGAAAGAGAAGAAAGAGACAATTTGTTACCTTTCATTTTATACTGCTTCATACAATGTCATCTAGTTTGCGTTAGGAATAGCCTCCTAGCAGACCAGGTGGGATAATCCTATTAGTATAATTAGTTATAATAAACATTTTGTGCGTATTTTCTTTTGTTATGAAGAAATAATTGAAACGAATCAACAATATGAAATCACTTCCGACCAAATTGCAAGAAGAGAACTTAGCTGTTTAGTTTAGCTACATCTAGTGAAAACCTTTGAGAAATTAAACCAGCAAGGCTGAATTAGGGTTCTAGTTATGGGCGAATATGTCAATTTCTTGTTCACGTCCGCAGTGCCTATTTTCTGTACAACAGTTAACGGATACGGCAACAACAAAAGGTGTATTCAACAATTGCACAGCTAAATTCTGCTAACGCAAATTATCAAAAGCTTCTTGTCTAACGATAGTTCTTGGCAACGAAGCGAAAATTTTAACTTTTCGGTCGGGTCTAATACTTTCTTGAATAAAAGGAAGCTAATTTTCTCAAGCTGCACTCCTTACTGACTCTCTAACTACCCCTCTCGTTCTCTGTATAGGCAAGATTATATGTACACATTAGACGAGTCTATTCTTATGTGCAAAGAGGGATGATCCCCAGCATATATATATATATATATATATATATATATATATATATATATACACGAAAAAAATCTAAAGCGAGCCAAAACCTACCGCGGTTTCACACTACGGATCGTTAGGGCAAATGTATTTATTTTTGTAAGGATACAAAAAATGTGGCACAAGGCCGAAATTGGGGATGGGGAAGGCTGGTCTTCATCTGTCCTAGTTTAACTTAGCTATTCACTTTCGTCGACCCTGATACACTTATAATAATCCTTACACCATAATACCACATTTTTACTTACCATTCTTACCACGTTCACCATAATACCTCAGCTGCTCTATGTTGTCCTACTTAACTCCCATATTTACAATGTTCAGTGGAGGGCATGGGCAGAAAATAACAACATTAAAATATCCCCAATGGTTTTATACAATGAATGAACGATATATACAAGAAACTAAACAAAATCGTATTAGTAATAAAAGCCCCCCACTATTCTAACAAAGTGACAGCAAAGTCACTTCCCCGGACGAAAAATAATGCGCGGCTTAAGGAATATAATAACTACATTTATCCAATCAGCAGTTACTCACACAATCACTCACACATTTAAACACCACAACAAAAACGAAAAACATACTTGAAAAACAACGAAAGACGCCACGCATCCACCGGAGAACTAATATTGCTGAACACCTAAAGTGGGAAGGGATGGGGATTAAACTAAAAGAAGACTGGGGACAAAAATAAAAAGGGGCAATGAGCACTCATAACCTAGCTAAGTTAACTTTAAAGCGTAAAACAGAAAATCAAATACTTCCTATTCTAACCTAACAGGGAAGGGGTGCACATGTTCTGCCCAGCACACCCAATATCCTGATGCCTAACCAGCATCAAACAACCACTCTAGGTCAGCACCTTTCACTCGACAGAGACGCGCAAGAGTCACCCACCTTTTGCCAAATTCAGATGGAGTGAGTCGTCTCCTTTCCGTCCTGATCTTGACTTTAAGCTGATGCTTAAAGAACAAGATCAGTTGGGAAGAGGTAAACTTCTCATCACCATAGAATTCCTTCTGTCGCGTCGTCCAAATCACGACTCGCATAACACCCAGCAAGCAAAAGAGCACATAGTGCTCAGTCCTAGATAACGGAGGTACGACATTGCTACAAACAGAACTAGCCTCAAGGACAAAGAACTTTCCACGCAGCATACGAACCATGAGATCTTCAAGAAACTTGCACAACGGAGCAACAACACTGCAGTGGAAGAAGGCGTGATCGACGGTTTCCGTCGACAGCCCACAACGCACGCAGGTTGATTTCGGTGTTAGGCCCGCTGCACGAAGCTTCTTGCCTACCCAGAGAGCATTCCGAATCATCAGCCAGGTGAGTGATGCCTCATCGTTAGTGAGACATTTCAACCCGGGCGCCCAAGGCCATATGGAGCGAGCCTCCTGCTTCGTAAGCCCGAGCTCGCCTATCAGTTCATCTTGAACGGCCCCCCTAACTAACACCCGATATAATGCCCTAAGAGACAACGCTTGGGCGTTGGAGAGGCCATCCGTAGCCCGTAAGAGAAACTGGAGAGCCAAACGACATTCTTTATAGAAGGAGCACTCGTCACGAGGAGTACGGCCGGCCTCCTCCTCCGACAAGTGCACACTTCTCAAGGATGGAAAGTGTTTATGGACGTCCTCTTTAACGAGGGCGCCGTTCTCATCCGCTAGCATACACATTCGATCCAGGAATCTAATGCGAAGCGTATGTTGACGAATCTCAACGCTAGGCATGCCCAGACCGCCCTCAGACGGATGAAGGCAACAGATCTCGCGACGCACCTTGGGAGACTTGCCTCCTCCCCAAAGGAAGGAGAACAAGAGCTGTATTAGACCCAAACGAATGGCACACGGGAGAGGAAGTACCGAGAGTCGGTAAAGGAGAATCGGGTAGATGTGCGAGGCACATACTTCCGCCCTCCCCTTTAAGGAAAGATTCCTCCGAGTCCACAGACGAACTGCGCCCTCGGACTTCTCTCGAACCTCCGACCAATTCATTTCCACCTGGAGATCCGGACCGAAAAAGACGCCGAGAATCTTGATCGGCCCGTCCGTCCAGAGGAAAGGTCCGGGAAGAGAAACTCCCTTCCACGCACCCAATCGCAAGCCAACAGACTTATCGCGATTGATCTTGGCCCCTGTCACCGTCTCATAACATCTGATCTCTTTGCTAACTTCGTCAATTTCGGCTTTGCTCGACACAAAAACCGAAACGTCGTCAGCATAGGCGGAGTACCTGGCCGAGGTGGTAGCACCAGGTACGGAAATTCCGCGAAGTACCGGATTCGCCTTTAACTTGCGGAGGAAAGGCTCCAACGCAAGAACGTAGAGCAAAGGCGAAAGTGGACAACCTTGACGAATGGAGCGAGATAATGTGAAGGGCTTCGATCTTACCCCATTCACTTCCACCAGCGCACCGGGGGACTCATACAGCAGTCGGATCCAAGAGCGAAAGTACGGCCCGAAACCGGCGGCGGAAAGGACAGACTCCAAAAACCGATGGTCAACCCTATCGAATGCCTTGGACTGATCTAAATTGATCAGCGCGGCTTCAGTGTCGGTTTTCTCAATGATCAGGCGTACCAAATGAAGGTTGTCCTGAATAGTCCTGCCCTTCACAGCACAAGTCTGCTCGGGGCCAATCAGACTAGAGAGGACAGCCTGCAAACGGCGGGCCAAGACCTTGGCAAAAATCTTTAAGTCAGTATTTAACATCGTTAAAGGCCGATAATTATCTATGCCACCCCCACTGCTCTTGCTCTTGCGAAGCAACTTGATCACACCCCTGGTAAAGCGTCGAGGTATAGACCCCTGCTTCATCCAGTTGTTGTAAACAAGCGCCAGCAGAGGAACAAAAACGGACGACTGCCTCAAGTACAGTTCGTAGGGAAGACCATCCAATCCTGGAGTTTTGTCCCGGCCAACCAATTTCAACGCATCCCAGATTTCCGACTGTTATGGGCCCCTCGCACCTAGCTGCTTCAGCCGCCCCGAGGCGGGGAAAGTCAGCCAAATAGGTGTCGAACTGAGCAGAGCTCAGACCGGGCTCCCTGGTAAAAAGATCCTGGAAGTAATCCCGAAAAGCCCCACATATACCCGTCTGTAGTCACGGTGCGTCCATCCGGCAATGTGATGTCCTCGATATGCCGATTGGCTGCTTGCCTAGTTTCCTCTACACGCAATTCTGCGGCCATATTCGTTGCCTCAGAAGACATTCTTTTTAACCTAGCCCTAACTACCAGAGCTTGATCCTTCTTGATATGCAAGGAGGCCAGCTCGGCCCTAGCTAAGGCTACGTCCCCACTATTACGGGATTTCACTGCCCGATCGACTTTTTTCTCTATCGCCGTTTGCGCCGCTAAATTAGCTAAGTTGAGCCGACGACTATAGTCGGCAGCAAACGACCTAACTTTGGATTTAAGTGTGTCCCACCACTTATTCCCAACCACAGCCCCCGTCAGTTCCCGCTTTAGTGTTAGTAATAACTGGTCCTGGAAATCTTGGCTATCAAATAATGACGCGTTCAATTTCCAGTAGCCAGCCAACTTAACCTTAGGCTTATCTAAGTTTACACGAACCCGGACGAGCCTATGATCCGTGTAAACTATCGAATGAAAACTTGGACAACCTAAGAGCCCTACGTCGACTCTCCTAACTAGGACTCGGTCGAGGTAGCTGGCGCGTACCTTCGAATCCGAGCTGCCCCTATTAGTCCAAGTCCACACTACCTCCCGGGGGTGCTCATTTCGGTATTTATCGACAAGATCATTCCTGTCGAGAAATTCCCGAAATGCTTTCACATCCGGGTTGTTAGTACCCGATCTTTTTCCTATACGATCTTTCTCAGGGTCAAGGACGGCATTCCAATCCCCCGCTAAAATTACCCGCCTAGATGTTCCGAAGAACGACTCGAGCCGCCGAAACAAAGCAGGACGCTCCGCATGGTCATTGGGCGCATAAACCCCAATGAGCCGAAAAGACTTCTCCTTTATGGTAATATCCAGCACACAAATCCTGCCCGCTGGATCCGCGAAGACAAGCGTACACGCCGCACCCAAAGACTTGCTCACTAGCCAAGAAACACCTCTAGAACGACCATCAAAACATGCTGAATAGAGATCGTAATCCCTAGACAGTATGCCCTCATAGTCGCCAGTTAAAAACCGGGTTTCCTGCAGACAACAAACATCCACCCCGAGGCGCTGGAGATCATGAAGGAGTCTCACCCTCCGAGACTCTGACCTCAGCCCCCGGGCATTCAGACTTGCTAGCCATAGAGCCATTGTGATACGTAATTAGGGTTGGGGTCCTGGACAGAACATGGACGGGGAAAGGATGCCGACAGCCTCTCCCATTGACCCTTGGCCTAGTTCTTTATCAATAGTGCCGTCAGAGGAGACGCCGCCAACATCCCAGGGAAAGATTAGTTTTAGAGCCCTATAAAGCGTGGGATGAACAAAAATCGGGACCTGTCCAACACAAAATTTTCTCAAATTTTCAATTTTTTCGCCTTCCACGATAGCGATAGGTGGTGACATTTTAAACGACTTCTCCGCTTCAATAATCATGTCCCAGACATTTCTGGATCCGGCTCCTGTTCTAATTACTGTTAGTAAGCTTTGCGCATTGGGAAAATTTGTGGGGATTTCGATGTTTTTGTCCCCGCACTTCTTCATTGCCAGGAGGCTTTTTAGTTTTTTAATTCTGTTCCCAAAGCTTTGTGCTCTTTCGGTTTGCTCTTTAGAGATGGTGCACACGTCCTTTCCCTTCAAGTAGGGGGTTTTAGAAACTTTTTTCCTGGGATCTCTATCCTCAGCAGTGGGGCTTCTTTGACGCTTGGATGGAGGTGGCAATTGTTTCTTGGGGGAAGGACTGGGTGTAGGATGAGAAGGAATTCTAAACGGGCTGGGGTCTCTACTGAGAGGGGCGGGTTTTCTTGGAGTGGGCTGAGAGGAGTGGGATTTTTTGGGGCCTAATCTTTTTACTAGGAGAGGACGGGGCAGAGACAGCAGGTCGAATTGTTTTTTTGTTTTTTTTCTCCAGATCTTTTTTTAGTTTTTCCAATTTCTTCATGCCTTCATATCCGGGATCAAAGGCTTTTCTCATCTCTTCCAAAGATGGTGCTGACCACTCCGAGGCGTCGCCCTTCTTGCTGGTAGAGGGAGTGGGTCTGTGTGTGCCTTTCGTCCTGGAGGCTTCCGGAGACAGAGGTCCCGCTGCTTGACTCTTCCCTCTGGTCTTGCCAACAACCTGCCATTCCTCTTTTCCCTTCTCCTTAGCTACACTTGTAGTAGTCGAAAGTTTTTCAGGGAATGGGGGAAGATGTTTTGTCCCAACCGGGGGCAATACCACACCGGTCCTGGTTGCTGGCATGCCCACTACAGGCGAGACGGATTTTGACGAAGAAGCGGCCAGAGGGGTATTTTGGTCGTCTGGGGCCTGGCTTCCAGAGGCCTTCTTCTCTGGGCAGGAGGAGGAGAGGTGACCAGTCTCTCCACACCTCCAGCATTTCGGCTTACGACCGGAAACAATTACCGGCAAGCTCAGGCCCCCTACGTCAAGACAGTTGGGGATGGTCAGGAAGGCTTCACGATCCAACATAATGTCGAAAGACCATCCCCCGGTCAGGTCATCACAGGAGACATCCACGATCTGGCCGAACTGGGAAAAATACGCACCTAAGTGCTCCCCGATGACCTGAGGAGGGACCTCGAAAACTGCTACCTTGGTCCTACGCATGCCTTGGTATTCTGTTCTTATGATCAGGTCTTTCGTGGAGTTGTCTTTTGTTACCATCTTAAGGCAATCTTCTTGCGTGGGCAGCAGCACGTCCCACATGAAGAAGCCTGCACCTTTTACTATTCTTAAGGGCATTACCTCCAAGGACTGCAGTGTTTTCAACACTGTGTCTTTTGTGGAGCGACAAATTTTGCGCGAACGCTTGTCCACCACAAAGACTGACACAATTCTTTTTTCAATTTTTCTTAATTCTTGGGGGTCTTCCAAAAGCCCACCTTCTTTCACAAGGTGTGCGTAGCTTTTGGCCTTTTCCAAGAACTCCGTCAAATTGATCTTCACTTTCGGAGGGGACGTCCAGCAACAGGGCGATTCCTCGGAGTCTGCCTTTTTATCACTGTTGTCTTTATTGCTGTTCTTGTCTTCCATACATTTTGTAGTTTTCTGGCCATTCTCGGCCACCTTACTTTTGGGTTCATCTTTTTTACTTTGGTCTTGTTGATTTTTATCAGCAATTAATGGAGGGTATGTCTCTAAATTTTTATCCGGTGGACCCTTCCAAGGAGGGTCAAAAGAAAGTTTTTTTTTTCACAGACCGACTTGTGTCGGCCATTATGATACTTGACACCGACCAGCACTATAATTCTCCTCGAAATATTCACAGAAGAGGGGAGGGGAGGGAAAATGGAAGTATACACATACAAAATAAACAGAATACACAAAATACCTGGAAAGATTACAAAGATAAACTGCAGAAAAACAGTTTAACAAATACAAGTTTCAGAATGTTTTCAGGTTTGAATTAACCCATTCAGAAATAAGCCTAGAACGGCCAAGTAAAATTAAAAATTAGCCTTCAACGGCACAAACTTATAAAGGTATTGGCCGGAGACGGTAAACAAAATTACAACTATGCAATGAAAATCTAGCCTTTAACGGCAAAAAAAATAAAATTCAAAATAAAATAACGTTCAGCGGCGGAGGTATCAGCCGAAAACGGCAGAAAACAGAAAAATTACAAAAAATTAAAGAAAGAAAAAAAATAAACAACACTGGCCTTTAACAACCAAAAAGAATTTTAACTCAAAAAATAATTAAACTGAAAAAAAAAGGTTACGAACTGGTGGAAACTTGTATAAAATTACACTTACAATACAAAAAAATAAAAAATAAAGTAAAAAGAAAAACAATAAACAAAATACAGCGAGTCGCCCAAACAGCTACTCACGTAAAAAAAAAAAAAAAAAAAGGGGGGGGGGGCAGAAAAATTACGAGGAAAAAACAAACAGTTATGAACAGTATAAAGTCACTGCAGCAAAATAATAATAATGCAAGATATTAGTTAAAAGGTGTAAATAAAATAAGGCGCTCAAGAAAAACTGAAGCTGAAAATAAAATAAAAATAAAGAAAAATGTTAAACCAAACAAATATGGCGGAGAGAAAGAAAAACCAGGCAATAAACTGAAATAAAAAAATACGAAAATACGGAAAAGAAAAAAACAAAAGAAAAACAAAAAAATGAAACGTAAACTTAGCTATTCAGTCCAAGTCTTTTTTTCCTAAAGTAAACGTAAATCTCCAAACAAGGGGGCAAAAACGGACAAACACAAATCGGAAGCAGTCACACACGACTAGAAAACAGTAAAAAAAAAAGTCGCCAACAAACTACGGATCGTCAGGTCAAAGGCTAAACCACTAAAGATAAAACCAAATAAATAGATATGCACAAGATAAGGAGGAACCATACCAACAACAAAAGGGGGGGGTTTAGGACAAAGAAAGCAAAACACACTAAATAAGAAAAAAATTTATTAAACACATAAATTAAAATACATAAAATAAGAATATAACACTACGTTCTCACACTAAGTAATGAATTTAAGTTTATGGAACTTACATTTGTTAAGAATTTCGGTCTTAGCATTAAGCAGATTATGGGCGGGTTCGAACAAGGCTATCGCTAGTTTTTCCTCGCCACACAAATTACAGAATTTACTGCCTTTATTGTAATCGGTACATTTTTTTATTATTTCCCATTTCAAAATGGGGTCTTTTTTAATTTTAGATCTTATGTCCCAGATATAATTAGATAAGGTCGTGCTGTGTCTATATTTTTCATTTTTGAATGAGGTTTTGTGATTATAAAATCTAACTTTAAACGCATCATGCGTAGCCCCTATGTACGTTTTAGGGTACTTATCTTGCTCATTTTTATAGACTTTAACACTATAGACTACATTAGATTGGTTGCAATTGCCTCTAATAGGACATTCAGTTTTTATTTTGCAATTACATTTATTATTAGTGTCTTTGCTCTACTTTTGTATATCTTTTGTACTTTGTATCGAGCACTTTTTCTTGTGGTTGGTTCCATTTGGGTTTTTTTTTCTTTACTGCGGAGTATTGAATGTTTTGTTCTTGTTCCGCGGCTTTCTTTTTTTTCTCCCCATTTATCCGACGCCTCAGTGCACCGGTTTATAACGGAATTAGGTTCTGTTTGTTAGTGGTTTTTTTGAAGGTTTATCTTAGTATAAATTTACAGCCTACATACTTACAGAGTCTATTTGGTTATTATTTTGATTTATATATATATATATATATATATATATATATATATATATATATTGTAACTAAGTTGTAGAACTCATAGGTTTTTCAACCTTTTGTTCATGCATTTACTTTTATAAAGAGTGCTCGATACAAATGTAGAGCGTTATACTGTAATAGTTGTTACAATGGTTTATAAATTCACAGTATCACTACACAAAGATTTTCGGGTTTTGAAGCTAGCCCTGTATGTAGACTGCTTCTTCTTCAGGTGATTTTTTCAACTGAGTATTATCTAGTTGAAAAGACCGTTTATTTGTGTTGGATTTGTTTTTTTAGGTGTTGGTGGTGTTGGTCTGTAATTTGAGTTCTGTTGACCTTTTTAAAGTCTTAGGGTTAAATGGTTATATATCAATTTTACATTGCGACATGGAAATGTCTATGTTTCGAGATAGGTTCTCATCATCAGACAATGTTGGTGTGGTTGTGCAGATGATTAAATTAGACTAGTACACAGTTGTATTAAAAAGTGTTCAATACAATTATATTGTAGAACTTTTGAATATTTTTCATTTGTAAACGAGTTATTACGCGACCTAGGTTTCTACTGTGTGGTGTCTTCAGACGATTTTCAATAATTGATATTTTTTTAAGTAGGCTCACGTAACGAGGACTTTTTTTTGAACGCGAAATTTTCAAAATTAGAAGAAGCTATAACGTTTTCATTCATGGTTGTATGACCTACATAGGTATTTTATGGTATGGTTACACTTAGTCATATTGGTAAAAAGGGAAAAAGGGAAAGTTTTAGAAAGGTCTGTACCGAAACTTAAGATTTGGAAAGGCTTTTAATGTTCTTTTATATATATATATATATATATATATATATATATATGTTATTTTTATAATACATGCATATGAAATATGAAACATGTTTTAGTTACATGTGGGTTTTCAGAAAAAATATTTTACTTTAACCGGTTTCACTCTTAGCTTTTGAAAAAGTTTGTAAACGTTTCTTAGATTACCACCTACTCTCGCTTAAATCCGAAATAAAATAAAAAATAAAAATCAAGAGGCGTAATTGTTTTTATCTGTCGCCTATGGTAAGAAAAATATAATATATTTTGAGGGACGTAACCCTGTTTTTTATCATTTCACCTCAAGCAAGGCAGAAATACCTCTGGTGCGCAGGGGATTACAGTGAGAGAATAAAAAAAGTTACAGGGGATGTCGAAGAAAAGATAAGTGATGGATGGGAATCAGATAAATAAAAGATGGCAATTGACGTTGCATTTAAACTTTTGAAGATTGTAGCTATCAGGGAAGCAATCAAATGGGGGTGAGTTCCACAAACAGGATGTGCAAGAAAAGAAACCAAGGAGTAGAAGATGCGATTACATTTAATTGTTTCGACTGTAAGAGGGTGGGATCTTGATTCCAGTCTAGTAGCACGTGTTAATACATATTGTCTGGGTACAAAAAAAAAAAAAACTCATCAGAGCAGTTGCTATGAAAATATTTGTAGAAAAGACAGAGGGAAGCCACATCACGTAGGTAAGAAAGTGACTGAAAGTGGGCTGCCAAGTCAGGATCAATTATATTGCAGATTCTCCTTTGGATTTTGTCGAGAACCTCAAGATGAATAGAAGGAGCACCCAAACAGATATTGCAACAATGTTCAATGCATGGACGAATAGTAGATTTATAAATATGCAAAACCAACCTTCCTAGCAGTAGATGCAGCTATGGATTCAATTCAGTCATTCTATTTGAGGTCATTTGAGTGAGTGAGGTTAAGGAGGCGCAGTGCGTTGCTCTCTTTATTATAATGGTAGGCAGGAATGTTTCTCTATGAAGGTTAAAGTAGAACAGTTTCATTTTGGAGGCATTAAAATTTACTAGCTATTTCTTACCCCATTCAATTAAATTGGAGGTCCTTTTGATATGTAGCAGCCAGGTACACTTTGTCAGCCTTGGTAGACTTCTTACAGTGACGGGTGTAAATGGTGGTGTCATTTGCATAGATGCTTACTTGCGAATTGATTATTGAGGAAGATCAGAAAAAGCGTAGGACCTAGAATAGAGTCTTGAAACACATCTACATTCGTATGAAATGCTCTGGAAGCTTACTTATTCAAAATAATCTTCATCACACGATTTGATAGGAACGATTAGGTTAAATCAACCAATCGTCAAGAAATACCATAGCTCTGGAGCATACACATAAGGCCAACATGCCGAACCGTGTCAAATGATTTCGCGATATCAAGAGCAACAGCTCGAGCTTAGCCTTTCTTATCAAGAGCCTGGTATATATATTCAGTGATGATCATTAACACATCAGTAGTATATCTGGCGAAACGGACGCCATATTGTTTGTTAGATGTGAAATGCCTATTTTAGCATTGATAACAGCCTCGAATAACTAGAGGCTAATTAGGTGATAATTAGATTAGTCAGAGGGCTTCCCAGATTTCTTAAAAACAGGAACTACAGAGGACGACTTCCAACAAGCAGGAAGGAGTGAAGCAATAAATATAGAGTTTGGAAAGGACTGGAGCCAGCTCAGGAGAACATTAGGACAATGGCTGGAATGCCATCCCCTCCGCTTTCCTTATGGGACAAGCTTAGAAATTATGTTAAAGATTAGAGATAGGGTTATATATATATATATATATATATATATATATATATATATATATATATATATATATATGTTATACTCTGATTCATTCTATCAGCAAACAACAACTTAGCATCATTTAGGACACGCTTACATTTATTACAAGCAGAAACAAAGAAGCGCCTATTGTGATCAAACTTGTCGTTCCGGTAAAGCTGGAAGAAGTGATTTCTGTGGGAGATGGCAACCGAACAAGCAGGAGAGAACCAATGAGATAAACGAGGTTTAAGTCGAAATTTCCTAGCTGGGATGAAAGCGTTGGTGCCGGCTTTCACCCAAGAGGAGAATTCAGAGGCGCAGTCTTGAACAGGGACGTTGTTCTAAGGGTCATTTCAAAGGAAACCACAGAACAGGTCCCAATCTGCTCGTTGATAGCAGTATGGTTTTCTGCTGGTTCATGTGAAGAATTCAGTTTTGGTTTAAATCTGCTGATAAAAATGTTTCTTTGGTGATACGCTTTTGTTCGGTGGTTTTGTAGTCGCATTGTTAGAATGGGATGATATTAAAATTTGGCAGATTTCATCCTTCCCATATATTAACCAAGGGGCATTTTTCTAGTGTGAGACTTCCTAATTTGTTGGCGATGAATTGTCATTCATGGTCGGAGTGTCCGGCCGGTTTGAGTAATGTTATGTTCATGGTAACTTTTGTGTGTTATAATCTAAAGTATGGTCTCCGAGTTGCACAGGAAATTATTTTTAATTTTTAATTCGGATCCTTCTTTAAAGTAAAATTCGTGGCCTTCTAAAAGGTGAACATATTCCGCAGAGAGTCAGCTGCATCTTTTCACCTGAGGCTTTTTAATTGTGATCTGCAGTTTTACACTCGTCAGTATCTCTTTTAGTGAATTCGATTGTTGTTTACTTTTTTATCATTGGATATTTTTATAAAAGGTTTTTCGCAGTTTTACACTATGTCAGTATCTCTTTTAGTGAATAAGGTTGTTGTTTACTTTTTTATAATTGGATATTTTTATAATAGGTTTTTCATATTTACTTTTTGTTCTTTAGTCAGATTGGTAAGTTTAGTTATTATATGTTTGTAGATTTCCGTCTTCTTTGGGTTGAAAGTTAAGAGATATGATATACTAGCAGGATAGCCCGGCGTTGCTCGGGTGTAATGAAAGCATTAAAACTAATCGATGGTTCTGGAGCTCAGACTCTTTGGACGTTGGTACGAAATACTAAAAAGCAATAGTTGCTTCCAGTTATAGCGAAACCCTAGGATGAAAGAAAAATGAATGGATGTAAGTCAAATTTTGATTTCTGGTATCGAGATCAAATAAGTTTTTTTCGTTGTGAACTGAATTTTGAAGGCTAAATAAGTCCTCTGATTAAATGGTATCATGGCTGAGACTAAGAACTGCAATTATACCTACTTAAAGCCAAACCCGAAACAAAAACTAAAATAAAAGTGCTGAAAAAATACAAACATACAGACAGATAAACAAACACACACACAAACATCTTGCCTTATATATATATATATATATATATATATATATATATATATATATATATATTATCAATTTTCTGCACTACTGTAATAACTGCAACCTTGAAACTTCTGAATATCGTTTCTTATGAGTGTATCAAATTTAATTAAAATCGGACCACTCCTTCTATTACCCGATCTTTTCGATTATCGATTTTCGGTATTTATCGAGGGTACCTCGACACAAAACCTAGCTAAGAACACTCACAGACGCTTATAGTACAACTGTGTACATTTTCAAGAAAATCGGTTCAGCCGTTTCGGAGTCTATATGTAATGGACACACACACAGACACACACACAGACAAAGTTCCATTTATAAATAAGTTTAGATACTTTTCTGTTTGTTTTTCGCAGTATGTGGATATCAATTTGTTTTGCTTTTTAATGTTATTGTTGATTAAATTCTGAGAGCATTTTCTCTTAGTGAATATTTTTTCATCTTTTCTAGTCTGTGATTTCTTGCTGTTGGGTTTGAGACTATTGTAGAGATATTTGAGTGGCATGTTGGTGCGAGTGTGTTTCAGATGCGATGATGTACAATGGAGAGTCTGTTGAGAGTCTGTCAATTAAGTGCCATACATGATACACGTTTGGGCGATCATGTTTCGAAAGAGACACGACTAACTAGGCAGAAGATTATCACGCAGTAGGTTACCATTACTTTCTGCGGTAGACTGGTTGCCAGCCAAGGCTATAGAACCTAATCTGGCTTGTTATATAACCCATAACTAGAGTTATTTGCGCGTAAGTGAATGCAAGTAATTCAACTATTCGAACTCGGCTCCCCGTTTTCTCGTTCCGAGCCGATATCCACAACGCACATGTCGAGAGTCAGTAGTTGAAAATATATATCGGTTTTTAGTTTTGTATTTCTTTTTCTCATTAATATGTCTAAAAAAGTTTTTTTTATTGATGTAATCCATTTTAAATTGGATGCTAGGATTTAATATTAATGAATGCTTGAAATGTCTTTAGTTTATCAAGATTTTAATTCCACTGATTGAAATAATCATCTGGTTGTATTTTCCAGTTTTCTTTCATGTAGTAGCTGAAATCATTCCCATGGATTTTTTTCTTTCACAGATCTTTACTTTATGGTATCCCATGTCTAAGTTGGCAGATGTTTGCGCAACCTTTGACTCCATGACTGATCATGATTTTGTCTGTATGGTTTTTCGATGAATATGAAGTAATTGTTTTAATTTAAGAGGGACATTTGTACAAATAACATAAAATGCTACCTAAAGTAGAAAAATCAAAGAAAATAACAGAGAAATCGTCGTAAAACAACTAAAAAAAAAATTAAAAAAAAAACAACTTAAAACAAAGCCATCTTCACTAACGGAAAAATTGTAAAGATTTTATGAAAGTACCAAAAACGCACACAACGAAAGATAACGACAGTCAAATGAAAACAACATAGAAAATTTATACAAAACCATAAATCCTATTGTATAACAAAACAAATCGAAGTTAAACCATCACTGAAAGAATTATCTGAAAATAGTTCCAGAACTGATTTCTTAACAACAACAGCAACAACAACAACAACAACAACAACAACAGCAACAGCAGCAGCAACAACAACAACAACAACAACATAAACGCTATAGGAATAAAAAAAATCAACCCCAGAAAATTGACATTCTGGAACATGCTAAAAATAATAAATGAAGCGGAAATCTACGAACGCTGGAAGAACTCAACCCCATTGATATTACCAACTAAAACCGATAAACGAGAAGCCAGAATAAGCTGTGGTGATACCGACCGAGCAAAAGCGAAGGACCGGATGTTTGCACTATATCAACCAAAAAGAAATGAGCAAAAATCGTCGTTGCGCATTCGAGTTCGCACAGATGTTCCGGTTGAAAAATAAAAATTAATCAAATATCAAATTTCCATTTCACGAGCATACGCGAATTTTATTTACCAGCCAATGGGAAGCCCAGAATCAAATACAAGTATGAAATCCCAAAACGAACTGCTTTTGATTCAAAAAGCAGGTATAAAAAGCGGATACAGACAAGACCCCATCAGACAGGCACAGACCAGAAGAGAAGAGTGTAACTAATCCCCTTGACCTAAGTCGAACGGCTGCTATACTTGTCTCTTTCCTTCTCCACAAAAGTACTTACTGACCTAAGAAGCGACTACTTCAAAGATATTCCTCACATACCTCTGCTCCCCACATTCCTAAGCCTTTAATCTCTTTCAGTTATTATTTGTCATGAACATTTTAACCTCCGTTGGACCTTTAGACTCAAGTATTATTTTAATTGTAAAAACATTAATTGATATGTGTATATATATAAATGTTAATTTTTCAACTCAATTTACTTTTCTTGATTTCATAATCATTTTATGACTTATAGTGGGCTATCTACCACAAGGCCAAATTCCGTTAACCTGCAACAATATACAACTACCTTTCACTAGAACGGACTCCTACTACTAGAAATAGAAAAAGGAAACTATAAGCAACCCACTATAAAGCAACAGATAAAACCAAATTAGGCCCGTTGACTTTTTTATTGCGGTCTTAAGCGAGGGCAGGTAGTAAATATAATAAACATTTACAAACTTTTTGAAGAGCTAAAAGTGAAACCGGTTAAAATAAAATGATATTTTTCTGAAAACCCACATGAAAGTAAAACAATTTTAAGAATTTTCTGTAAACATACATAATAATTACACATAAAAATATTAAGGGCTTTTCCAAATATCATTATTACAACTATACTGGCGTGTGTACACCCCGCTTATATATAACACGCTAAAATTTCCCTTTACTCTTTCTATGTGCCTATGGCTTAGTGGGGTAGGGACTGCGACTGACACTAAATCGGTCGAGTTTCGATCCCGGCCAGAAGCAAGTAGATGTCTAGCCACACCTATGAGCTGTGATACAGCGAAACAGGCTTTTATGTGAATGACAAATATATATACATAATTTTTAAGTAACTGATTTTTTAAATTTTTAATCCAACATTATTTCTTAATACTTAGACGTTCTATTTTAGTGGATGCACGTGTTTGAACAGGCCCCCTGTTTTCTTTTAACTGTATGAATTACATCTACCGGCCTGCTGTTCATTTGATAGAACTCCTTAAAATTCTCAAACAGATGTAACTCACACTGTTTAAATATCGGCGTTTGCACGTACATACGTATATCCCGTGATATATAACGTTTAGTTACCTCCTATGATTCGCTGAAAAAACAGCATAGCATAAAAAAGAAAAGTCTGAAACTTAGTAAAAAGAAAGTTTTATCGTCAAAATATTTATGTTAAGAGGAAAGATCAAAGTATTTTTTAAGTTTTTTAAAATAAAAATTTAAATGCTTTCTAACACGTTCGAAATTTTTGTAAAAAACTTTTTTTTTTGTCAGGGGGTAAACAAATTTTTAGTTTATTTACTATGGATGATATTACGAAACTCATTTTTTCCGGTGAAAACATTATTTTGAAAATTCTTGCAAAAATTAAATAATTGTAGGATTTTAATGGAACTTTCAGGATTTTTTTTTCCCAAATGAATGAAATTATTATTTTTACAAAAACATATTAAAGTATTTTGTACATCTGTTACCACACCCACATCACATAATTTTAAAAAATTTCAAGAAAGCAAATTCCATTTCGGAAATAAGTTTTATTAGTTAAACGCAAGACTCCTTGGGGAATGCAAATCATCTGTTTTTCTTTTCAAACAGTTAACTTATTTTTCTAAAATCTGCTCCGAACAGTAAAATAAAAAAACCTATGAAATTATTTAATTAGATAAGCTTTTAATTAGTATATATATATATATATATATATATATATATATATATATATATATTAAGGACATTAGAGTCTGTTTCAAAATTCAAAAAATAATCAAAGCTTTGTTGCGGTTAGGTCATTAAGTTATTAGGTGAAAACTATATTTACTAATCGAAAATTCAAAGCTTAATACAAATCTTCGAGCTAGCAGATTTTAAAAATATTTTTTGTTTGTGTGTAGTTAGGGTTTTTTTTAAGTATGATATTTGGTGTGTGACATCAGAAGGTTACAGGTTTCACGGTTTCTTCCACTTACATGAAAAACACTTGGAAAATTATCCCTGTTCAACCACACTTAGCGTGTCATCAATTACTTTTCACAGCTGGATGTCATCACTTACTTCACAGGTCAGAAATATTAGATCTCCGTGATTAAGAAATACTTTTATTATAATTTTATACTATAAGAAAATAATATTTGTTTCAAATCAGATTAATTTTATTTTAAATTTTATAATTTCAAAAAATAACGTGTCACACATATATATTTTAATTTTGCAAAATTAAAAAAAAGAGAATCAGCTTTTGATGACAAACATGTTAATGCGTCAAAACAGACGAAAAAAATGACGACTTTTGAAAACTCTTTAAAAAATTCAGAATAGAGTCAATATAATTTTTATTTAGCATACATCAAACGATTTTGCTTACTGGAAATAGTAAATTTATATATATATATATATATATATATATCTGAAGATCGTCCTGATGTTGTATGGACTACAGATCCTTCGTATTTTCTCCGATAACCCCTTCACATAGGGTAGACAGACCGAGGCTGTTTTCTGAGAGTTGTTATCCTCATGCACCCTCCCTTTCATATTTGTTGGAGTTGTTGCAATATACCCTGGATTTATTTAACTTATTTTTCTAAAATCTGCTTGTTGTAGGTTCTGCTTGTACTGACCATTTCCTGTTCGTATGTCTCTAGGTCGCCGCTTATGACTTCTGCTCAATTTTACTGGCAGCGGACGATTCCTTTCTTTACATTTCATGGTGGAAGTTGAGGTATTGTCCGGTTGATGCTGACTTGCGGTATACGGATGTCCTGAACCCTATCTCTGTTCGAGTTATTAGCACATCTAGAAATGCCAGTTTGTTGTCACTCTCTTTTTCTATAGTAAACTGTATGGATGATCTTATTGAGTTCACATGATCCAGTAGTGTCTGGTCTTCCACCTTGTAGGGTCAGAGTATGAAGGTGTCATCAACGTATCTCAGCTGTAGAGTTGGTTTTAGAGATTTGAATTCTAATGCCATCTCTTCAAAGTATTCCATGTTTATGTTAGCTAGTGATAGTGATAATGGTGAGCCTTCATTCTGCCTATATATATGTCTGAGCTCAAACCGAAGTGTGTTGTTTGTGCTCAGAGAGTCAGCATCTCCGTCGGGTTATCTAATGGAATGCTGGTACGTCTCCTAGGGATGAGTCCGAGACTAGCCTGTTCCTGACTTACCGATAGTGCCTCCACCGTGGGTACCTTGGTGAATAGATTCACTTCTTCCAGGCTCATTGGATGGGAGCGTCTTTGATAAGTTCCACGAAGTGGGCGGATTTTTGAAAATATGATGTTGACTTTCCTACCAGTGGGTTAATTATATGTACAGGGAAGCGACACAGAGGGTGGCCTAGGCTGCCAGCAATCGGCCGTCTTTATGAATTTTAGATAGACCCTATATGTGAAGTAACTTGCTGTGAAGTATCTTGCTGTAACGTTGAGACAACTGTCTGTATGTCCTAGGCTGGAAGTGATCCTTGTTCTTGATTAGGTTTTGCGACAGCTGTCGTTCCGTTTTCAACGTGAGGTCTTTTTTAAACTTTGCTATAGCTACCACTTCTAATGAGATCTTCCAGTTTTTTGTGTATTCAGTTTTGTCCATCACTACAGTTGCATTGCCTTTGTCAGATGGTAGTATGATGATGTTCTCATTCCTTTGTAGGGTCCTGATTGCCAGACCCTCCTCTTTCGTGATGTTTGGTTTGGGTGGTTTGGCTTTCTCCAATGTCTGTCTCGCTTTCCATCTTAGCTCATCCTCTTGATGTTCAAGACTATTTCCTCGACAATATTTCAAGGCTATTTCCTCGACAATATTTATCGGCAATAATGTCTAAGTATGGTATCCGTCTGATGATAGTTGTGAAGTTGAGACCCCTTGTTCAGTACTGACTCTTCAGTTGTTGAGTGATTGACCTCAGAAGATGAAGAAGATCGAAAAAGGATCATGCCTCGAGCCTCTGTGAGATATCGGAATGTAATTTTTGTTTCATCGGAATGCTTCGACCTTCTTGGAATGTAATTTTTGTTTCATCCACCTCCTTTTCTGCAACCAGACCGGCACTCCTTGAATTGACGGCAAATCTCGGTGCCAAGCCTGTAGTGATGAGTGTAGGAATTCATGCCAGCTTCAGGTAGGACTTTTCTATTCGTCTCCATATTTTTGGTGTAACGGGTCGGTACCGATGCTTCAGTACTTGTCTATATTTCTGAGATGAGGTAGTATTTACACTATTTACATAATTATTCTCATCTTTGTTGCCATTTTTACGATATTTTTGTACGCTTCGGCTTTCTTCCGGTGCTAGGAATTTCGAACCGAAGACCTTATTACGATCACTGGGGTATATTATTCTCATTCCTTGTGTGAAGCCTCCTTTGCTAGTCATGAGTTATCTACACAAGACTCTCTAAGTTACTTACTGTAGCCTGGTATTGAACTCACATTTCTTTGGGTCAAGTCACTGGAACTAACCAATGTCTATATCTACTGAGCCATGTATCCTTAAGGATAAGTACAACTGAATTACTTATAACCTAATGTTCAGTAACCATTTTTAAAATAATAATAATGTTAATAGTGTATTTGCACTATTTACATTATCATTATTTAAAAAATGGCTACTCATTTCATCTCATCTCAGAAATATAGACAAATTGTTATTCATTTTACCTCATCTCAGAAATATAGACAAATACTAAAGGTCAATCGTTGTTTCTTAAAAGATGTGTAACCATTTTTTTTTTTAGAGGAGGTTGGCTGATATTCACGACTGCGGGTAAATCCTTTGATGTCTTAGGAGGGAAGATAATGACTGTTTCATTTCACTGGGACCGTATGTTCGTATGCGTGGTGATTTTTCAAGCAAGGCCGAAAGTATGGGGTACCCAGTGGGGATTGAACTCACTATTCAGTTGTAATTTTTATAGCGAGACAAGTTCGCTAAGCTAACCATTACACTACATAGTGGTGTCCATATGTATGTATGTATGTATGTATGTATGTATGTATGTATGTATGTATGTATGTTTTTCTTCCTTTCCTTCTTTTTCACACTGAAATTAAGTAGTGTCTTTTCTAGTAGATGTTAAGTACTTTTATATTCCATTACCTCTTTCTTTCTAGCCAAATCCCTGTCTTATCAATATTTCTCATAATAATAATTAAAAAAATAATTCAGCAAACGATATTAATTTATTTTATTTTATTTATTGTAATTTGATTTTGATTTTAAAGACTTTTATTTCCCTTCATTCTTTCTTTCTTTTATATTCTCATTGAAATCAAGTTTTGTCTCTTATACGTTAAATATTTGAATTCAACAACTTTAACAAAATATTTTAATAACAATCATAAATCATGGGATACAAATGAACAGATTATAAATTGGCACCTTTTCCCATTTCACTGAAACAGACGTTAAACACTTTTATATTCCCTTCTTATTATTTTTCTTTCGTTCTTTCTTTAATCATTTTATTTCCTGAAACCAAACAGCGTCTCTGATATGTCTTTCTTATCTTTCTACGCTATCAAAACGGAATAGTCTCTTAGTTATGAATTATTAAATAATAATAATAGTAATAAATAATAATATTAATAGTCTCTTAGTTATGAATTATTTGCAGGGCGTAACATAATAATAACTAAGAAACTAAAGGAGAGACATGCTGAATTAGATTGAAATAAATATAAAACGTTATATTTGGTAAATATTCTATTTTTTATTAAACAATATAACTGACGTCTACAGGTCTAGGTAATTGAGATTTAATAAAGATGCTGTTCCTTTCGGTAGGATTCATTGTTAGCAATCAATGTTTAATAATAAACAAACATATGGTTGATTCTGCCACATCTCAATGTTTATTTAATCCCACAACATTTTTTTTTTCTGAAGGCTCACCTTGACACGTTTACACGTAAACTTTCCTTCTTTTATGCAGTGGGCGGCTTTTGAAGTGAAAATCTCTCATAAAATATAAATAACTCTGAGGAAAGAGATGCGGATTTTTCAGAATTTTTAAACAATTTTCTTGGCCATTTTCTTTTTTAAACTTTTATCTACAAACAAACAAGATTATTTCATCAAAGACTTCGGATATATTTGTCTATATTTCTGACATGAGGTACTACATTTATTTACACTATGTACGTTGTATGGATTGCTGCCTTTTCTTTTTTTTTTTTTTTTCACTAATCACGACATTTTGGTCGTTGTACGCTCCGGCCTTCTCCGAGTAATTTTATTAATAAAATATATTACGAACACCGTTGTCCCAGGAAAAATATATTGCTGAATAATGAATTGTTTTCATTTAAAAGTAATTGAATTATTTATAAAATTTGAAATCTGCTAAAATTTTATATCAACTTGTACCGTTTAGGTGATTGTCTTATTAAGTAAAAACTTGTGTGTGTATAAACGAAACTACTTTTGTATATACTGACGTCCATAGACAACATTATCAGAAAAGAATATAAGTAAATACAGTAAATTTAAAATTTATTTATAATATTCTAACATTTCCTCAACGAAAGTAGTTCTAAGTAAAACAATAATGCCAAAGTATCTAAATTTAATAAAATATTAGAATGTTTAAAACATTATTAAAATAACTGAGTATTTAAATTAATATCTAAAAAGGCATTTACGTTGTCTTCGTCATATAATTTTTCTAAATTTATATTCCCCTTACATAAATCTCGCAAATATCAGGTTATCGATTGGTGTGTCAACACCACTTAAAAACGCCCACTACCATGTTAAAATGCTTTTCTTCGATATTTTAAATTAAAAGTAAGTGATATTTGTATTAACTCACATTAATTAAACTTCAAATCAGCTTATCTTCCTCAAATTAAATTACAGAAAAGTATGTTTTTATTTTTGAAAGATTTGTTAATAAAGGAAAATATGCTGTATTTGCAGATTTGTCAATATGGACGGTTTCCGGGATTTCATTGATAATAAAAAATTATAATTTCAATCAGTTTAAATTCGGTTTGAAACTCAGTAAAGTAGTTTGCTTATTTGAAATATAGAATTTAATCTATTAGCTTGGAATTAAAACTAAAATAAAAGTTTAAATAAAGATTTTTAATTTTTAAAATGCATTTTAAACCCTAGGCGTCGCCTTTTTGTGGAGGTATATATTCCTAAAGAATTAATGGGTTTTATTTGTCGGTTATTATTTTCAGTGGATATCACTGAGTAGACACTCATTTTTATTTTAGAGAATATTTAGCGGTACCTATATTTGGAAGTACCGATATATATGTATACACGAAAACAGACGCACGCGCGTGTGCACACACAGACGCACACACAGACACACAGACACAGACACAGACACAGACACACACACACACACACACACACACACACACACACACACACACACATATATATATATATATATATTTAGTATGCTTTTCGACGATCAACTCACAGATGTTTCTCATTTCAGGAACTATAATGGGCAAGTATTCTAAACTTTTGAATATTTTCGTTACAATAATTGTTACTCCAGATATATGATATTTAGTGAGTACTTTACTGGCAAAATAAATTTCAACTTGACATACTTTTAATTATATATTTTACGTATATCAATAGTTGTTTTAATTCAACACCCAGAGGCAAGAATCTGTATAACATGAAACAGAATGTCACCCCTGGGTGTTGACTTCAATGTCCAATTATATATATATATATATATATATATATATATATATATGTGTGTGTGTGTGTGTGTGTGTGTGTGTGTGTGTGTGTGTGTGCAAATTTCCAATGTAACTAAAATATATATCTGTAAAAGGACAATATGAATAGAGACAAAAGATACAGGTAATTAAAAAAAAAAGATTTTTATTTTTTCTTTCGACCAATGAAAAATATATGCGGATTACTTGACATGTCTTCTCGTCTTGTGAGCGTAAAAAAGAAAATATCTATGTTCTTTAATCAACCATATATATTCGCTGCCTGTTTACACACGCATGCATTCATACTGCAGTCATGTGGCCCCAGCTTCCGAATTTGATGCACTGCATTTCGCAGGCAAGTGACATCCGACTCTTACTGCGCTTGTATGCCGCATTCATTTTCTTGTCAACGGCTGATTAAAAAATTTAATAACAACTGCAGCAACGACGACGCCGACGACGCAGGAGACACGGGCAGGTTTCATTTGAGATTTCGCAGTTATAAAGAAATGAAAAAAAAAAGAAAACAAAAAAAAAAACAAAAAAAAACAAAAACAAAAAAAACCCCAGAAAAATAAACTAGAAAGAGAAGAATAATTATATTTATACAGAGACCTTATTTTATTTTTATTTTTCAAGATTTTATTTTACTTTTTACAAAATCCTCTTTTCCTTCGCATTTCCATGAAGAAAGAAGACGGGGGCTTCATCACTAAACGCCGATTTGGAGAGGAGCGCTTAAAAGTAAAGTGTGTGTGGGGGGTGGGGGAAAGCGAAGACAAACGATAAGGAGAGCAAAACGACACCCAAGGTCGGATTAGGTTTATTTAGATGTTGATGAGAGTGGTAGGACTAAATGAGAAGATGATGCGTTATTTGCGAGTCGATGGAACGTTTGTGCTTAACATTAATATCTTTATTAAGGCTACGTCAACTTCAACTAAATACCCATATTGATTTAAACTCATGATGTTGTTGAAGAGGATTAAAGATAGGAAAACTCTGTTGCGCCAATATTCCAGGGGAGAGAGATTTAACATTAAAATACATAAAGAAAAAAAGCTGTTTTTATTTTGGTTCGAATAAGGATTGTATTTTGGGCTGCAAGCGTTAAATTAGTCGACATTTGAAAGACAGACGTTACTAAATTTCGAAACGAATTAGTTTTAATAGACAAAGTTGAACTAGCTTATTTTAAAAGTAGCTTCGATAGTCACAAGTAACGAAATTCAAAGTTTATTTATTCATCATCTTTTTAATCATTTTGCCCCTAGCAAGGCGATAATGTCACTAAGACGCAAGTGAAAAAAAAAAAAGAAAAAAAAAGAAAAAAAAAGAAAAGAAAGAGAAGTTAACGAAGAAAAGGACATTAAAAGGATATGTTTTAGGGAGACAGAAAATGGCGATTGATGTTGCATTTAAATTTTTGGAGGTCGTATGTATCAGGGAAGCAAGAAACCGGAAAAGAATTCCACACACAAGAAGTACGAGCAAAGTGACTATTAAAAGAGAATTTTTTTTATATAAATGGTAAAACGAGACCTAGTTGCCTGTCTAGTATTAAGCTTATATTCATGTGGTCGATGTACCAAGAAGGAAAACTCATTAGAGCAACTGCCATGAAATTATTTGTAGAAAAGACACAGAGAAACCATATCACGATGGTGGGAAATTGGCACTAGTCTTTCAAAAGTCTTCTATTCTGGAAACTCTGCTAAGAAATATACTTTCTGTAAAGAGGGAATATAATATGACAAAAAGTTGGAGATGTGTCTATGATATTGTAAAATCACTTCGACATGCACGTACATACCTACATACATATCGCCATGCACACACGTTCATACACATATACTCACACACAAATACGTGAGAACAGCACGTGAAACTTTCTTTTTTCCCGCGTTTATTAAGAAATATATAAACTGATTTCCACACGTGCTTAGCCAGTTGGAGGCAGTTATTCGGAGTGTAAGTCCGAATGCCGTTCGTCTCTTCCAATCACATACTAAGAAATGTTTCTCTCTATCCCATAAGCACATTTCAAGACATGTATAATTATATTCACTACTATTCAGTACAAACATATTTCCTTTTCAGGGAGTCTTCTAGCATGAATATTCAGACAATATCTTTAATTTTTTTTTTAATCGTATCACCCTGAGCAAGGCGGAAACGCCACTGATGTGCAGGGGGCTACGTAATAAAGAAAAGATTGGAAAAGAGAAAGCCGGAAACCACATCCTAAACAGGGAACAAGGGATGAGCCTCTTAACCTGTTCAATAGACATTGGTGGAGTGTGAACCGGGCGATAGATAGATCTATCTACTCCAATTGGGGGAAAAAAAGAAACCAAAGTGAGAAGATTGGAAAAGAGAAAGCCGGAAACCACATCTTAAACAGAGAACAAGAGATGAGCCTCTTAACTTGTTCAATAGACGTGGGTAGAGTGTGAACCGGGCGATAGATAGATCTATCTACTCCAAGTGAAAAAAAACAAAAACAAACCAAAGTGAGAAGATTGGAAAAGAGAAACCCAGAAACCACATCCTAAACAGGGAACAAGGGATGAGCCTCTGAACTTGTTTAATAGACTTGGGTGGGGTGTGAACCGGGCGATAGATAGATCTATCTACTCCAATTGGAAAAAAAAGAAAGAAAAGGAAACCAAAGTGATAAGATTGGAAAAGAGAATGCCGGAAGCCACATCCTAAACAGGGAACAAGGGATGAACCTATAAACCTTTTCAATAGACGTGGGTGGAGTGTGAACCGGGCGATAGATAGATCTATCTACTCCAATTGAAGAAAAAAAAAGGAAAAAAAAAAAAGAGAAAAAAGAATCCAGAGTGAGAAGATTGGAAAAGAGAAAGCCGGAAACCACATCCTAAACAGGGAACAAGGGATGAGCCTCTTAAGCTGTTCAATTCTACATAAAATGATGATTGCACAGAATCCAACTAAGCTGATTGCAAATTGCTGATTTACAATGAGAATCAAGAAACAGGCTGAACACACCTATTCAAAAAGAAAAACTCACAAAAAACACACACAAACACATCAGTATAAAATAAATTGAAAAACAAAACAAAAAAAACAAAACAAAAACAAAACTAAAGACCTTGAAAACTATCATATGAGTATCCAAACATATATAAACCATTTTGAAAACTTTTTAAAATAATAAACATCCTCAATAAAAACCAGCACATGAACGGGCACGTTTTTAGGAGTGGCTACTCAACAATAGACCATTTAAAAATGATCAATCAACTGATCGAAAAAAAAAAACAAAAACACACACAACAAATCATTTTGGACTAAGAAACAGTATTTTTATTAAGACGACTTGACAATCATTAACTACAAGTGTATGGCATGAAGGAAAATTAAAAAAGTTATTGAGAATATATATTCTAATAATTTAACAAGAGAAAAACACACAAGATTGAGAAATGAAACCAGAGGATAAAATTTTCTATATTTTACATCAAGTATTCAGAGTGGATATCGGCTCGGAACGAGAAATCGGAGACCCGAGCTCGAACCCCAGCCGAACTCATTGCACTCACCTACGTGCAAACACCCTTGGGAAAGGCACCAATCCGTCGCCTCCCCCCGGCCATGGGCCAAATAACAGGACAGACTGGGTTCCACAGCCCTGGCCGGCAACCAGTCCACCGCAGAAAGCAATGGCAAGCCACCGCGGGACAATCCTCTGCCCAGTCAGTCATGTCTCTTTCGAGACATGATCGCCGAAGCGTGCCCCACATATGGCACTTAACTGACTGACTGATTCAGAGTATCTTCTAGAAAATGAATTAAGGAACCACAGTAAAGATAAACAGAATACTCAAAACTTCTATGATTTGTTGACAAACATATCAGAATAATATCAGAATCACACTAAGAACTCTCTTCACGACATCTTACATTCGCGAATTATTCAGCCCGGTTCACACTCCACCCACATTTATTGAACAGGTGAAGAGGCTCATCCCTTGTTTCCTGTTTAGGATGTGGTTTCCGGTTTTCTCTTTTCCAATCTTTTCACTCTTTTCCTTTTTTATTTTTTTTTATTTTTTATTTTTTTCAATTGGAGTAGATAGACTAAACTATCGCCCGGTTCACACTCCACCCACATTTATTGAACAGGTGAAGAGGCTCATCCCTTGTTTCCTGTTTAGGATGTGGTTTCCGGCTTTCTCTTTTCCATTCTTTTTACCCTTACGTAGCCCCCTGTGCATCAGTGGCGTTACCGCCTTGCTTGGGGTGATATGATTAAAAAAAAAAAATACAATGTTGTTATATTCGTTACATTGTGCTTTGAGTTATTTTATTTATAATTGTAGTGGTTTGGGCAACCAACCTACGTTTCACTGTTGAAATTACTACTCCGACGGTCAGTCTACTATATATTGGTACCCAATTTGTCCAGTCCATTCTTTGTAAAACAAAATGATCACCCACTTAATATTCATTTGTTTGTTAATAAAATAGTAATGAACTATAGCAGGCGTGCTAGCTTGAGCTACAAGTAGTAAATTGGACGATATTTGAACGTTAACAAAATTTTGAATTGACTTTCCTTTCATTTGTATTCTATGTCAAAGTTATCTATCCGACTGATCCTCATAATATGCATTTCTTACTCGTCCTTCTACACAAATACTGCAACTTCATTAAGTAACCCTTTATTTTGAGTGTGCATTGTATTTGATGCATAATTGTACTGAAAAGCCATTTTCCAGCAGGGTTTGAATGTTCAAAGTTTGCTAAATTAATGGAGAAAGGGATGTGTGAAATCTAAAGCACAATAAACGCGCGAAGCAAGATTTTCTCTATAAACAATATTAAAAACAAGAATTGATCACGTATATAATCTTTGGAAGATGCTTTGTCCTAAATTTGACCTTGCAAAGAAAATATTATAAGAAAAAAATCATTAAATGTTAAATTATAATAAAGGAAAAAAATGAAAATGTTTAAAAAACTTTTAGTATCTTTTTATTACAAGTATTTGTTTTTGTTTGTGTTAATAAATAAATCCTAAAAACATAATTTAGATGCGCTGCAGAAGTTTGATTACAAAATAGAATCAACTGTAACGTGTGATAAAAAAGGTTGACAAATATTGAAAAGAGAAGCTTGAAAATCGTCAGCATTTTATATCATATAAAATGAAAGAAAAATTAAAATCTGTTATATTTTTAAAAGAGCCAGATTTAACAAAAATTGGATTATTACAGTTATAGCAGGGCAAAAGTTGCTCGATACTCACTGTTCAAGCTTGAACTTTTGAACTTGATTCAAAATCGTTTCCACGGTTTTCTGGGGAATGATTTGCTTTTCACTCTGCAAATTCTTTCCTATAAACTACATACCTCAACTAAATCGCTGAAAAACAGCATAGCATGAATAAAAAGGCCCACACTTAATAAAAACAAACTTATTTTAAAATCAAAATGTTTCTGTTATCATTAAGAAAAAAAGATCAAAATATTTTTTAATTATTTAATTTTTTTAAATCCTTTCTAACACGTTCGAAATTTTGGTAAAAAATCTTGTTTTGATTTGAGTTAGCGGGTAACCAAATCGTTACAAGACTTTACAATGGAAAATGTAATGTTACATAACTCAGTTTTTTCCCCCTGTTACAAACATATTAATTTAGAAATTCTTGCAAAAATCAAATAATTGTCGGATATTAATGACACTTTCAGGACTTATTCACAAATGAATGAAATTATTTTTGAAATTATTTTTAAAAAAAATCTTGGTAAAAATATTTTTTTACATCTGTTACCCCTCCCCCCACTTCACGTAAATTCATGAAATTTTTAAAATTAAATTTTGTTGGAAAAATTGCTTTGATTAGTTCGCAGGACTCATTGAGGAATGTAAATCATCTATTATTTTTTTAAACCTTTTACCTTTATTTCCGAAAATCTGCTCCGAATAGTAATATGAAAAAGACAATAAATCTATGACATTATTTAATTTGATAAGCTTTTAATTGCTTTGTTAAATAATGTATATTAAGGACGTTATAGTATGAAGAAAAAAATTTCGATTAATAATGGAATTTTAAAAGAATTGTTTTCATTCTTTTTTTTAAATTATATTAATTTATAAAGTTCAAAGATTTGTTGTTGATTCATAAACTTATTAAGTGAAGATTATATTTAGTAATCGAAAATTGAAAAAGTTAATACTGTTGTATAACTGGACGATTGTTTCACCTAATTCAGTCTTTCCTTTCAAATGACATAATGAAGGTAGTATTGAATGGGCATACTTCCAGATACTATATTATGAACGCAGGTGTCCCTCAAGGCTCTATTCTTGGTCCTTCGTCTTTTTTTATCTTCATTAATGATCTCCCTGATATAATCAGATCCCAAGTAGGTATTTATGCTGACGACAGAACCATTTACTCCCGCCTCGATAAGAAATCTGCTGAGGCTGACAAAGCAAACTTCGCTGCTGATCTTGAAAAGGACCGCCAATCTGTGGTGAACTGGGGCAAGAAATGGCACGTAAATTTTAATGCTTCCATAACAAAACTGCTATCCTTGAATGACGATAGACAATCGCTCCTACTCCCCATGAGAATGAATCAGGCTAGTCTCCTTGAAAGTAAAACCCTGCACTTCCTTGTCCTAAATCTATCAACCGACCTCAAGTGGAATGACTACATTGAATCCATAGCTAAATCTGCTGCTAGGAAGGTTGTTTCCCTTTGTAGGTCCAGGAAGTTTTTTCGTCTAAATCCATCTTGCTTATATATAAATCTACATTGAATACTGCTATCACATCTAATCGGGTGCCCCTGCTATTCATCTCGGGGTTCTTGACAAAATCCAACGAAGAATCTGTAATGTAACTCATTCTGACCTGGTAGCCCAACTCCAGTCACTTTCTCACCGACGTAACGTGGCTTCCCTCTGTCTCTTCTACAAATATTTTTACGGCTTCTACTCCGGTGAGCTTAGCTCCCTGGTGGCCTCTTTGCATGGATTTACTCGCGCTACAAGACTAGAGGGTAGGTCCCACCCTTTTTACAGTGAAACCAATTAAATGTAACCCAACTTCTACTCTATCAGCGTCTTTGATCGCACTTCTCGCCTGTGGAATTCCCTTCCGTATACTTGCTTTCCTGACAGCTACAATCTCCAAGATTTTAAATGTAAAGTCAGTTAACATCTTTTATCACCTTCACTCACATCCTTTCCCTGACAACCCTTTTATCATGTTCTTCATCCTTTCCACGCCACTCTCATGCAGCCATCTTTACACCTGTGTTCTCATCCTTTTTTTACTCATTCTCTGACACCCCTGTAACTTGTTTCTGTTTCTCATCACTCACCTCTTATGAAACCTTATACACACCAGTGGCAGTTCTGCCTTGCTTGGAGTGAAATGATTATAAAAAGTAATCACCGTGCCTTCGTATTAAAAACAAAATTTAATTTATTTTTTGTGTATTTCAAATTCTTTTTTTTGGATGGCGATTTCTATATGTATATTAAAAGATCATGTATTTCAGGGTTTCTTCCTCTTACAGGAAAAACAAATTATACGATTATGTCACTTGTGATCGCCATACACTTATCTTATCTCCCATCTGTCAACCTATCAACACATTTCAAATGTGGTGGAAAGGTTAGAAAATTTAATAATTTTATTCTAAATTTCATGCTATAAAAAGTAATACTTGTACAAATCAGAATAATTCAACTTTAAATTTGATATTTTTCTAAAAATAATGTGTCACAGTTGTATATTTTATTTTTGCATGATTTTTACAATCGATAATTAACTTTTGTTTACAAATGTGTCGATCACTCAAAAATGGCCGAAAAATTGAAGGATTAAAAAAATTGAATAATTTTAGATTCTAATGAATATAATTTCTAGTTGAAATACACCAGAGTATTTTGCTTACTGGAAATAGTAAATTTAATAATTTAGCTTTTAATTAAAACTAAAATAAAAGTTTCAAGAAAACCTTTTTATTTTTAAATATTCAATTTAAAAGTTAGTCATCGAAAATGAGTGGAGGTATCTACTGTAAACGCAGTGTTCCAAGAGTATCCCGAAATCGTTTGCTATTTCAGTTATGGTGTCCTATCTACATTGGAATGAACTCTTCCTCCTTTATAAATACTAACCTGCGTGACTTCCTAAAGAAGTAGTCGAGACGCAGTGTAACTTGACAGTTCAGACGGACACTTCCATCTGCTGACTAATAACACTCTTATTTTGTATATATGTTCTGTTATTCCAATACAGTTTCAACTACCTTCTTCTTTTAGTGGCTTTCTTCTTGGCCATAACAGGCCACAACAACTTCCATGGCAAATTTTCAGATCAGCTCCATTCTCTAGTTACACTTTACAGCTCGAGCACGTCTTGCTACCTCTACGGAGTCGAATCACCCTCATTTCCCCTATGTTCAATTATAAGAAGGTCGTTTCACTCAGAAACCTTGTTCTAAAGAACTAACAGTTTATGGAACTGACTCCCGAATAAAGACTTTCCTGAAGACTTTAATCTTGATCTTTTAATGTCAAGTGTCAATCGTTAGCTGTCGTCATTATCTTCATAATCTCTACTTTCTACTTTGTTTCGTCGTTGCTTCTTGTATTTTATTTCATTTCATTTATTTTGCTGTTGTCGCTTTTACCTGCCCCGAACCCCATAGAACATTAAATCTTCAAAGAACGTCATTGCCTTTCCGAATCTTAAAGCTTGAATTTTGTTCTTAAGACAATACTGTCCATAATATGTTTCATTCATAAAAGTAGGTACCTCTAAAAAAAAAGTTATATACTAGGTTTAAAATGAAGTTTTAAAAATGTAAATATCTTCCCTTCCACTATATTCGTTTACATTGAGTGACACTTGAGGTTTGCATTGGTTGGATTTTGAGTGACACTTGAGGTATGTATTGGTTGAATTTTGAGTGACACTTGAGGTATGTATTGGTTGAATTTTGAGTGACACTTGAGGTTTGTATTGGTTGGATTTTGAGTGACACTTGAGGTTTGCATTGGTTGAATTTTGAGTGACACTTGAGGTTTGTATTGGTTGAATTTTGCGTGACACTTGAGGTTTGCATTGGTTGAATTTTGAGTGACACTTGAGGTTGGTATTGGTTGAATTTTGAGTGACACTTGAGGTTTGTATTGGTTGGATTTTGAGTGACACTTGAGGTATGTATTGGTTGAATTTTGAGTGACACTTGAGGTTTGTATTGGTTGAATTTTGAGTGACACTTGAGGTTGGTATTGGTTGAATTTTAGTAAAGAAAAACTCTGAACGGAATATTAGTAAAAGAGAAAATATTATGAAATTTGATATTTTTTCTTTTTTTAGCCAAAAGTTATTAAAAAACACAAAAAAAAGAAACTTGTTTAACGTATAATTTTTGAGAAAAATTTGAAATAGGAATACACAAAAAAGCAAAAATAAAGATAAATTGTTAAGATAAGATTCGAAAAGGCAATGAAATTCTTTGAAGATTTGATGTTCTATGAGGTTCGGTGCAGGTGAGAGCGACAACTGCAAAATAAATTAAATGAAATAAAATAAAATACAAGAAAAAACGACGAAACAAAATTAATGAGAAAATTAGTCGTGTTAATAAGAGCAGATCTTACCTGTTTTATTATTACAAGGCTGTAATTATGATCTCATTCTTCGTATTGGTTGTATTGATTGGGTTTTCACACTAGTTGCAATTTGTAGAGACTACAGTGAAGTTTGATAGATATCATGTCACTTCACAACAGCAATATTCTCTTCAACAGTATCTCTTTGTCTCTATTTCTCTTTGTTTCCGCCTCTCTCTCTCTCTCTCTGTGTCTCTCTGTCTCTCTCCTTCTCTCTCTCTCTCTCTCTCTCTCTATATATATATATATATATATATATATATAAGCGATTCATTTAAATTGCATTTTAAAAATAAAAAAAAAATTAAAAACCTCCTTGAATGTTGTTCTTAAGAAAATATTGTCCATAATATATTTCATTCATAAAAGTAGGTACCTCCAAAAAAAAAAAAAAAAAAAGTGATGAACTTTAATGAAGTTTTAAAAATGAAAAATCTTTCTCGAAGCTTTTAATTTCAACTTAGGAGATTAAATTTAATATTTCCAATAGGCAAAATACTTTGCTGTTTTTCAAGACGGTCACGTGTTCTATACTGATTTATTCTCTTGGACACAAGGAAGAAACACATTTTTAGCGAATCTTTGTAGATATATTCACTTACGTGCAAATACATTTACAGAAAGGTATAGATCTATTTCTTCCACTTGGCTCATTTGATCTTTATGTAAAATATCAGGAGTGCTGTAAAACATTTTTGAAAAAGCTTTTTGTTAGATGGTTGATAATTTTGATTCTTACATTTTCTCACAAAATCTCTATGAACTCATTTTGAATAGTCGGTAATAGATAGGAAGTAGTGAAGTTGTTTCCCGTTTGGATTCTTAGATATTCACGTTACACTGGGTGTATGCCAACAAATTAACTAATTCTAAAAAAAAAAATCCTGTATTTTCTATTACTTCTGGTTCAGTATCATTTTCTTTACTCTCGCAATTCATTGCTTCTCGGTGCCATCGTAAAGGCAAGTTTTGTTTATTATATCTTATAATATCAAACAATCTTGAAAGGATTTCTTTCTACTTTTTAACTTGATTTTCAACAACTTATTATTCTTTTTATCTATTGTTGCCCCAAGAGCAATCCTAATTTCCAGCTTTTTCCAATTTATGAAATTCTGAACATGTGCTGCACTGGATTCATGCTGAGATATTTTAAGATTCAGTTTCCACCATATGTTGAATCCATCCACGGAATTAAAGCTTGAATTACTTCTTTCTTGAATGTTCTTAATTTATGTTATTTATTAAAAACTTATCAAATTAAATAATGTCATAGTCTTATTGCATTTTTTATATGACTATTGGGAGCAGAAATAAAGACCAAATGTTTCAATGAAAAATAGTAGATGATTTACATTCCCCAATGAAACTTGCGTTTTACTAATAGAACAAATTTTCCCTACAAAATTTAATTTCTTAAAATTTCATGAATTTACGTGTGTGTGTCTGGGGGGGGGGGGGTAACAGATGTAAAAAATATTTTTACCAAGATTGTTAAAAAATAATTATTTCAAAAATATTTTCATTCATTTATGAATAAGTCTTGAAAGTTTCATTGAAATCTGACAATAATTTGATTTTTGCAAACATTTCTAAGTTAATGTGTTTGTCACCGGGAAAAAACTGAATTATGTTATATTACGTTTCTCATTGTAAACTCTCGTAACGATTTGGTTACCCACTAACTCAAATCAAAAAAAGATTTTTTACTAACATTTTGATCACGTTAGAAGGGATTAAATTTTTTTTTAAATAATTAAAAAAGACTTTGATCTTTTCTCTTCATAATAACAGAAACATTTTGATGGAAAAAGTTCGTTTTTGTTAAGTTTTTTTTTTTTTTCATGATATGCAGTTTTTCAGCGATTTAGTGAAAGTACCTAAAATAATGTATTCTCTATAAAATTTCCATATTAATTAGTAATAAACATGATGTAACTTCCTTTCTTTTTTAGGTTTAAGTAAAAAAAAAATTATTCATTTCTGTTGGGTTTATTTTACTGAACCTCATTATCGCCTGCATGATTCCATAATGAACTATGCGCGCTTTGGCTGGCTTTCTCTCTGAATACTAAAGAAGAACTAAGTATAAATGTTAATTTATTTTAATTAGCAATATTTTATATTGTAAATACAAACTTTATCAGTGCGAAAAATTAACAAATATTGTCATTAGGAAATCTAAAATTTTTCATTAAATTTTATTTAAATGTAGTATTTTTCTATGTGGTATTTTTCTTCATTTCAAAAATCAAATTAACTATAAAATTGAATTGTTCATGAAAAATGTACATTTTTTCTGAAAGAATTTAAAACAAACGGGTATTTACGTGTATTTAAAATTATATATTATAAAAAATTTATACCTGTTCTAAAATATATATATATATATATATATATATATATATATATATATATATTAGAACATGTATAAATTTTTTATATATCCACTACAAATCGTACATTTGTTTCGACATTGAAACTACAATGTCTCATCAGGTGGTGTGGACAGGAATGGAAAGCTTCTTTTCTTATATTTGGTGTGTTGGATGTTGGTGGGGGTTAGTGATAAGGGAATACGTCTTGTGAATTGTCCGTTTGAATTTTGAAGAAAGTGGTGTGGGTAGTGAATATAGTTGATTAATGAGTGTCTTGGAATTTTGTAGACAGATTTAACATTAGTAGATAGGATGTAAGTTTTATGATCTTGCGACTAGACTTTATCCTTTGGATTTCTTCGAGGAGCAGAGTAGGAAGGTGTAAGTGGTGAGGAGGGATTGGATTGGACTTACCGCTTATTTGTACAACTATAGAATATTTTTGTATTTAAGCACAGTTTTTATAATTAATCTAATTTTGCATATTTAACCTTAATTTTGGATTTAGAAATCGATTTTTTCTATTAAATTTTAAATTATAAATTAGATCACAGTTTGTGGTGTGTAATAGGTAAGATTTAATGTAAGAGTTAAAATTTAATGTTAGTACTTAAGGCAATAGGTAAGTAGGTAATGGGTGCGTAATAGGTAGAATTTAATGTAGGAGGTAAGATTTAATGTTGTATTTAAGGTAATAGGTAAATAGGTATGTTTGTATTTAAGGTAATAGATAAATTTTAATGTGTGTATTTAAGCACAGTTTTTATAATTTATCTAATTTTGTATATTTAACCTTAATTTTGAATTTAGGAAATCGATTTTTCTGTAAAATTTTTAATTTTCTAAAATTTCAAATTAGATCACGGTTTGTGGTGTGTGTAAGAATATTGTTAGTACTATGAAGGTGTATCATTTCTAAGGGGTCCTAGCTCTGGCTTTTGTAGTATTTTTTAGCATGATTGTAAGGTTAGTTCTTTAATGTGCTTGCAGTTTACTGTGGTTTCATGCCTCTGGTTTAAAAGCTTGTTGCTATTCACATATATTTAATGATTTCAATTTTTTTTTTAAGACAAAGGAAACATGGTCCCTTTATTGATTTAGCTGTTCTTGCTTGTTTGAGTATTTTCCGTTTAACTTTAGGTGTTTTATTTTCGTCTTTTAACTTCCAAAAGTATTTGGAGAGAGACGTCATGTTTTGTTTTTCTTTGTTATTGAAGGATGAGAGGTGATTGTAAAATCGCTTTTTAAATACGTTCATGGTGTTTCCGATATATATATGTTTTCATCTTTAGGATTCTCCATGGATGAAATCGAACACATATATATCAGGGATTTCGTTAAACATTTATCGGTCATGGAGCATTGGTTTGGGTTTCTACAGTTACAGAGGTTGTTATTATGAGGCAGACTGGTATTAGTGTTGGAGTTATTTTTGTTGTGTGCTTTTAATATTTTGTTGTTATGTATTTTAATTATTTTTCTAGATTATTGGAGCAGCTATAGCTTAGTTTTATTGTATTTTTATTAAAGACTTTGCTTAGATGGTTATTTTTAGGAAAATGCTTATCTATTAGTTTAAGAAATTTATGTCCCAGCTTGAAGTTAACTGACTGATTAAAAGGAGGGTTATACCATATGATTTTCCTGTTTCTATTTTTGCTTTTTGAACTCTTGATTTTTTCCACAAAGTTAATTTTGGATGATTGATATCCGCTTTCTTTAAGGATTTTGCCGTAAATTACCTTGTGTTTATCAAATATTTCTTTATTGGAGGAGTGTGTGTTAATGCGGCGTTCCACTGATGATGGGCTATGCTTGATAATGGATGGTGGGTGATTAGAATTTGGGTTTATATAGATTGGGTTAGCATTATTTTTCATGTAAGGTTGGAAAGTGTTCGATACTAAGTCTAATGTTATGTCTAGGAAGTCAACTTGCTTGATATTATGGTTAATTACTACGTTAAGACCAAAGGATTTAAAGACTTTATGGATTAATTTTCTAGTTTTATCAACCTTACCTCCAGTAGATTTATTTATTATCATGAGTCTGATATTGTTAGTGTCAATTTCTTTATACGCCGTGAGGTTGTACAATAGGAATAATCCGAGTTGATCCGAAGATTCTGCAGAATCCAGGGCAACCATAGATAAATCAAAAGTATCCGTTGAATTTTTTGTCCACTATTCGTTGTTGTGGATGAGAACTGATTTTGTACAGTTCAAAATTATTTTGATTTCATCCCTTGAGATGTCCGAGTAGAATTCCGCGAATTCCAGCGCAAGATTGAAAATCCCTCAGATATCGATGGGTAAAAATTCACGATGTCAAATTGTAAGAAAGTGGCATTATTTTTCTCCCAAGGTTCTCGAACCATTTGACTACATCTATTGTACCCCTCCATTGCATGAGTTGGATTTATTTCCTTATTTGTTGGTTGACCCTTTCTAATATTACCTTACTAATTCTGCCTATTTCTGATTCTGTAGGATTGATTATTCTAGTGGGTAATTTTCGGTAGAATTCCGGCTTATGGTCTTTTAAATGTATGTAAGCCTCCTTTGTTACCATTTTGGGGACTCTGTCGCTTATTTTCAGCTTATCCGTAATTTGTTTGTCCGAGTGGTTGATTCTATCTATGTGGTTTTGGTGCTCCGTGTTAATTTTCCTGTAGTTTTTGTTAATTTTTTCTTAATCAAGTCTTTGTACTCTTTGGGGTTCATCTTATAGAAATTCGATGTTTGACAAAGACAAAGACCTTATTAGATTCGTTTATGTTACTAACTAGTGTGCCCAAGTGATTTAGAACTTTGTTTTTGTGTTTGTGAAAGGTGATTTTGTATATATATATATATATATATATATATATATATATATATTAAATTTTTTAAAAAATCGTTGACATTTCACTGCGAAATAATGTAAAATGTCAGTTAAAAATAATTATCGCACGAAGTTAATCTTATAACTAGATTTATCGAAGATAAATTTAATTTTTTCTTTATTATATTGTTCTTCGTAATAACGAATATCTTTATAATGAAAATAAATTTCTAATGAATAATTTGTTATTTTTATAACATGTGTTTCAAAAAAGTACGTAACTGTTCTTTAAAATTGCTTCAAAAATTAAAAAAAAAATTTTCACAGACCCAGATCTTAAAAAGATATTTGAAAAATCTATGTTGAATTTTACAAGCGTAGTTAAAAATAAAAAGTATATTTGAAAATTAAATAAAATGGTTAGTTTAATCAAATTTTGCCGGGGATTTATGTCCTTAGTTCGCTACCTAAATTCAACATAAAACAAATTCTAAAACAATTTGAAAATCCTTTGGAACCACGTTATCATTAAAAACGATTCGAAAGTAAACCCATTTTTCATCACATTGATAGTGACTGTTTATTAAAGTGGGTGATTTACATTGAGTTTTACATAATGAATTGAACCCCATTATATAATGTGAATTAATAACTGCATTTTAAATATTTCTTTTATGCATGTCACACAAGTTATTCTATTATTGTTATTTACGAAGCTTGTGGTAATTTTGAAGAAACAGACTCATAGTAGGCTAATTATACTATGCAGTAGTATGCTTGCATATGTTTTGTACACTTAATTTTCTCTAAGAAAATAGACTTATATAATTTATTATTGAGCCTAGACTGATGTGGTGAATACGGAATTAAAAGTAACTCTTTTCTCTTCACTGTTTAGAAATTTCGCAGTCCAGTGTGAAATCTAATTTTGTTCAATAGGAAAAAGGATTGACCTCGTACTGAAGTAAAATAACGAAGCCAAATTTCGCGATCAGGTGTTAATTATTTTCTAATCAATGAAAAGGAGCGATTTACAAAACTGAGAGAAGTTAACAAGTCTGTGTGAAAAAGTCCTTTGATATAAAGAAAGAAAGTGGAATCAGTCAGATGGGAGCAGATATCAGATAAGACACCACCACAATGTAAGGGAGAAATTTCAAGCCGCTGAACCGGACATGCCTCACCAACATACATTCATTCTCCCTTTCTTTCTTGCATGCTATTTTCTTTTTTCTTTTCTTTGTCCTCACCATTCTCACCGTCAACAAAGAAGAAGAAGACAACAACAACAGTAGGGTACTTTAACTGATTTCTAAAAATTAACGTGAATAAGAACAATTTTCCTTTATTGCTTTTCCTTTCATTTAATTTTCTCGTTGTTTGCAAAAGGAAAGAAAAGAAAAGGAACACAGATTTATTATTACCCTGTTAATCTTTGTCTTATAAACTTTGAAAAATATTTGTTGGGGTTAATTTATAAACTTATTGAACGAAGATTATAATCGAAAATTTAAAAAATTAATGCAAATCGTATTTTTAAAATAATTAAAAAGTTATTGTGTATTTTTTGTATGGTAATTTCTATGTATAAAATAAAATTTCATGTATTTCACAGTTTCTTCGCCTTACAGAAAAACATTGTGCAATTATGTCTCTTGTGATCGCCATGTACTTATCTTATTCCAGATCTGTCAATCTGTCAACACATATGGTGGAAAAAATTTAGAAAGTTGAACTCTGTGTTTAAGAAATAATAAAGTTCGTGCAATAAATAAGCAATACTTATGTAAATCAGATTAATTCAATATTAAATTTGCTAATTTTTCCAAAATAATGTGTCACAGATGTGTATTTTATTTTTTGCAAGATTTATAAACCAAGAATTAACTTTTGTTTACAAATATATCGATCGCTTAAAAATAGCCGAAAAATTGAAAGATTAAAATAAAAAATCTCAAAATTTTAGATTCCAATGAATATAATTTCTGTTTGAAATACACCAGAATATGTTGCTTGCTGGAAACAGTAAGTTAAATCATTTAGCTTTCAAAATCATTTAGTTTTCAATTAATAACTAAAATAAAAGTTTCAAGAAATCTTTTTTTATTTTAAAAGTTTAATTTAAAAGTTATCGAAAATGAGTGGAAATACCTACATTATTTAAAACTTCGCGGCGTTCGATTTTCGCGCATGAATCCTGAATGTAACAAGGCATGTTTTTGTTTGCAGGCCTCCAATTCTCGCAAAACTCCTATTATAAATTTTTACCAAAAACATTAAGTTAATCCGTGGGTAAAAGGTAAAAATTTATTTTCAAGAAAAGATTCAATTTTTTCAGATTCCAGCAACAATCGTTTTTGACTGCTTGCTCGCACATAGTGAGAATGTAACGGGAACGTAATAAGGATCACCTTGACCTAGGCCTAATTATTTTAACCTCTTTCTGTCGTCGGAGGTGGTTATCCTTCATGTCAGCGGTTAGTCTGAGGAGGCGCAACGAGTCATTTTCCTGGGGAGTAGGGTAGCATCGGCCATACTTATGGAAGGTAGAAAGAATTCTTTCATACGATTAATAATGCACAATTTCATTTTAGGGACGTTCAAATTAAGAAGCCATTCCTTGTCCCAGTTAACAACAGAATGTAGATAATTTTTTATTTAGATCAACTGCTAATTTATCGAACCTATTAGACTTACTAATAATACTAATAATAGATGTTTCAGGGGCATAGATACTGAGTTGAAAACTGGTGCCACCAGAAAAGTTATTTATGAAAATTAAGAACAATGTGGTTCTAAGGATGGAGCTCTTGGGGATGCCTGCATTAATGTAAAATGATCTAGAAGAGTGACCATTCAAGGCGAATTTCATTTCGCGATTAGAAAGAAGAAAAATTGAATAGAGGAAGTAAGAAATATGTGATGGAAATGACATGAATGAGTATAAGAAAGTAAGGAAGAAGAAGAAGAACAACAACAACAAGAACAAGAATACGATAGAAAAGTTATTTGATGATCAAATGGTCTCATTAAACGGGACGAACAAATTCAGGGTGCGATGGATAAATTGTTGTTTAATTACACAAAATATAAAAAATAACGCTAACAACTCATTTTAACAAATATATTTACCAAAATTATGCAAAATATATTTACCAAGATTAGACGTAAATATATTGAAATACTAAAGAGTAAACTTATTCAATATAATCGCAATTGGCTTCAACTAGAGCCTCGGAATCTTCTACTTCTCTTTTGTACGGTCTCGTTGTTTAAATTGGTGAATGCTGCCATAATCCTTGTCTTCAGTTCATCTTTGGCATTACAAGGAATTTTGTTGGTCTGTTGCTCAACTGCGCCCTACACATAATAATCAAGGGGGTCGCAGCATGGGGAGTTAGGTGGTTAGCTGTAAAAGGTGATATGGTCACAGAAATTGTTTGACAGTCATAACAGGGTTCTCCTGCTTTTGTGACATGGTGCAGAGTCCTGTTGCTAGACATAGGGTCTTCCAGCAACCACCCACTTGGCCTAGGACACCACTACCTCTTGAAGTCACGATGTAGACCTCCGTGGTGAGTCTAAGACTCTATGGAAAGATGACCAGAGACATAACGTTGTTATCACTAGTTATCAATCTAAACTCCATGATGTTGACATGAATGAGGATAAGAAAGTAAAGAAGAAGAAGAAGAAGAAGAAGAAGAAGAAGAAGAATACGATACAAAAGTTATTTGATGACCAAATGGTCTCATAAAACAAATTCAGAACAGAGACATAACGTCGTCACCACTAGTTATCAATCTAAACTCCATGATGCTGACTGGTCATATCATCTAACCCTTTCCGAATCCTATGCACTGTCCTCACATTCACACCCAAACACTCTGAAATGCTCGTATTTGAGCTTCCGGCTCGAATGCCAAGCAGTACACAATGCCGTTTCCAAACCGTTAAAATGTAAACGCAATTTCTACTCCAACAGCTTCTTTCCTCGAACTTCCCGACTGTGGAATTCCCTTCCACATGATTGCTTCCCCGACAGCTACAATCTCCAGGAGTTTAAATGTAAGGCCAATAGACACCTCCTAACATACTAACTCGCATCCATTCTCTCAAACACTCTTCCCATCTAGCCAACCCTCAGCCTCGGTATTCTTACCCGTCTATCACCCTCCTTTTGATATTTCCTATATCTAACCACTCTTTCTCTTTACCCCTTGCAAGTAACCCCTTGCGCAATAGTGGCAGTGGAATGACTTGCTTGGGGTGAAATGATTAAAAAAAAACTTCTGGCAGAGTGAATTACATCATGGTGCACTTTTTCTCACAGACGGTGCCCAACTGACCCTACTATACTGTGCAGTCGATATAATAAAAACAAACAATGCGCATGCACGAAATTAAAAATATACAATGGCAACAATTTACACGTCACAATTTGTATTATAAAAATTCCAAATATTGTTGTAAAATGCAGACAATATTAATATCCTTTAATTTAAAATAGTTCAACACAATCAAAAGTGAGAGCAGGAAGATTGTGTTGTGCCAATCTTATGAGCGAGGAGATTGAAATCTTAGCTTTTACCATTGCTGGTGATGGGAATTAAGCAAAGACCTTATCTACCAAGAAACGAAAGAATATATTTATTTACTATACATGGATTTGTACAACAAAAGGCCAAATTGAAAAAGAAATATTGTGTCGCGTCAGAGCTAAAAAAGAACTCAATTCTGTCTGAATGTCTATCAGTCTTGAGAAACAAGTAAAAAGTGATGTCACTAGAAGAGAGAATCTGAAGAGGTAAGAAGATGTAATTTCAGCGACAGCACCGCATGCAATAACACATGCAATGCAATACTCGTCGCAGAGACTCTACTGCAGTAGTAGCAGTAGTCCGCATTCAATGGCATAAGCTGCTTTCATTATTGTCATAATATTGATAGTAACGATTTTTTAAATAGGCAAATTGAGTTGCTTTCACGGCGCGAGTTCAAGAGTAAAAAAAGCATTGATGATGGGATGAGGAAGAGTAAAATTTCGTTTATTTTTATTTTTTTTAATTTTGTTCCTGCATTTGCTAAATAAATTTTCTGCTTAATTTGAATTCTTCACCGGAGACCTGACATAACCATCGAATTTGTACAAACAAGACGCAATAAAATCTCGAGAAAAAAAAAGTTTCAATAAAAAAAAAGAAATATTGAAATATTTATATTTAGGCAACAATCGTTCGTTTAAACAAACATTTGAATGGACAGATGATGTCTGTTAAATATTTTTGCAGAGTTTTTTTCTGGTATCGAGTAAGTCCTTTTATATCACGGAAAAACTTGGAAAGAAAATTACCGACATTGTGAGTAATTTCGATCATTAGTCATATTCAAAGAACAAAAAGTTGAAGGTCGTTAATAATTATTTTCAAGCACTGAACTGTTATTAAAATAAACGCTATACAAAAGAAATCATCTCTCTTCTGTCGATCGTAATTTAATTAATTCTGTTTGTGACTTTAAAACCAAATTTGCAAACGAGACATCAACATGTTAAAAGCCTTAAGCTTTGAGAGGAAGCATATTGAAGTAGGCAGAAGATTGAATGCTTATTGTTTTTGAAATTTTTATTTTATTTTTAATTGAAAGCTAAATTTAGTATTTCCAGTAAGCAAAATACTCTGGTGTATTTCAAACAGAAATTATATTCATTGGAATCTAAAATTATTAAGTTTTTTTAACCTTTCAATTTTTCGATTATTTTTGATCGATCGACATATTTGCAAACAAAAGAAAATTCTCGGTTTTAAAAATATTGCAAAAATAAAATATACATCTGTGACACATTATTTTTGAAAGCTTAGCAAATTTAATGTTAAATTTATGTGATTTACACATGAAATTTAGAATAAAAAATTTTCATAAACACAGAGTTCAACTTTCTGACCTTTCCACCTTATGTGTTGACAGATGCGAGATAAGATAAGTGTATGGCGATCACAAGTGACATAATTGTACAAATTTGTTTCACTTTAAAGAGAAGAAACCCTGAAACACATGATCTTTTAATTTACGCATAGAAGTTGCCATGAAAACATCAAATACACAAGAAATAAAAAATAAAAGTTATTTTTAAATAGGATGGCACGACAATTTGTATTAAACTTTCTATTTTTCGATTAGTAAATTTAATCTTTGCTTAATAAGGTTTTAAACTAACCCCAACAAATCTTTAAAGTATTTTAAAAATAGTTTTGAAACTTTATAAAATATTTACGTAATGTGACTATTAAGGAAAACGTAATATTACGCAAGTTTTTTGTTGAAAACCACATTAAATTGAAAATTCTTGCAAAAATCAACTAATCGTCTGATTTTAATGAAACTTTCAAGACTTATTCACTAATTGATGAAATTGTCTATGCAATGATTATCTTTAGAAAATTTTGCTAAAATATATTTTTACATCTGTTATTCATATTCTAATTAATTGCATAAAAATTCTAGAAATACATTGTCTATACTAATTTTTTATATATTAGTTCAATAATAAAAATTTTTTAAAAGATTTAAAACTTTATAAATTACTTTATTAAATTAAAAAAAAGAAAACAATTCTTGTAAAAATATATTTTTCATCGAAAACATTTTTTCCTGAGGCAGTAGTGTCCATAATATTTTTTTATTCATGAAAACAATTAAAAACTTTTCTAATTAAAACATATCTGGGTTTTATTGCATTTTGTTATTTTACGATTCAGGGAAGATTTTCTATAACTGGGGGTCCTGTCTGACAAAAAATGAAATTGATGATTTCGAATTCCAGTCTAGTTCAATTAATTTAATTGAAATACCCTTGGAAAATATATTCATCCATCTCTTCGTCTCCCCAACCGCCAGTGATTGTTTAAATAGTAGCGCAAAATGGATTCTTTGTCTTCCTCCAAGATTGGTTACCAACCACTCTTGGGGTTGCAAACCAATCTTGGAGGAAGACAACTCTGATTTCAAAACGTGATTAGGTTACTTTGGTGACATTATAGCACATTCTCTGCGCCAGCTCTTTGTATTCATTTATTTTCAGAACTGTTTGATCGTCTGGCTGTTCGGTTCTAAGAAATGGTTTAGAAACAAGTGAAGAATCTATCATAATTAAACATTGTATTTCTTAAGCATCAGTGTAATCTTGATTTAGAGGAAACGACCGCGCACGTCTTGTACCATTGTCCCCAGGTGCGGCTTTGCTGGGACCATGTCGGTGAATTGACGGCTCGTATCGCTCCTGCACAGCTCGTGCCTATTGATCTCGCGTACATGTGTGACAATGTGCTGCCTCCATATTCTGGAGCGAAACAGATGAAGTGCGATTTTTTGTTGATGCGTAGGGAAGGTTAGACTTTTGACTTTTGACCCCGTTTTTGTTACAGCGAGTAAACTTAGTGCTGGCATATGTATTTTTTCTGTTTTAATACATCAAACCTCAAGTGGAATTTACTAAAGATGTTGGGAAAATGACATACTAGTACTCCAGTAAGTGCCTGACATTTACAAGAGCCAGAGGTAAAATTTTGTTTTGTTCCCCGAAGGCCTTTACCCCTTGAAATCTTTCCAAAACATCCTTAATTCCATGCAAATGTATATGCTGAACTCAAATCGATAATTGTTTATAGAAGAAACGTACCTTTTTTCATGTTATCAACCAGAAATAAATCGGACTATATTTAACCCCTTACCACCGGTCTCATATCTGATTCACCGCCGAATGACTTGAGGCGTAGGATACTGAATTCGTTCTATTTACTCCCTTTTCAGCAATTACTCCGCGATTTGTTGTGTTTCGGAACTCATTTTCCGCGCATTAATCGCAAAATGGAAGTAAAAAGGCCGAAAAATCGGAAAACTACGCGTGAAGTCAGTCTGCAGTGAATAACATTTTTGAAACATGGTTAGGGGGTGGGATAAACAGCAACAAGAAGTTCCATATTTTTCTTCTCGATAAAATGAAAAAAAGGTAGGTTTTTTCAATAAACAATTATCGATTTGAGTTCAGCATATACATTTGCACGGAATTAAGGATGTTTTGGAAAGATTTCAAGGGGTAAAGACCTTCGGGGGACAAAACAAAAATTTACCGAGCCAGACGATGCCGAAAATGAAGTACGGCTGCCATATATGGACAGGAGTTGCTCTGTTTTTACTTTCCAGTTTTGATAGTGTCTAAAAACGTATTCGCGTCTTGGTGGGTGACAAATTATTTTCCACCTAACAACGTTACTAGTTTCTATCGATTCTTTTCACGGCAGATGTTCGGACGAGTTATGTGCTCTTGTGGTGCAATGGATATCGGCTCGGAACGAGAAATCGGGGAGACGAAGTTATGGGTTAAATAACAGGATAGATTGGATTCTATAGCCTTGGTCAGCAATCAGTCTACCGCAGATGGTAATGGCCACCTACTGCGGGATAATCTTCTAGCCAGTCAGTCATGTCTCTTTCGAGACATGATCTCCCAAGCGTGTATCACGTATTGCACTTAACTGACTGACATGCTGCATATATTAAGTTGACTAATCCTGATTTCCTTCTTATACCACTAGTGAGAAGTATGTTCCACTCAAAAAGTCTTTTCCCCAGAACTGCTGCAATATGGAAAAACTCATGAGAAGGTGCTTCCCTGATCACTACAATCTTAACCCTTTCAAGTCGAAGATCAATCGTTATCTATCTTGCATATCGTCTTATAAGCAACCTGTTTTCATTTCCTATACGCGCTAATAACATTCCACTTAGTAACGCTCTAGATTGAGTAGCTCTTAGGTCTTGTGTTGGGTGAAAAATAATAAAATACAATCATATAGGTGATATTGGCATTGCCCACACATATATTCGTATCGGTATGTGTAGAAGATAGATAGATAGATAGATAGATAGATAGATAGATAGATAGATAGATAAGATAGATAAAGATAGATAGGAAGAAAGGAAAAATTGGATACGGTTAGGAAAAAGGACGTGAGAGATAGATAGATAGATAGATAGATAGATAGATAGATAGATAGATAGATAAGAAGAAAGGAATTGATACGGTTAGGAAAAAGGACGAAAGAGATGAGAGATAGATAGATAGATAGATAGATAGATAGATAGATAGATAGATAAGTAGAAAGAAATTGATACGGTTAGTAAAATAGAGCGTGAAAGAGATAGATAGATAGATAGATAGATAGATAGATAGATAGATAGAAAGAAAGAAAGAAAGAAAGAAAAGACAGAAAGAGCAGAATAGAAAAATAAGTAGCCAAGAAGTTCACTAAATATATATTGAACCCGATATCTATGCAATTCGCCTCTCGTAATACTCTTTTACACCCACCTCTCTTACAACAATCTCACCCAGTAACAGGCTTAGGGCCGTATCACGTTGAAAACCGGTTCACGCCGAAGTTCAGCAACGTCAAGCTTGGTTGATATTTGAATAGCACCTTACCAATCGGGTAAGCTTGGATGTGCGTTGGTGTAATGGATAAAGGTTTGGAAATGGAAATTAGAGAGCCGAGTTTCAATTCCAGTCGGGCTCGTTATATTTACTTAGGCGGAAATACCCTTGAGAAAAGTATGGACCCATCTCTTCTCCACTCATTTCTTCTTAATTAGCAGGACTTGTATCATTAAATGATAATTATCACCAAGATTTTTTACAGTTTAAAAATATTTTCGTTTTTAAATAACCCGGAAAAATTGATAAGCCGTAAAAATCAATCTCACCCAGTAACACTCTAAATTTAATGACTCCTGGGCCTTGTAATGAGTAAGAAAATGATTTAAATAAAAGATTAGTTTCGATAAAAGGAAGTATTTAAAAATTTCCCTGCATTTTTAATCTTTTCTGATTCTAAACTCCACCGTCCCAGAGTTTCTGTCATGGCAATAGCGATGAAGAACTTTTGTTAATCTTCTTGGGATTATATTTTCGTTCTATCTTTTGTTTGTAACAATCTTGATTCCAATTTGCATAACGCTATTCAACGATCATAAAATAAATAGCATGGATTTGAAATGCAGAATAACTCCCAATGAGATCTGAACCCGTATCCTTTAACCTAGAGTTTGAACAAGAAATTACCGACTAGCGACTAGCCATCATTTAAATTTTGGTCACGTTGCTACATACATCATTATTCAGATTTTTCTGCTTTATAGTAGTAGCTGTAATAGTTTTCCAAATTTCATAACGCTATTCAGCGATCATAAAATAAATAGCATGGATTTGAAATGCAGAATAACTCCCAATGAGATCTGAACCCGTATCCTTTAACCTAGAGTTTGAACAACAAATTACCGACTAGCGACTAGCCATCATTTAAATTTTGGTCACGTTGCTACATACATCATTATTCAGATTTTTCTGCTTTATAATAGTAATAGTTTTCCAAATTTCTTTCGGCTGTTTTTTGATTTGGATAAGTCTTTTTCGAATGCCATATCAATTCAAGAAGTTTCTTGTCTTGGCTCTCTACATTTTTCTTTACTGTAATATCTGGCATATCATATTGGGAATCATATAAAAATGGTCTCCATAGGCTTTTCTTGCGATTTTGAATTCAGAGATGTTATTTAAAACTGGTTTCTTTACTAGGGTTAGAGAGCACAGTCTCTCAATTTTTCCAAGAATTGGAAATCCAGTTAACCTCTCTTAAACAGAAACGGAAAATTCAAATAAGAGTACTGATCTGATTCATTTTTTAATCACTTCATCACACGCAAGGCAATAAAGTCATCATAAAGCGTTACCGAGTGTTAAAGAATATGAGAAAAACTACTGTTAAAAAAACAATAATTAAGAAGACAGACGATAACGACTGACAATGCATTTAAATTTCTAAAGATCAAATTTGACAGGGAAGCAGGAAGTCAGAAGAGAGTTTCACGAGCGAGAAGTGCGGTAGAAGAAATATTTACATAGAACTTGCGGTTACATCTAGACATTTCAACTGTAAAATGATGGGACCTTTGCCGCCTATCTAGTACTGCGCTGAAATTCGTAAAGTCTAGGTACGATAGTGGAAAGTTCATTACAATAATTGCCATGAAATTATTTATTGAAAAGGCACAGGGTAGCTACATTATGACAGTGGGAAAGGGACTGAAACCGAGATGCCAGGCCAAGACCAATAACATTTCAGATTCTATTTTGGATTTTATCAAGAATCTCTAAATATATAGCAGGAGCAGCAGACCAGATGTGACAGCAGTATTCAAAGCAAGGATGAATGATAGACTTATAAATATGTGAAATAGTTTCTGGCGAGAAAAATTGTTTAGCACACCACAGTGAACCAACTTCGTTAGTTGCAGATCTCGCACTCGATTCAACACAATCTTTACTCCTATAATGAATTGATCATCAAATTTCAGAATTTTGAAGTGATAAGTTCTAAACATTTTATATATCTTGTTATTTGTTTAAATTATAAATAATTTAAAATAGGACATAAGAAATTCGAGCATAGCGGCGTTGGGTACAGTAATGGTGTTTTCGTCATCCATCGTAATTGAAGTACAAAACCAAAACAATGACCTGAAAACTTGAGTCAAGCTTTTAGATGGCCTCTAGATCTATACCTTCATATGGACCTCATGCTTCGGGTAGAACTCATTCAGAAATGTATAAACTGTCAACTTTATACAACTGCATTCTCTGATTAAAATGGCTTCAAACTAATCAATCCTATAAATTTCAAGGGAGACAAGCCTTCATTTGATTGGCAATGCAAAATTACAAACGAAGAGTTTTAACAAATAACACAACCCGCATCACTTCTAACAGAAGCGAAGAAAAAAAAAATAAAGAAAAAAAAATGAAATGCACATGCAACGAGAAGACAAAATAATGATACAATCAAACTGTTACCTTTCAACACTACCAAAAGCAAAAAGATTGAAAGGAAACTCCTGTCAAAGATCGATGATAGTGGACTTAAGAAGTCTAGTTTCTTGAAAAACCGTTTTAATAAAAACATTTTTATAAATTTCAACCGACAATAATACTAATTGTTTGATCAATGAATGCCGACTGTTTCCTGTACGGAAAACGTTAATTTTAGTGGTAGTGAACAAAACATCATTGGTAGAAATTTGAACTTGGCCTATCGACTCTCTTTTATGCATCGAAAACCGTTACGCCACCTGGACAGGCTTAAAGATCCAAAGTTTTATAAACTGACTGACCAAACAAACAAACAAACAAAAAAACAAAAACAAAAAAAAAACCGGTCTTGATTAGCTAGTGAAAGAATGAAAAAGAAGGATTATATTGTAATTTCTCTTTGTTCTTCCTTAATTTTACGTTAACTTTTCTTCTCTCCCTAATTCTTTCTTTCGTTTTCTCTCCCCAATTTTTTTCTTCGTTTTCTCTCTCTAATTTTTTCTTTCATTTTCTCTTCCTAATTTTTTCTTTCGTTTTCTTTCACTAATTTTTTCCTTCGTTTTCTCTCCGTAATTCTTTCTTTCGTTTTCTCTCCCTAATTTTTTCCTTCATTTTCTCTCCCTAATTTTTTCTTTCGTTTTCTCTCATTAATTCTTTCTTTCGTTTTCTCTCCCCAATTTTTTTCTTCGTTTTCTCTCCCTAATTCTTTCTTTCGTTTTCTCTCATTAATTTTTTCCTTCATTTTCTCTTCCTAATTTTTTCTTCGTTTTCTCTCCCTAAATGTTTCTTTCGTTTTCTCTCCTTAATTCTTTCTTTCGTTTTCTCTCACTAATTCTTTCTTTCGTTATTATCATTATTTTTTGTTCTCTTACTTTTTCACTGTCTTTTTTCTTTTCTTTTTCACTCTTTCTTTTATTTTTTTTTAATTAATTCTCCTTTTTCACTCTTTATCTTTCCATATGTCTTTATTTTCTCTTCTTTTTTCTTTTCTCTTTCCATCGTTATTTATTCACTCTGCAATCACTTGTTTTCCCCTGGCGACTTCCCCACAGACATACAGTCAGACACATTTTCAACCACAAAAACATACAAGCGTTACATCGACACAGATTGAAAGAACGCTTCAGACACATGCACACATGTCGGCATTACAAGCGAGTAACGTGACCTCAAGCAACATATGGCGGCATCTCTGACGTCACATTTGTGGTTTCCTTGTCTTTGATGTCGACTATTGGTCTTTCACACGTCAGCTTTTAATGAATATGCACCAATCCTAATCCACCAAATTATCAAGTCAAAGACGCGGACGTTGCTTCCTCCGGATTTTCTTCTCTGATCGTCAGTGTCACTTTCTCAGTCATTTTCTGTTTTTTCTTTTTCACTCTTAACCTTTCTTTCTTTCTTTCTTTCTTTCTTTCTTTCTTTCTTTTTGCATTTCTTACATTCATGTTTTCGTTTCATAATTCTCTCGAAGTTTTTCATATCTGCACAATTTCGTATCCATGGTAGCTCGCTCTATTCGGAGAGATGTAGGTTCGATTCCAGCCAGAGAACGCAATAATTAATAAGATTTCTCGAACATTCAGACCGGTAGACGAAAATAAATACATATAAACAGAGCACCCACTCAAATACGAGTATTCACTAAAAATAACACTTAAATAATGAAAATCTGTCGGATTGATAAAAATTCCATTATATATGTATATATGCTTCATTTGTAAACAAGTTATTGCGCGACCTAGGTTTCTACCATATGGTGTCTTCAGACGATTTGCAATAACTGATTATACCGATTACCTTTTTTTAAGAACGCTCACATAACCGTAATTTTTTGAACTCTCACCTGACGGGGAATTTTTGAACGCGCAATTTTTAAAATTACAAGAAATTATAACGTTTTCATCCATGGTTGTATGAACCTAATAGATAGTTTTTAGTATGCTTACAGTTAGTCATAATTTCTGTTCTTTCATTCAATAATTCATTTTTGTTTGGGAATAGCATAATCGCTAACTTTTCTTCCTGGCACAGTCTACATATTTTGCCACCGTTGTAAGGCTTGGCTGTTTTCACTATACTCCACGTTATGTCTGGGTTTTTTCCATATTTTGATTTCAATTTCCACATGTGGCTAGCCAACTTTGAACAGTTTGTAAAGTTTTCTCTTTTGAATGTAGATTGTGATTGAACCATCTGGTCTTAAAGTTGTCTTTGGCTGATAAATGCCCACTTCAAAGACTTTGTAATACCAAAGAAGTCATTTACAAAGCAAAAGCACATGACCTAAATGGTCAAAATAAAACATATTTAGGATCAAACAAACACTTTTTAAGACCAGGTGGTTCAATTACAAGTCTACATTCGAAATAGAAAACTTTAAAAACTGTTCAAAATTGGCTAGCCATGTGTAGAAATTGAAATCAAAATATGGAAAAGACCCAGACATAACGTGGAGTATAGTGAAAACAGCCAAGCCTTACAACGGTGACAAAATATGTAGACTGTGCCAGGAAGAAAAGTTAGAGATTATGCTATTCCCAAACAAAAATGAACTATTGAATGAAAGAACAGAAATTATGACTAAGTGTAACTATACTAAAAAATATCTATTAGGTTCATACAACCATGAATGAAAACGTTATAATTTCTTGTAATTTTAAAAATTGCACGTTCAAAAATTCCCCGTCAGGTGAGCGATCAAAAAATTACGGTTATGTGAGCGTTCTTAAAAAATGTAAAAGGTAAAATCAGTTATTGCAAATCGCCTGAAGACACCATATGGTATAAGCATAGGTCGCGTAATAACTCGTTTACAAATGAAGAATATACAAAAGTTCTAGAATATAATTTTATCGAACACTTTTTAATACAAATGTGCACTGGTCTAATTTTATTATGACCAAAAACTAAGTAATTAATCAGTCAATCAATCAATCAATCAATCAATCAATCAATCAATATATAGATAGATAGATAGATAGATAGATAGATAGATAGATAGATAGATATTGGGAACACATGTTTGGATTGCTATAAATAGAAAACGACCTAATATAATGTATGGAAGCATGCGCCAAATTATAACGTTTTAATTTCTCTACTGAGGTTAACATGAACATGAAAATTACATCGCACTCGATGCACTGGCCGCCAACCTAGACGAATCGCATATAACCAGCTTCTTGAAAGTGGACAAGTGAACAGAAAAAGCAGCAATTGGTTTTTGCTGATCTCATGAGGATATCCAGGGGATGTATACAAAGTTTGCGTCGTCTCTGATGACTTCGCTACGAGAAACATTTCAAGCTGTTTCCCCGGACGTTTTTTTAAAATCAATGTTAATGCCGACATTGGAGTGAGGTTACATATTGATTCAATTGAAGGAATGTAGTCCATATGAGTGTCAGAAATAAGTCAGTGTGTACATGATCTATGAGTGTTTTTACACCTACCTGCACACACACACACACACACACACACACACACACACACACACAAATTTTTTTTTTAATCATGTCACCCCGAGCAAGGCGGTAACGCCACTGATGCGCAGGGGGCTATGTAAGAGTGAAAAGATTGGAAAAGAGAAAGCCGGAAACCACATCCTAAACAGGGAATAAGGGATGAGCCTCTTCACCTGTTCAATAGACATAGGTGGAGTGGGAACCGGGCGATAGTTTAGTCTATCTCCTCCAATTGGAAAAGAAAAAAGAAAAAGAGTGAAAAGATTGAAAAAGAGAAAGCCGGAAACCACATCCTAAACAGGGAACAAAGGATGAGCCTCTTCACCTGTTCAATAGACATGTGTGGAGTGGGAACCGGGCGATAGTTTAGTCTATCTACTCCAATTGGAAAAGAAAAAAGAAAAGAGTGAAAAGATTGGAAAAGAGAAAGCCGGAAACCACATCCTATTGAATTAAAAAAAAAATAATGATACTGAAAAGTTGGTCCTGACCTGGCAACTTGGTTTTCGTCACTTTCTCGCTGCTTTAACATAACTTCCCTGTACCATTTCTACTGTCAAGGTAATTGTCCTGATGAACTTTCCACTATGATACTGAGACTTTTATCTATATGCAGTACTAGATTAGTTGTAAGGTCTCGTCATTTTACAGTTAAAATGACTTTATGTAACCATACATTTTAATTTAATAGTTTCTTTTAACCTCACTTCTCACTCGTGAAAATCTCTTCTGGTATCTTGCTTTCCACTCAACTTTGATCTTTAAAAATTTAAATGCAATGTCAATTGCTATCTTATGTCTTCTTAATTTACGTTCTTTTATTGTTATCGCTCCTGAGCATCTCTCTCTCTCTCTCTCTCTCTCTCTCTCTCTCTCACACACACACACACACACACACACACACACACACACACACACATATATATATATATATATATATATATATATATATAGTTTAACACTCAGTAATCCCTTACATTTTAGTGGCTTTATTGCCATACTAGAGAGTCAAATGATAACCAGAAAAAACAAAACTATGAGGAAAGACCTCTTTTATTGAATTCCTCATTCCAAAATTAATAAAATTTCAGGCATGTACCTTCAATGGATACATTTTTTTATGTCCATTATAGTATACTTTTGACCTGAATTGTGCCTTACTCTCAAATTGCAGTTATGACTGCAATGGTGTAAATATGACATTAAAAACAATTATTTTTTTTTATTGATGTACTACTATTAAAAATTAAAGATATATTGAAAAAGAAATTTTTATCTGGGATGCCTATTTTTAGACTTAAGATAGAAATTAATTTTTGTGAATTTAATACAAGATTTTAAAAGTTCAAGCTATTAGTATAGAAAAGATTAAATCTGTTCCCAATCATTTAAATTCTATTGCTAGGCTGTCTTACAAGACTAGATTAGTAATTAGACAAAATAACTATGTGCTTAGGGAATCAAAGAGAAAGCAAAAATGGTTTTATAACCAAACGATATATGCAACAAGACACCATTTCTTGTCTGAATGCAGATTGTAAAGAAAAAAAAACTAACTTGAGCTACCAGCAAAAAACAACTAAAAAATAATTTAAGGCTAAAGAAAATTCACTGAAATGACATAAATAAAAACGTTTTGAAACTTTTATTTTAGTTTTAAAACTTTTATTTTAGTTTTAATTGAAAGTTAAATGATTAAATTTAATATTTACAGTAAGCAAAATACTCTGGTGTATTTTAAACAGAAATTTTATTGATTTGGATTTTTTCACTTTTTTTAATCTTGCAATTTTTCGGCCATTTTGTAAACACATTTGTAAACAAAAGTTAATTCTCGGTTTTCAAAATTTTGCAAAAATAAAATATACATCTGTGACACATTATTTTTGAAAAATTAGCAAATTTAATGTTAAATTAATCTGATTTACAGAAGTATTATTTATTGAACGAAATTTTGAATAAAGCTATTTCTTAAAAACAGAGTTGAACTTTCTAACCTTTCTACCGAATTTGAATTGTGCTGACAGATTGACAGATGAGAGATAAGATAGTGTATGGGCATCACAAGTGACATAATTGTGCAATTTCTTTTCCTGTAATGGGAAGAAACCCTGAAGCATATGACATTTTAATGCACACATAAAAATTATCAGAAAAAAACTTCGAATACACAAAAAAATGGAATTATTTTAAACATACGAAGGCACGACGATTTGTATTAAACTTTTCAATTTTCGATTACTAAATATAAACTTCACTTAATAGGTTTATAAACTAACCACAACAAACATTTTGAAGTATTTTAAAAATATTTTAGAAACATTATAAATTATTATAATTAAAAAAGATGAAAACAATTGTTTTAAAATTTCATTATTAATCAAAAAAATGTTTTTCTTCGGACAATAATGTCATCAATATATATTATTTATTAAAGAAATTAAAAACTCATCAAATTAAATAATGTAATAGTTTTATTGCATTTTTTATATTACTATCGGGAGCAGATTTTAATATGTTAAAAATAATACATGATTTACATTCCCCAGTAAATTCTGCGTTTTTTTTAACTAATAAAAGCAATTTTCCCAACAAAATTTAATTTCTAAAACTTTTTATTTTATAATATTTATATTGTTCAATTATACATCGAAGAATACTTTTTGTAAAACAATAGTTTTTTTTTCATTCATAAAATAAATTAAAAGCTTTTTAAATTAAATAATGTCTTAGTTTTATTGTATTTTTTATTTTACAATTTAGAAAGGATTTTCTGTAACTAAGACTACTGTTTTTACAAAAAAAAAAAAAAGAAAAAAAGAAGAAGAATTACTAAAATTATCAAAGGGCTTTTGCTTATAAGTAATATAAACATTATGCAGCACAAAAATTAATTTCTCGAAATTTCATAAAATTAAATAAGTAGGGGTAACAGATGTAAGAAAAATTTTTTACCAAGATTTTCTTAAAAAGAAACGTTTCTAAAATAATTTAATTCATTTATTTCACCCCCGCCCAATAAATGCAATAAAACGCTAAAATATCCCGTACTAATTTCTGGTTACCCGTTGGCGCAAGAAAAATGATTTTAACCAAAATTTTGAATATAAAACTCGATATGATAGTCTGCACAAAAAAGTATGTCACTTTTACGGGAAGAAAACTGTAAAATTTGGTATAAACATCACCTGGGACCGGTTACAGAGATAGGACCTATAACAATTTTATAAGACTTTGCAATACACATAGTACGATCAAAGCTAATCGTCCGGACATCGGGATCAAAAACCACAAGAACAGAATTTGTTTTCTTATTGACATGGTAGTTCCTGCAGATTGTAATGTAGCTTTGAAGATTTAAAAAAAAAAACTATGAAAAATACTGGGATCTTGAAATGAACACAAGAGATCATTAATAATTACAGTTGTAGTTAAACGCCTCGGATTAGTTAGAAAAGGTCTACTAGATTGATTGGAGGAATTTCTGATAGGCAATGGCTTAAAAAGTACAAAAATTGTACTCACAAATACAGTTCACGCATTACAAAGAGTTTTATTTATGTAAAATGTGTGTCTACCGCTTCCCTTCCGTGCTAGATAGTATTTCCGAGAATATAGACAAGGCCATTTCATCTCAGCCGTTCGCTAATATATTTGTGTTTGGTGACTTCAATGCCCACCATGCCAAGTGGATGCAAAACCCTGTCACTGATCTTGCTAACGTCCACACCCTGACAGTCTTTCTCGCAAGTCATGCATTCCCCGATGCGTTTCTCCAGTACCCTGATGGACACGCTTCCCTTCAGGTCTCTTCTTCACTTCTATCCCTGACTCTTGTCATGCCATGCCATTCCATGCAGCTCTGCCCTCTTGGCAACTCTGATCATGCTGCTGTGTATGTTAATATCTCTTTCCAGGAACCTCCAACCAGCAGAATATTTTACTGCTATCAAAGAGCAGACTGGGACTAGTTCTGCGATTTCCTTTGTGATCTCCTTCGGAATAAAGTCATCAGGCTCCCTGTTGAAGACTGTGCCGCTGAGATCTCTTCCTGGGTGAAAGCTGGCATCGGCGCTTTCATCCCAGCCAGAAAATTCCAACTTAAACCTCATTCATTCCTTTGGCTCTCTCCTGCTTGCTCGGCTGTCAATGCCTACATGAATCACTTCTTCCAGCTTTAACGGAGCGACACATTTGACTACAGCAGGTGTCTTTTTGTTTCTGCTCGTAATGAAAGCAAGCGTGTCCTAAATGATGCTAAGCCATTAGTTGCTGATAGAATGAAGTAGCATATAGCATCTCGCAAGTTTTGTTCTAAAGATTACTGGCAGCTCTTCAAAAATGTGTTCAATAATAGCAACGCTTCGATCCCTTATCTGCTCAATCAATGTTAGGTCCTCATATCCACAACAGATAAGGTTGAGTGTTTTTACTCGCATAATTTCTTCCAACTCCACACTTGATTCGTCTAGGGTACCCACATCCGATTTTTCACTAAGAACTGAGACTCAAATATAAACTTATTTATAAATAGAACGTTGTCTGTGTGTGTATCTCTGTGTGTGTGTCCGTTACTTATAGACTCCAAAATGGCTGAACCGATTTTCTTTAAAATTTACACAGTTGTACTATAAGCGTCTGCGAGTGTTCTTAGCTAAGTTTTGTGTCGACGTACCCCCGATGAATATCGAAAATCAATAATCGAAAAAATCGGGTTATAGAAGGAGTGGTCCGATTTTAATCAAATTTGATACACTCATAGACAAAGACATAAGAAACGATATTCAGAAGTTTCAATGTTGCAGTTCTCACAATAATGCAGAAAATTTGTTATCGATACTAGGAAATAAAAATTTGACTTACATCCATTCATTTTTCTTTCAGTCTACGCTTTCTCTTTAACTGGAAACAACTATTGCTTTTTAGTCTTTCGTGCCAACGTCCAAAAAGTCTGAGCTCCAGGACCATGGATTAGTTTTAAAGCTTTCATGACACCCGAACAATGCCGGGCTATACTGCTAGTGAGTAATATATACATAACCCTATCTCTGTTCTCTAACAAAATGTCCATGCTTGACCCCCACAAGGCAAGTGGTAGTGATGGAACTCCAGTCATCGTCATAGAGAAATGTATTCTTGAGCTCTCTCTTATCCTCTCCAAACTCTATAACTATTGCCTCACTGTAACCCTATTTTCTGATGGCTGGTATTAACTTTTTATTGATTTTAAAGATAAGAAGAGATTTCTCTAAAATTAGAGAATGCAACTATTTTGGTCGGGAAAAGTAACTGAATTGATTGAATCAGCGTAAAAAGATTGTAGACATAACATGTCGTCCTGTTTTGACGATTGCGTAACTCCGGGTCAAATTGGACTGTGAGAATTTCCTGTCTTGGGCTACCTGAGCTTTTGATACGGACAAGCAAGCAATAAGAGAGAGTAAGTTCTCTCCTCTTTAGCAGTGAAGGAACAGTACTCAGTCGAAATGGATAACTGATATTGTTTTCATTTTGAGCTAGTAAGAATTATAGTGAGGGAAAATTGAACTCTCGTAGCTATCTTTACCACCCCGGTTTTGTGCCTTTTCAATAAACCCGAGGTGGGAAACGAAATTAGCAGAATTGGACACGTGGTTTAAAGATGACGGTAGATCTGAAATCGGCGTGCTGATATAACCAACTGAGCAAACCACCATCTCCAAGCCATTGTTACTGTAATGCATTATTAAAATACCAGCCAACTGATTTCGCGTCACCTAGCTTTGACTTGCTTATTATTGTGTATATAATTGATATATAAATATATATAAAACTACACTCGTGGCGTGGCAGTGTTGTACTGATTATATTCTGTTTGGCAGCTATCAGCTACCGCGGATCGTGTTATATCTGGTCCTAACTATGTACCGACCTCTCGCGTGTCTGAACTAACCTAGCCAAGTGATAACAAGTAATTTTACTTTGGCTGGTTTGAGATCAAACAAACACAGCGTGGGTGGATTGGTTGAGGGTCAGGAGGGATTAGCTTCGGTACACCCGGGGATTGTGTTATATTTCCTTGCTTTCCTGCTTGTTGGCAGTTCTTCTGTGTAGGTAGCCCTCTGATCCCTCTAATTATTCCCCTATTAGCCTCTTACCAATTTTTGGCAACGTATTCAAGGTATTATCAAGGCTGAAATTGTTCATCATCTCACATTTCACAACATACTTTTTAAGGAACATTATCTCCTCCGCTTCCTCAGGTCGTCAACGGCTATCACTGAATATATATACCAGGCTCTTGATAAGAACGACGAAGCTCGAGCTGTTGCTCTAGATATCTCGAAAGCGTTTGACAGGGTTTGGCATGTTGGCTTTCTGCGCAAGCTACAAAGTTACGGTATTTCTGGATGATTATTCTAATTATCCGTTTTGAACGGGCAAGCTTCCAGATCTTTTTATACGAACGTGGGCGTCCCACAAGGCTCTATCCTAGGTTCTACAATTTTTCTGATCTTCATCAATGATCTTCTTGGCGTAATCAGTTCCTAAGTAAATATCTATGCAGATGACACTACCTTTCAATCCTGTTTCAATAAGAAATCTACCAAAGCTGACAAAGTCAACTTCGCCGCTGCTCTTGAAAAGAACTTCTAATTTGTGATGAAAATGGCTCGTAAATTTCAATGCTTCCAAAGCGAAGCTGCTCTCCATTAACCACTATAGAGCATAACACTGCGCCTCCTTGGTTTCACTCTCTCAATCAACCTGAAGTGGAACAACTACATCGAATCTATATCTGTAACTACGGCTAAGAATGTTGGGGCACTATGTCGGGACAGGAAGCTTTTTCTTTTCAGAATCCATCTTGTACATTTATAAAAACTACTGTTCGTTCGTTCACAGAATATTTTTGTCATATCTGCTCGGGTGCTTCTGCTATTCATCTCGAGATTCTCGACAAAATCCAAAGGAGGATCTGCAACGTAATCGATCCTGATTTAGCAGCTTGACTTCAGTTACATTCACACTAACTGGATATAGCTTCTGTCTTTTCTACAAATATTTTCACGCTTTTTGCTCTGACGATCTTCTTTCCCAGATGCCCCGACCATAAGGATTTACTTGTGCTACAGGTTAGACCTACCCGTATAGTGACAAAATAGTCAAATGTAACTCCCACTTCTACTCTAACAGTTTCTTTTCTCGCATTTCCAGTCTGTGGAACTTCCTTTTGTATACTTGCTTCCCTGATAGTTACAATCTCCAAAAGTTTAAATGCAACGTCAATTTCCATTTTCTACCTCCGTAAACCCCTTCCACCTCCCTAAATCCCAACCACCATTTTCCGTATCCTCTGTACTCTGTTTTTCTCTTACTGTAATCCCCTGCGCATCGGTGCAGTCCTGCCTTGCTTGAGGTGAAATTATTATAAAAATAAATTAAAAAATAAACATCTTGGCTGTCTTCATGGTACAATATAGTTTTAAAATCCTTAACTGGACCATAGATGACATTAAGCGAATACGGGAAAGCTCGTCATTTGCTACGCATGCATCATCCCAAAGCTGAAGTTGATCGTCTGTATGTGCTCAGATCAAAAAAAAAAAAAAAAAAAAGCAGAGGAATAGTTCAACAAGTACTGCCTTACAAAACTACAACAAAGATAATTGGAACCTATGGAAGACCAGATGATGATCAGCGTCAAAGAATATGAAAGAAGTAAGAAACATTATTCAGTAACTAGCAGCAAATACCCGGCGTTGCACAGGATGGGAAAAGTAAGAATTCTCATGGACAATTTAAGGGTTAGTCTTTGTAAGCAGAAAGGTAACATTCTGCAGAAGGGGAATAATTGGCAGTGACTATTTGTAGCGCTGGTATTAAATACGTGAGATAACTCTAGTATTTTGAAAGAGTTATTCTCCATGTAAAAGTTGCTGTGCTGAAGTTATCTTTAACAAAAGCAACACATTAAAATAAGAAATTCAAACAAATTAAACTGAAGAGCCACGCGCAATTTTTTTCTTTGTTGTGTAAAATAATAAATTTACAAGAGGTGTGTAAGTTGTGAAACAAATCGGATGAAAAATGTGGAAGTGTACGCTACTATATATCAGTGAGAATACACACACGGATACACACACATTGACACACATCTTAATTTTTAGTTATATAAATAAAGGAAGCCAATAGTTTCGAAATAGAGTTTCAGGTGGGTGAAGAAATGCAAGTAAAACATAATACACCTACTGTGCAGCTGAACCCCCCCCCCCCCAAAAAAAAAGAAGCAAAAGTAATGTAATCGACCAGACAAAGAAACGATAGCAACCTCTTCATGGTTAATATTCAGCCAGTACCAAACAATCTGATGTAGACAAATCCCATAACCATGAATGGCTATATATAGTGCAATGATAAACGATAAAACCGAAGCTTGAAATGAGTATACAACAAAAATACAATGAAACAACAACAACAACAATAATATTAATAAGGAATGTGCTTCTGCAAACATGACCATCACGACTCGTATGAAAGATCTAAGAATCATAAAGGATGTCAATAATAATAATAATGATAATAATAATAATAATAATAATAATAATAATAATAACAACAATGCCATTATTATTATTATTATTATTATAACAGAAATAAAGACAATGTTGATTTGTTACCCATTTCTCGTCTAAATATGTATAAGTATAGAAACGGGTGGTGGACAAGGCTTGCAGAAAATATTAGCTTCGTTCATCTTTAGAAGTAATAACTAATTATACATATTACCCCAAGCAGCATTCTTTGATGTCTACAAGAACGTGGGTAGGTGGTCTAAGTTATTGAGGGAGAGAAAAAGAAAACAAAACTGAGGAAATGTAGATAAAGAGAAAGTAAAGAGAGAAAAGCTGACGTAAATATAGGCGTATAAAGGATGAAAGAGAGTAGTGCCTACCCATAAGAGAGAGAGAGAGAGAGAGAGAGAGAGAGAGAGAGAGAGAGAGAGAGAGAGTCATTATGCATAATGTGGGAAAAGAATGGAGGGAGGTTTTTTAAAAATTGGGATATCTGAACGTTCCCTTGTTATTACACCTCTTAGTGTATGCACTGTTGAGGCAGTCGAGAACATGCCGACTGCATTTTTTGCAGAAAAGTTAGAAACCCCTCATCTTTTATAAACATTTTTTAGTAAGTTACAAAATTTTAAATCTTAAAATTCTGTAATAATGTGTAGCGGTTATGTGATATTGTTATAAAATAAAACTAAAATTTACTGACTAAAATTCACCGACCTCTATAGTTTAAAAAGAATTTTATATTTTTTTGTAGATAAATGTACCAATTTTTGTAAATACGGTCGTTGATACAAGACATTATCAGAAAATAAGAGCGGTAACTTGTATAGTAAATTTACAGCCAAAGTACCTAAAATTCAATAAATCAATAGATTGTTTAGAATATTTTCTTAATTTCTTAAGATTACTGGGTAGTTAAAAATGGTACAAAAGGTGTTCACCTTATATTCTTTTAGTAGTTTTTACAAATATGTCCCCCGTAAAAAAGGTTACAAAAATAAGTCTATTGAGATAGTTGTCAATACTTAAAAACACCTACCTCCTTTTTAAAAATCCTTTTATGCAATATTTTAAGCTAAAAGTAAATATTTGTTTCAAATCAACTTAAACATTAACTCAACTAATCATTCTCAAGTAATGTTTCAGAAAAGTATATTTTATTTTTGAAAGATTTGTTTTAAATAAAAGAATTACGCTGTGCTGAGAAAATTGAAAATATGGTTAAAATTAACCACTTTTAGCGATTAAAAAATAATTCCAATCAATTTAAATTCGTTTTGAAATAGAGGAAAATGTTTTGTTAATTGAAACTATTAAATTTATTTTTTTTAATTTGAAGTTAAAACTAAAATATAAGCTTCAAGAAAAAATTTTCATTTTTAAAAATTCATTTTAAATTTTAGGTATCGCTTTTTTTTTTTTGGCGGTATCGACTGATTAGTATCTGATGCTTTTAGGATTTAAAAAGTTAACTTCTTTTTGTTGACAACTTTATGGCATCCTTGTTCATTCTAGGTTATGGGTTGTACAGACTGGGTGGGAGTGAAATGTATTATTCCAATGTCTCATTTTAAAGTCAATCAAATTGTGTGTGTCTCAGCGTGTGCCTGTGTATTTATTAAATCGCATAAGTACGTATTTGCTTACACCACAGACATAGGCTTGTACATTAAATACACAAATGCATAATCAGTCGTAGACAGTGTGTGACGGACAGAGAATCGGCGCTTCTTTTATATATAGTTTTAAGTATTGACCCTTGTACTGTCGCATTTTCTAATTTCCAGTCATTCACAGTATTTCATTATCAGATAAAAAAAAGTTACTTTAAAATCATTAAATGATCACAAAATCTCATCATGTATTCTTTTATGAACTGGTGATGGTAGTGGTATTCTTCTTCCTCTATGTGCCATGTTCGTCGCTTCAGGACATGGGTGATCATGGTACTCCAAAGCTTCCTATCCCTTGCGGGCATTAGCAGTTTTTCTTTCTTTGCTAAGGTTCCCGCCAACTGCTCCTCCATAGATTCACACAAACTAGTCAGGTAGGTGTCTCACTTCCTTCCCTTACCTCTCTTGCTCTCAATATGATCTGTGAGGGTAATGCCCACCTTCGTCATTATGCATCCAATAAAATTCATGTTGCTTTCTTATTGAGTACATAAATGTTTCTTTTTTTGTTATGCTTTTCTTTAAAACTTCCTTGCTGCTTACTAATATCCGCCGATGGAATTAGCAGTATCATTTTGTAGAAACACGATTTTCTTACTTCTAGTTTTCATCATCACATCTGTAGGAAGATCAGTTATTATCATCCAAAAGTATAGCACTCTTTTCTTTGTTTCTAAAGAATATTTATACTACTCAGTATTTTTGGAATGCCTCTTTCGCTAGTTCAATGCGTGTTTGAATTTCGTGTCGAATTTTCCATCCTTTGTTAAAACACAACCTACATCTACAAACTTCTGCACTTGCTTGATCTTGACATCTCTCATTTGTAACTCGCATTTTGCCACTTTTACATGCTTCTTTCTACCACCACGTTTAGAAGGTCCTGCAGTTTTTTTTTCTTATATTAGCTGTCTACACAGACTCATCCGCGTATCATATGATTACGCTCACCGATGATAAATGAGTTTTCCTGCTTCCTTGGCCTCACTGTATGGACTGAATAAATCTGGGGAGAAGGCACATCCTTGTTTTATGCCCTTTTCTATTTTTGTCTAGCTACTCGATTCATTTTCTATCCGTGATCAGGTGGTTAGCTTCCAGGATAAGTTCTGGGTCATTCTAATACACTTTCCAAATTAATCTAGTTTTCCTAGTGGTTCAAATAGATCCTTGTGCCGTATCTTCTCAAATGCTTTTGTGTAATCTATAAAACATCGGTATTTGCATTGCTCTCCTTGATATAATTCTAATTTTTTGTTCCAATGTCATTGATAAAGCCGCACCGTTCTCGTCCTATTTCTGGTCTAATTTTGCTTTCCATTCTATTCATTAGGATCGGATGTTACAATAAAAATATTTCTTAATGTAATTTGTTTGCTTTTTTAGTGTTCTATCATTTATCATTTCTTGTATAATCCCGTGTGATATTTTGCCAGAAGACACCGTGGGCAAAAATAGTTTTTTTTTCCTCCTTCCTCCCCTTAACTGGAAGATGTCGATTTGCTTATATTAAATTCAATGGCTACAATCTTTTATTTTTTTTTAATCATCTCACCCCAAGCAAGGCATTTTACTGCCACTGTTGCTCAGGGGGTTACATAGGCGAAAGTGGGGTTAGTTATAGGAAAATGTCAGGAGGAGGATAATAGACAGATGAGAATACCGAGAATGGGGCTGGGGTAGATTAAAAAAACAGCTTGAGAGAATGGATGCGAGTTAGTGAGATAGGAAATGTCTCTTGACCTTGCATTTAAATTCTTGGAGATCGTAGCTGTCGAGGAAGCAAGTCTATAGAAAGAAATTACACAGGTGGGAAGTTGCGTGAAAAGAAGCTGTTAAAGTAGAATTTGCGGTTACATTTTATTGGTTTCACTGTAAAAGGGTGGGACCTAGCTGCTAATCTAGTAGCACGTGTAAATTCATGCCTAGGGGGAACCAGTGATCTAAGTTCATCAGAGCAGAAGCCGTGAAAAGTATTTATAGAAGAGGCGCAGGGAAGCCACGTCACGCCGGAGAGTTAGCGACTGCAGCCGAGCTGCCAAGTCGGTATCGATCACATTACAGATTCTCCGTTGGATTTTGTCAAGAACTTTAGTTGAAAATTTAATAAAAATGATCATACTTGGCGTCAAAATAGCGAGAACCTACACTGTAAAACTTCCCATGTGAAAAATACGGGCCATCAGACGAATATCGTATGTAATGAAACTATTGTTGCGCAGGCACGTCATAAGCGATTAGACGACATTCTCTCACGGTAGTGAAAAGATTCTTACCATAGAACCTACCTATTTTCTTTTATCGTTTATGCGTTATACGCTAAAAGAAAAAAAAATCATAAAGCATAACCCATTTTAAAAGCTCAACGGAGTAAAACTGCGATAAAATTCAAGGCAAGACTATCAATGCTTTTCATGTCCATCTTTTGCCCCTTTTGTTCGGTGTGGTGCAATGGATATCGGCTCGGAACGAGAAATCGAGGATCTGCGTTCGAATTCCAGTCGAATTCCTTGCATTCACTTGCGCACAAATACCCTTGGGAAAGGTATTAATCTGTCACTTCCCTCCAGTTATAGGTTAAATAATAGGACAGATTGGGTTCTATAGCCTTGGCAGGCAACAAGTCTACCGCAGAAAGCAATGGCAACCTACTGCGGGATAATCTTCTGCCTAGTCAGTCATGTCTCTTTCGAGACATGATCGCCTAAGCGTGTATCACGTATGGCACTTAACTGACTTACCTAGTACATTTTGACCACACCTTGTTCCGTTTTTACTCCTTTTTCTTATTTCAGCCACCTTTAGGAAATAGCACATAGGTAAATGACCGCGATATATATTTACAGAGTATAGAACCATAGCAGAATACAGAGTCATAATCTCACCACCTTAGGTATTGCTGTCTCATCCTAATAGGTTTACTGTTGTTTCCATAGCAAATAGGATTTTACTCAATAGCGTTGCTAATCCATGTCCACCAGGCTTGTAATTTACAGTTGTCCTTTTCATAGACTTGTCATCTGTCAAGGATAGAGAATCAAGTCTGCTCTGTTATTAACGTCTACGCCATTTGTGCGAAAGTGACTGTAATAGGGTCGGCTAAAATTTGAACTCGGCACACCTATCCTACATTCTCTGTCGATGACTACTTTTCCCCAGTGCGCGCATATATTACACTGATATGAAACATCATAGCGTGTGGCAATGGCTAGTGAGGTTAGTCTCGTTGACCATCAGTAATGTGTATTGAGTTTGATCCTCCCTGGCTGCCCCATGCAAAACTTTGCATTAAATAAATATTGACAAATCGTAAAAGCAAGATGTTGTAAAATCAGTTAAACTCAATTTACCTAAACAAAGACACAATGAAATTACATTTCGATCCTCAACAGAACGCATTTTAGTCGGAAGAGATTTTAGACGGAGGTATCAATTCATACATAAAAGATCTCGCCATTTTTGACAGGTATTATGCTAATATCTGCATCAATACTTTATCTAATTTTCTTCATGAGGTGCTCGCCATGATTCAAAAGTTATTTTTAGCAGTTAAATAAAACTTCGCACAATTTAATTAAGGACAGTGAGAATATAACTAAGGAAAGCAAACTAACATTTCTTCTTCTTCTTCTTCTTCTTCTTCTTCTTCTTCTTCTTCTTCTTCTTCCCTCCTCCTCCTACTTGTTTCTTCTTCTTCTTCTTCGTCTTATTCTACTTCTTCCTCCCTCCCCTCCTACTTGTTTCTTCTTCCCTCCCCTCCTACTTGTTTCTTCTTCTTCTTCCCTTCCCTCCTACTTGTTTCTTCTTCTTTTTCTTCTTCCCTCCCCTCCTACTTGTTTCTTCTTCTTCTTCTTCTAGAGAGAGAGAGAGAGAGAGAGAGAGAGAGAGAGATGTTCACAATTTCGTGTTTTTGTTAGTCTCAATATATTTTGGCCCTTTACCATCTCTCTTTGTCCATGGCTTACGGCCATATCGCGTTGAAAAAGTCGATTTTCATATGATAACCAAATTTACGCAACGTCAAGCCCAGCCAGTACCTAGATGGGCGACCGCTTGTGAATACCCGGTGTTGTAAGCTTACTCGGGTGATGTAATAGATAATGACTCGGAATTGTTTATAAGAGAGTCAAGTTCTAATTCCATTTGTGTTCGTTAGATTCAATTATATATAAATACTCTTGGGAAAGGTATGAATCCTCTTCTTTTACCCCCAGATATAGGATAAATAGTAAGACTTGTATCACTATATCTTTATTATCTTCTTCCATCAAAAAAAAAAAAATTAACAATCTTGTTGTATCGTGATTCGTACCATGTGACATCCGGTTGCCCGGATGTATGAAAGACAATATGCACTTAGCATGGGAATTGTCATTATCACGAACTTCGGGAAGTAACACCTACTACTGCGAGAGAATGTAAATATTGTATATACATCTTGGTTGTACCACTCTGTTAATAAAGTAGTTTATCAACATTTCTCTGTGTATCTCTTCATTCTACGATACAACAAATCGAAAAAAATATTTTTTGGTTTAAAATAACCTGCAAAGGGTTGATAAACCGTAAAAAATCAGTCAGTCAATCTTTTTCACCGTCCTGCCATCCATTCGCGTACACTCGTTAAGTAGATTAATCGATTTTTTCATTGTTTCTCTTACCTTTCATGCCCTGTAAATACTAAATTCTCCAAACCTTCTTTCCATATTATTTTTTTCAGAAACTTCAACTGTCTCGTCGTAAGTATAAATATCTTTGCAATTCCTATTTTCCTAAAAACTTTCTCGTTACTCAAGTGTATAATATTCTCAGCATTCGACAGTAAATCACACTCTGGTAAAGATGGAGAGAAAACGCGTACACAGAGCGTAAATTGATTCTAGGGAGAAGTATCGATCTAAGGAAAAATGCACTGATAAACTGACCCTAAAAATAAGTGCCGAGTTTATATGTAAGTCTGATTGGTTCAATAAGGTCATATTAGTAGCTGATCTAAAAAGATGACCTAAAATCTGTTGTTAAGTGGTGCAAGGAATAGTTCGTTAATTCTAACGCCTCCAAAAGATAATTTCGCTATTTTAATTGTCTGAGAGAACCTTTTTTTGCCTTCTATCAATATGGCTGATGCTAATCTCCAAGAGAATGATTTATTGCGTCTTCTTGGGCCAACGCTTTTCGCTGGCATGATTTAGAAAGATTATATTGAATCAATGGAAATCTACTACTAGGAAACTAGTATTGTGTCGTTTGAAACAAATTTTATCGCCAGAAATATGCCCATGCTTTGAGTATGGCATCCACACCTTGTTTGGTGTTTTTACTGTGCATTCAAAGACTTTTGATAAAATATAAAGAAAAACCTGCAATGTTATTGTTCCTGTACTGGCATCTCAGCTTTAGTCACATTCTTACTGTCGTAACGTAGCTTCTCTTTCTATAAATACGTTCACAGTAAATGTTCTAATGAACATTCTTTGTTATTTTTATTTCTAACCCCCACACGCATTGTACATATGGGAACTAGAGACTTAAAGGTATTATGGTGGGTGTAGTAAGAATGATAAGTAAGAATGTATTGTTTTGATGTCAGAAATACTGTGGTATATTTGGGTCACTAATCGTGTCTAGCTAATTTTAAGATAAGACGAATTGATAACGTGCTTTTCCTAGCTCATATTAGCCTTGTGTCACATTTTTGTATTTTTCAAAATAAATATCACTTTCCTTTATGATACTTAAACTTTACGAATGTAACCGATATATTAGATTGGATGCAAAGTATCGTCATTTTACAGTTGAAATGGTTAGATGTAACCGTAAGTTCTATGCTACGAGTTTCTTCTCACACACGTTTGTGGAACTCTTATTCGGCTTCTTGCTTTCCAATCAACTTTGATATTAAAATATTTGAATGTAGGTATCTTAACAACAAATAAAAAAAAACAAAAACAAAAACAAAAAACAGAAAAAAGATACTTAAGATTTGAAATGAATTTAAAAAAAATGAAAAATCATTTTGGGAGCCTTTATTCATTATATTTCATCGCAATGTAATTCTATTTAGTAAAAAATTTACAAAAATAAAATATACTTTTCTGAAACTTTAATTACGGAATATTAGCTAATTTTGTCCCAAAATTTCGTAAACACTTGCAAAAAATTGAAATTTTACTCGCAAGAACAAGAAAAATTATTGCTCAAAATAAAGAACATCATTTTCCAAAACTTTCTGCAAGCTTTCCGACTTGGTCAAAGTACCATTCAGCCGGCTTCGAATCAAAGAATTCTTTACACGCTTCCTCGACTTCATCAAACGAAACGAATCGGCGGCCCTTCCGAAAGTGTTGCATTGAGCGGAAAAGGCTGTAATCTGATGGAGCACAGTCAGGACTGTAGGCTGGATGTGGCAGAACCTCAACGCCATCCAGCTTCTTCAAACTTGTCTTTGGTCTTCCTGCCGGTGTGTAACTTGGCATTGTCCTGCTGCATCAAAGCACGCTTTCGGTTGACCAGAGCCGGGGATATTTGCTTCAACTTTTCGTAGACCCGCTCAAGTTGCTGACATTCGGAACCAACTCAAAATGCACGATTCCTTCAAAGTTCCACCAAACGCACAACATGATTTTCTTGCCAAATCGATCTTGTTTTGGAACCGACGGTGTATCTCGCCCTTTCTGACCTCATCGCTTGTCTCGATTGTGCTGGACCAGATAGACCCATTTCGCAAGTGTTTACGAACTTTTGGGACAGCCTAATATAATTAATCTAATTTGAAACAAATATTATTTACTTTACCTTTAAAATATCGCAGAAATGCATTTTTAACCCGACAGTCAATTAAGTACCATACGTGATACACGCTTTGGACGATCATGTATCAAAAGAGACATGACTGGCTGGGTAGAAGATTATCTCGCAGTAAGTTGCCATTGCTTTCTGCGGTAGACCGGTTGCCATCCAAGGCTATAGAACGCAATCTGTCCTATTATTTCACCCATAACTAGAGGGAAAAGACGGATTAATATCTTTTTTTAATCAGATAGTAGCTGTTTTTGACATTTTTTCCTAATGAGATTTTATCTGTAAAACAAAATTTAAGAAATGAATTGATGTGAGCGACTCTTTTTTTATCTTAAATATCTTGGAAAATATTTTCCATAATCTAATTTTAGGAATGTTGACCTTAAATTTACGATAGTCATTGTTATTATTTTCTAATAATGTTATGTATGGCCGACAGTAATTTTAAAAAGTTTATACAGAAAAAAATTCAAAATTCTATAACAAATGTTTGCGTGTGATGATTTGTATTAAGCTTTCTATTTACGATTAGTAAATATTGTTTTCACTTAATAATAATATAATCTAAAAAGGCAGAAATTAATACAGAATCTTAAAAGATTTAAATCTCTATAAATTATTATAATTAAGATTTAAAAAATGGAAACAACTCTTATAAAATTCATTATTCATAGAAAAGGTTTTTTTAAGACAAATAGTGTCTTTAATATATCTTATTTAGAAAAGCAATTAAAATGTTTACTAATGAAATAATGTCATAGTTTTATTGCATTTTTTATTTTACAATTCAGAGCAACTTTTTGTTAAATGATGTTTCTCTTTGACAAAAACAAATTGATGATTTTAATTCTACAAGGAATTCTTTTTTTTAACTATAAATATGAAGAGACTGCGATTTTAATTAATCAAAATTTCATAAAAGTGGAGGTAAGAGATTTTAAAAAATTCAAACAATTTTCTTTATTTATGAATAAGTCTTGAACATTTCATTAAAACCCGACAACTATCTTCTGTTTTCATAATACCTGTTCATTTATTGTTTTATCTCCTTATTAGTGTTTTTACTTCTCTCATATTCTCCAACACTCTGTAACACCTTATATCTTAGCAGTTTTATTGCTTTGCTTGGAGAGAAATGATTAAAAAATGAAGTGGAATAAAGATGGTAAGAACCCAAAATATACACTTACTCATTCAAAATAAATTCTTAAATAAAAAATAAAAAATAATGCAAAATAATATATTTTTCTTCGATGTGCCGTGTCCCTTCAGAACGTAGACGATCATGGCCTTCCACATCTCCCTATCCCTTTAGCTCTTAACACTCCTTCTCCTGTTATACGACTCAACTCCCGCTCAATCTGCTCAAGTCCATCAAATATGTCACGAGTTGAATTACCTTGTCTCTCCTTTCTTCTATCCGTCCTGTGAGCATCATATTCTCTAAGCCCTCTTTCCTCATTACATGCCCCAAAGACTCAGCTGTCTTTTTCTGATGTTAAATATCAGTTTTCTTATCGTGGGGGACGATGTTGTTTGTTCCGTCTATGGTATCCTCAGCATCATTCTGTAGAACCACATTTTAGCTGCTTCAAGTCTTTTCTTCGTCAGTGACGAGATTATTCAGCATTTGATGCCATATTGAAGGACACATATCACATAACAATTTAGTACTCTCTTCATTGTTTCCAGCAAAACTTTCCTGTCTCTCGATATTCTACTCAGTTTCTGGAATGCATCCTTGGCCATGCTAATTCGCCTGCGGATCTCCGTGTTGCACTTTACGTCTCCTGTTAGAACATTTCCTCGGTATTTAAATTTCTGCACCTGCTTGATTTTAGAATCCCCAACTTGCAATTGGCATTTTGGGCTCCTCTTTTTACTGATTGCCATGGATTAAGTTTTCTTGTAGTTTATATATAATCCGTTCTTTCTGCTTTCTTTAACTATATTCAGTAGGAGGTCTTGCAGTTTCTTTTCTGTGTCTACTATCAGCACTGTATCATCTGCGTATCTTATATTGTTCACCGATGATGACTCCTGGCAGCACTTCCAGAGCTCCCAGAATTGTCTCGCTATAGAGGTTGAATAGGTCTGATGAGAAGACACATCCTTGTCTTACGCCCCTTTTGTACATCTGCTGAATTTGTTTCCTGACAGTATGCAGGCGGTTTGCTGCCAATGCAGTTTCTTGATTACTCTAACGTCTTTCACGGATATGTCAAGGTTGCTAAGCGTATCTATCAGCTCTTTTTGGTGTACACGTCTTGCATTTGTACTGTCCTTTCTGATAATATTCTATGCATAAATATCGCGTTACTTGTTCCATTGTCCTATCTCTGGTCTGATTCAGCTGCGTGCTCTATTCGTCAGAATTCGGATGTTGAGTTTTGTTATGTGACTCTGATTGTTCAGTGGATTTTACATTCATTTGCGCTTGGCTTCTTAGGCATTGTTATGAAAATCGATCTGATTTGGTATTCTAAGATATCCCCGTTATTTTTTTTTATAATTTCTGTGATTTTGTCTACAACGCCGAAATCGTCTAAGACTGCCAGCATCTCTATTACAATGCCTTCTGGTCTTGCTGCTTTGTTCCTATTTAATTTGGCTATTCGCTTCGGATTTTAATATTTCTGGTCTGGTTCTGTGAATTGTCGGTTGCTCTCTTGTCGTGGAATATATATTCTTCCCACCGCTGAAGTACTTCTTCCCCCTCTAATATGAGCGTTTCCTCCTTGGTTTTTATACTTTCCGTTCAGGAGTATGTATTTTGTCCTGTTAGTTCTCTCATTTTTTAAAATACATTTCTCCTTTATTAGTCGTGCTCAATCTTTCTATTTTTGCACATTTGTCATTGAGCTGTCCTTATTTAACCTGTCTGCACTTGCCCCTTATTTCCTTGTGTAGTTTCTTGTATTCCGTTCTATTCTTGGCAGTGTTTTCTGTCTCTTTTGCATCATGTAGAGAATCCCATCAGTGATCCATTCATTTTTTTCTTCTACGTTTGTATTTTTTTGTGGGGAGACGACGTCGTTTGTTGATGTCACTAATGCTTTCTTTAGTAAATTCCATTTTGAGTTTCCGCTTCTAATTTGTCCATCGTATATATTTTTTTACTCTGTCCGTGTATTTTTCCCACTGGTTGAGGTCATTCACAAATCTGTTGTATTGCAGTCTGGGTACTGCTTCTTTATTTTCCGAAGTTTCATCCTTAGTTTACATATAACCAGTAGGTGGTTGCTTCCACAGTTGGTACTTCGATAAGTTTTTTAATGAACAACCGCATACCTGAATTTCCTGTTTATAAAAATTTAAACAGAAATGACAAAATATCCTTTAAGTTTCTAAAAAGAAAAACCTGTCAATCTCCTATATTAACAGAAGACTTAAAATAATCTACTACGCAACAAATTCACTATCCCGAGGAAATCACAAGAGCCGTTTACCTCATCCGAACAAGAACATCCGCTTTCACCCTACAGCATATGAACTTAATCACCTTTCGAAAAATTAAAACACACACACACACACACACACACACACACACACACACACACACACACACACACACACACACAAGTCCCTTAAAAAAACATGTCATTTCTTTACATCAGATAAAGGCGTGGGCATAAATTCCTAGGTCAAAAAGAAGCCAGGTGCCCCATAGGTCATGCCGTACATTGCTCTTGCAAATATAAAAGCGCGTTAAATTCTAGGCGAGAACTTCCCTTACATCACACGCTAATTTTTTTTTTTCAAAAGATCTTTCCCTTTGCTGGCGTGTATTTTCAAGTGCGTTTTGCAAGATTACTCTGTAATTACTTCTTTCATGAATGCCAACTGCAGTAAAAGTTTAAAGAATGCCAGTTCTAGCAAAGGATTCAGCTAATTAATTCCCCAGAAAGGCGACAAAATTAACTCATTTTCTAACGATATAATCAGTTACAGTCACGAATTTACGTCAAATATGTATATTTCATTACGATTTCACATAATGCATTTCATATGTTGTTAAGTAGAAAGACAGATACACGCACATAACAACATATTTCGTTGTTTATTCACATCATCGTGGGAATCTTTCTCTGTCTGAAATGAGAAAATCAACTAATAAAGTAAAACAAATCAGAAACGGATGCGAGCAGAAGCTCATGACATCTCAGTTGAACGACGCTATTTTGCGAGCAATATAAAAAAATATTATTACTAATGTTGATTATTAATAATAATAATAATAATAATAATAATAATAATAATAATAATAATAATCAATGTCTTGACGCCCTACCAGGTATGGCTCTTGTGGCTGCTGGTTTTAATTTATTGGAGGTGCTAACAAGTTCATATTTTGTCGTGGTCAATTAACATGGTAATGTTAACGGCCATATTCGTTTCGTATAAGGAAGCATTCAACATTCATAACCGAACAGCCCGTTCTAAATTCTGTTGAAATTTATCAAAGTGTGAACCGGACGATAGGCGAACCAGTATACTGTTATCGAGAAGAAAATTATTAAATAAAATTTCAGAGTTCAGTCGGAGACGTTAAGAGTATAGAGTGGGAGTAGACGTTAAAAGGAACCGGATTGATAATCCTAAACAGGAAACAAAGGAGCAACTCCTACTCCTGTTCAAGAGGAGTGTGAACTGTACGATAGGCGAATTTGTCTCCTCCCATTAAGGGGAAAAATAATAAAAATATAAGAACAAAACAAAGAAGCAAAATACAAAAATTAAAATAGAAAAAAGTAAATAGTAAATAAAATTGCAGAATTTAAGCGAAGGCGTTGCATATAAGAAAATATAGATAAAAAATAGAAAGCAAAAATAAGATAAAGTTAAGAACAAGGACATGACTGTTGACCTTTGTATATTTGTACTCCAGCATGATATTGTTGGCGTGCGACTCTCTTATTCAACAACGATAATAATAACTAGTTTCAACCCGTGAAAATTTCATGGTTTTCCATTACACTGAAACAGACGTTAAATACTTCTATCTTCACTCTTTCTTACTTTCTTTATTTCTGCATCCAAGTAGCGTCTTGATATTTCCTTTGGTCTTCTCATGTGATAACAACGAAATAGTCTATTGTTTACAAAATACAAAGGAGGATCTGTAACGTGGTTGATACTGACTTGGCAGACCGGCTGCAGCCGCTTTCTCACCGGCGTGATGTGGCTTCCCTGTGCTTCTTAAGAGGCTCATCCCTTGTTTCCTGTTTAGGATGCGGTTTCCGGTTTTCTCTTTTCCAATCTTTTAACTCTTTTCCTTTATTATTTTTTTTTTTTTCAATTGGAGTAGATAGACTAAACTATCGTCCGGTTCACACTCCACCCACATCTATTGAACGGGTGAAGAGGCGCATCCCTTGTTCCCTGTTTAGGATGCGGTTTCCGGTTTTCTCTTTTCCAATCTTTTCACTCTTTTCCTTTATTATTTTTTTTTTCAATTGGAGTAGATAGACTAAACTATCGCCCGGTTCACACTCCACCCACATCTATTGAACGGGTGAAGAGGTTCATCCCTTGTTCCCTGTTTAGGATGCGGTTTCCGGTTTTCTCTTTTCCAATCTTTTCACTCTTTTCCTTTTTTATTATTTTTTTTTCAATTGGAGTAGATAGACTAAACTATCGCCCGGTTCACACTCCACCCACATCTATTGAACAGGTGAAGAGGCTCATCCCTTGTTTCCTGTTTAGGATGTGGTTTCCGGCTTTCTCTTTTCCATTCTTTTTACCCTTACGTAGCCCCCTGCGCATCAGTGGCGTTACCGCCTTGCTTGGGGTGATATGATTAAAAAAAAAAAAGCAAGTACTTTCATGGCTTCTGCTCCGATGAGCTTAGATCACTGGTGCCGCCTAAGCAGGAATTTACACGAGATACTAGATTAGCAACTAGGTCCCACCCTTTTACAGTTAAACAGATAAGATGTAACCGTAAATTCTACTCCAACAGCTTCTTTTCTCGCGCTTCCCGCCTGTGGAACTCCCTTCCACAAGTCTGCTTTCCCGACAGTTACAATCTCCAGGTGTTTAAATGTAGGGTCAATAGACACCTCCTATCACACTAACTCCCAACTATTCTCAGAACACTCTCATCTACCCAACCCTCATTCTCAGTATCCTTACCCGCCTATCACCCACCCTCTGACATTTCCTATATTTAATCAGCCTTTCTCCACTCTACGTAGCCCTCTGCGCAGTAGTGGCAGTGACATGCCTTGCTCGGGGTGAAACGCTTATAAAAAAAAAAAAAAAAAAGATATTAGTAGGAGACGTTAAATACTTCTATTTTGCTTTATTATTTTCTTTCTTCTTGCACTAAAAAAAAGTAGTGCCTCTAATACATTCGGGCGAAGTAAGGTACTAAAAAAGCGACGGAAAAGCACAATTATTCTTTTTCTTCTATGTGCCCTGTCCCTTCAGGACGTAGGCGATCATGGCTTTCCACGTTTCCCTATCCCTGTTGGCTCTGAGCACGCCTTCTGTTACACCATGCAATCCTCGTTCCGTCATCCACCTGATTAAGTTTTTCAAATATGTTATCCGTTGCTTTCCCCTGTATCTTTTTCCCTCTATCTGGCCTGTTAGTATCAGATTCTCCGAGCCCTCCTTCCTCATTGCGTGTCCCAGGAACTTCAGTTGTCTCTTCCTGATGCTCAGTATTAATTTCCTTTTTGTTTCCATCATTTCCAAGACTTCATCATTGCTCACATGCTCAATCTATGATATTCGCAGCATCCTTCTGTAGAACCAAATTTCAGTTGCTTCAAGTTTTTCCTTCATCTTTGATGATATTGTCCAACATTATGACTAGAAAAACACGTGAAAATTTCATGGTTTTCCTATTTTAATTTTCTGATGATTCTTTATTCTTCAGTTAATGATTGAATAATTCATGGCAAGTTCTGAGACAGTAAAATATCAGCAAAGATTCTCCTGTCGCATCGTTAAATACTTGAGCTTAACAACTTAACAACAAAATATTGTGATAACAATCATAACTATGAATGCTGGTCGTTAATTTAAGCAGTAAGCAGGTACACATGAAAAGCTTTGAAATTGACAACGTTTTCTATTTCACTAAAACAGTCGTTAAACACTTCTATCTTGTTTCATGCATTCATTTTCTCACTGAAGCCAAGTAGAATCTTTGATATGTCTTTTGTTTTCCCACGCAATCAAAATGGAGTAGACCATTATTTATGAGGCACTGAAAGGAGATACTTCTTTCTTTCTTTCTTTCTTTCTTTCTTTCTTTCTTTTCGAAACTAAGTAGTGCCAAAATGTAATAGTTCATAATTTATGTGGTATTGACAGGGCATAACGGTCGTGCGAACTAACGCAGGGAGAGAGACAAGCACAATTATATAATAATAACGATAATAATAATTTTACTTTTCGTCAATATTGCTTCCTGCATATTAATTTCTTATGAAATATTAACGGCATATTCTTTTGTATTAGGCTCATTCCACATACAAACTGAACTGAAAATAACTTTAGTGCAATTCGAATTTTTAAGATATCATTTTATTCTATTTTTACTAATTTTTTTAAATATTCATTTTTCTTGATAATGGAAAAAAATGATCGCAATTGTTGCACGTTGATGAATTTTAGAACAAAGATATTTTAATCAAAAATTGGTTCGCATCGGTAAAAAGAACGACTTAAGAAAGACAAAATTTTAAAACTCATTTCAGTCAGTCACGACAACTATTTGAAATATAACTCGATAAATACGCCTTCAAATTGAAGTATAACTTACATAGCCTAGTTAATTAACTGGTTGGTGATAAAATGTTGTAACATCGTAATTATAAGATCAATCCCTGGACCGTGTAGAGCGCATTTTTAGATTTGGAAGGAAAGGAACGAGCAGTAACAGAGCAGCACTAAAAATAGAAAAGTTGTGAGGAATAAGAATAACCATACCCCGCAGATTGAATAAAGGGTTTAGTTGGAAATTCCTTGCCGTAAACGCTGTGATAATAACAACAAAGTTGAGGACAATCATCATCATCATGGTCGGAAATTCAATCGACAATCCTACCCAACACAACACAGTCACGCATTGAGTGGACGTCATCATTGGCCTTTTTCGATGGCTGATACAGAAGTAGATCGCCGGCCCTACATCCGGGTGTTTTTAAATACGAGGCGTCATCTCAAGGAAGACTGCCTACCAAGGCTTGAGACTACTTTTCAGCCATAACGTGATTTTCCCATAACTCGATAATGGGAAAGTTATCAATTCTTACTGCACCAAACTGGTTGCCAACCAAGACTGTATGACCAATTTCTGTCTAATTATTTACCTATAACTGGGAGAGGGAGAAGAACTGCATTCATACGCTTCTCAAATGAATGTAACGAATTCGACTTAAATTTAAACTCGACTCTCCGATTCCTCAATTCGAGCCGCTATCCATTACACAACCGTGGCTCCTAATTAATTCACATTGCCCTTACTTCTCAAGTGAATCAATAAAATCTATCGAATTTTTTACATACCGAAGAAGCGAGATAAGTTCTATTGAAAAAGGATATGAACATTTGCAGAGATAAAGTCTGGGCCGCTTTGAATAAAATGGATGTAATCTGGAAATCTGTTCTACGAGACAACCTCAAGCGGAGATTCTTTTGGACCACTGTAGAGAGAGAGAGAGAGTTTTAATGCATGGTGAAACTACCTGAACATTAACTGAAACCCTAGCATTTGAGCTTGATGGAATCTACACTCGAGTGCTGAGAGCTATACTTAACATCTCTTGGAGATAACATCCTAACTAAATCATATCTCTATGAACATATCCCTCTATGATCCCACTGTACGCCAACGCAGAATGATCTTTGCGAATCACTGCTGGTGAGAAAAAAAAAGAAGAATTTGCAAGTGATCTACTGCTCTGGTTACCTAGGTATGAAGCAAGTTTGGTTGGTCGCCCAGTAACCACTTACGCAAGGAAATATATAATGACACAGAGTGCTGCCCCAATGACCGTCTGACTTTGATGCAGGTCCGTGATGCTTAGCATGATGGACTCATGAATATCCGAGATAGCTCGACCAAAGAAAAATTAATAGTAAGACAAAAATAACTCCACGAGCACTTCATTTAGTTTACTGAATTTTGTTTTACGCCTTATTTGAGTTATTTAAAGCCGAAACTCATTTTGGAATATTTTAGGAATAATTATTTTTGTGAAATTTGCATTAACAATAACACTGATTTTTCCAGTTACAAGTCCTACTATTTAACCCACAGCTTGGGAGATGGTAATGATATTTTTTCTTATGTAGTTGTTTTAGATGATTGTTCGATGGAGTTCACATTTATTTGCAACTGACTTCTTTAGTATTGCTATGGATAATGATCTCATTTGTTCACATTCAATGAGGGTATCTTGGTCAGCCTATGAACCTTTCAGACGACACTCGTGTGTGTGTGTGTATATATATATAAGGTGAGGTACAGAACTGATGGACAGGACCATTTGACCAAAAGGGTGAACAGTTTTCTTCGAAAAGTCAGATGTCAGTTTATCTGGAAAGAAACAATGTGGTTATTAGTAAGAAAAGTTTAAATTAATGCACGTAAACTTTCACAAATCTAGCATCACTCTTACATAGTCAGCCTATGAACTTTTCAGCACATCCTCCTATTCCTCACAAAATGCTGTCGTGGAAACAGTTTTCAAGTAACTATTAACTCCTATCCTTAATAGTAAATCCGATAGGTTCAACAAGGTAAAACTGGCAGCAGCTCTCGAAAATTATATCCAATCAGTTTTTAACTAGGACAAGAAACAGCTTGTAAATTTTAACGCCTGCAAAATGAAATTTCTCTCTTTATTAATAATACTGAACCATTTTTTACTTCCATCAGCATGGCTGATGCTAATCTCCAGGCAACTCATTTCGCTTTCTTGGTCAAACATTTTTCACTGACATCAATTGGTTAGACCTACATGATAGGAAAATTCCCTCTGTGTATTCTATAAATATTTTCATGACATTTTTTTACTAATGAGTTCTGCTTCTTAGTATCTCGATTGTATGAATTTAAGCGTATTACCAGATTGGCAACTGCATCACATTGTTATACTGTTAAAAAAAGGTGTAGGTAACTGTAATTCTATTCTTATGAATTCTTTTCTCGCCCTGTTCACCTGTAGGAATTGTCTTCCGAATTCTTACTTCCGGTATCTTACTTCCGGTTTCTTGCTTCTCTGCTAAAGATTTACTTCGAATATAAATCGTTATCTTTTGTCTTCTTAATTCCTGTTCTTTTATAATCTTTTCTCCTCACCAACGTTTTATTCTCTTTCACATTCAGTAACCTCTGACGCCATAGTAGCATTATTGCATTAACTTCTTCACCTAACATATACACTTCTCATGATATCTACTTAAGGTAGTTGCTTTCCAGTTTTTATTTTCATTTTCATGTGGGTTGTTTACATTCTGCTATTGTTCTCTTCTTACAGACGCAACACAAGCTTCTTCAAATATTTCTTGCACTCCAATCCAATTTTCTTGCTTATTAATAATTTAATGCTTCTCCGACTTCTGTTTTTATTTCTAAGATGAGTTATTGTAATTATTTACATTGTTCGGACGTTTCGGCTGTTGAACGTTTTGACCTTCTTAAGGTGATTGGAATTTCGAACTGAACTGTTTATTTCGTTCACTGGGGTAGATTGTTCTCGTTCTATTGAGTCATGCCGCTTCAAGTTGTCTCGGTTATCTCCATTTAACTGAACACTGTAACTTTTTTGTTCAATACCTAGCTACAGCAGAGGTAAACAGAATAATTGTAAATAATTCTCAGATTTCTTTTTGCGACTCTCTTGAAACCCTTTTTTGCTCTTTTTTAGTAAAGTATTTTTTTAAATTTTTTTTTATTGTTTTGTGATCTTTGTTTTTTCCACAATTTCCAAACTTGGCTTCCCATTACTCTTTAACTTTATAATAAAAATGTCTCTCTTTTCATTTTTTTTATCATTTCACTCTAAGCAAGGCAATAAAACCACTAAGAAGCAAGGACTTATTAAGTAAGAATATAAGAAAAAAAATTGTTAAGATAGAACCTACTGTTACATTTAGCTATTTTTAAATGTAAAATGATGTAAACTTGCCGTCAACCTAGTGTTGTGCCTAATTCATAAAGTCTCGCACTTCCCGCCGACAATTCTACTCCTGCTGCTTCTTCTCTCGCACTTCCCGCCTGTGGAACTCGCGCCCGTATTCTTGCTTTCCTGACGGCTACAACCTCCAGAAATTTAAATGCAATGTCAATACTCATTTACTAACCACTGGACTCTAGCTCTCTCCCCACCGCTGTATAACCTTCCCTTTCTCTCCACCTATGTATCTGTCATCGCACCTGCTTTCTCAGCTTTCTATTGTTTCTTTCTAACTAGTTTGTACTCCTCACTCTTTTCTAATTAATCTTTTTACATTTATGTAGCCCCCTGCACATCAGTGGCATTTCCGCCTTGCTCGGGGTGAAATGATTAAAAAAAAAAAAAAGTACCACAGAGAAAAGTTCACAACAATTATCATGTAAGTATTTACAAAAAAGCACCGCGAAGATACGTTGTAGCGATGGAAAAATGAAAAAATTATATTGGAAATCACACAACAAAACCTAATTTTCGAAAGAAAAATGGTTGACAACAGTATTTCTAGAGGATAACGTTTTTTTTTTTATGGCAAGCAGTATTTGTAACTAAAGTGATTAATATAAAGTGTTTGAGAATTAACGATAATGGTAAGAGTAATATTAGTTGTTTCCTTATAAAGAAACATTCAGCATTCTACACTCCAGGAAAATTTGTAAATCGTTATTTTAAAAAAATTCTCAAAAAATATGCTTCTAAGTCCATGGACTGTTATTGCTTTTTGAGGCGGGGTGAGGTACCTTCGTAAACTTTTGTTTGAAGTAGTATGAGACGTCAACATCTTGATTATTTCATTTTTTCTTCAAATTACATGTGCTATCGATTTTAGTTGTTGCTACTGTTGAAAGAATGTGGTTTCTGTTATTTGGTACAGTTCTTTGTTATTCTGTATCACTTCGGCTAGTGAATACTAGGTTGGAAGAAGGATAGTTCTCTTTAAGACCTACATGTTTCTTTCGCTGGAAGCTATTTTTAATCATTGGTCTGAGAAAGGAGCAGAATTTGCATTCCACTTCGTTACATTCATTTTCGGATAAATATCCTTGGGAAAGTTATGAATCCGTAAAGCCCCAGCTAAAAGTTAAACACTAGGGCAGACTTGACTCTTCAGCCTTCTTTGGTAACCAGTCCAGAAAACATCACTGAATTCTAAACCGGATATAAACCTGGCAAAGCTCATTCTATATGCAGCTAATGAAAAGGATCGTGTAATTCTCAATGACCCAATGATCATGGCTGCGGTTGGCCTTTAACAAAACAATTTCTGAAAAATCATTTTACAATTAAGTCTCTTGAAAAGTTTATGTAATCTCCATGAAACCTAGTCTGGCGACATGATAAATGTCAGTATGCAATGCCAATCATTACCTTTTGGCTTTTTAATTCCTGTTCTTTCATTGTTCTACCCTTAAAAATGTTTTTCTTTTTCTCATATTGTTTCAAACTCAGCAACCCCCATTTGTGTCTTAAAGGCTTTGTTACTTTTCTTAGTTTAAAATCATTAAATTGTTTTTTTTAAAGGTTAATATTGAAATTTTTATTTTTATTATATACTAGCAGTGTAGCCCGGCGTTGCTCGGGTGTAATGAAAGCTTTGAAACTAATCCATGGTCCTGGAGCTCAGATTCTTTGGACGTTGGCACGAAAGACTAAAAAGCAAGAGTTGTTTCCAGTTAAAGCGAAACCGTAGACTGAAAGAAAAATGAATGGATGTAATTCAAATTTTGATTTCATGCTATCGATATCAAATAAGTTTTTTTCGTCGTAAACTGTATTTTGAAGGCTAAATAAGTCCTCTGAGTAAATGGTATCATGGCTGAAACTAAGAACTACAATTATACCTACTTAGAGCCAAACTTGAAGCAAAAACTAAAATAAAAGGGCTGAAAAAATATACACACAAACATCTTGCCTTTTATATATATATATATATATATATATATATATATATATATACATTATTGATTTTCTGCACTATTGTAAGAACTGCAGCCTTGAAACTTCTGAATATCGTTTCTTATGTCTTTGTTTATGAGTGTATCAAATTTGATTAAAATCGGACTACTGCTTCTATAACCCGATTTTTTCGATTATCGATTTTTGATATTTATCGGGGGTACCTCGACACAAAACCTAGGCAAGAACACTCGCAGACGCTTATAGTACAACTGTGTAAATTTTCAAGAAAATCGGTTCAGCCGTTTCGGAGTCTATAGGTAACGGACATACACATACACACACACAAACACAGAGAGAGACAAAGTTCTATTTATAAATGAGTTTATATTTAGAATTAAATATATTTAAAGCAACAAATTTAAGTCAAGTAGACTTTGTAATAAAGTGCTCTATTAGTAGAATTAATATGATTAACAGATTGTCTCTTAGGTCATTGATATTAATTTAAGCATCCCGACTCCAGTGTTTCGTAATAAATTGGAGAAAAAGCATCTAAAGAGAGAACAGAAAATTTCGCCTACGACAGAGTCGGGATGAGTTACATCCATCAGCTAAGTGACAACTTTTTACTCATACTAATTTTCACTATCTATCTATCTATCTATCTATCTATCTATCTATCTATCTATCTATCTATCTATCTATCTATATTATCCTACGTCGGTGGTATGACTGGGAGTTTCATGTACTACACAATCATCAGGTGCATATCATATATTTTATATAATTGCGTATACTTAAGTGTACACCCATAAGTATATTTATTAATTCACCTATATATATATATATATATATATATATATATATATATATATATATATATATATATGTATGTATGTATGTATGTGTGTGTGTGTGTGAATGAGATAAAGTGGAAAAGCTATAAACGATGCATTTTGCGGGAAAAACGTCTGTTGTGTTTGGCTGCTTCAAGTTAGTACGAAAGACAAAAATTGTACGAAAGACAAAACTGTATGTAAGGAAAACTACGTTGGGATCTCTGAGGATAAGAGGTTACCATAAAAGTTTTCATGTTCGTCTTTGTTTCGGAGATCGTTATTTATTCTGCAAACAACTCCCACACACACGCAAATGCACACGCGCGCGCACACACACACACACACACACACACACACACACACACACACACACACACACACACACACACATATATATGAAAAAAATGAGCACTAACACATAAATTACATAATCACATTACTAAATAAGTTATAGCAAATATTTACATTAAAATCAGATATTGCAAGCTGTAACCCATATGGTGCCGGATAAATATGTATAAATGCATCGAGAAAATATTACCAATATTTTACTAATATTGATTGTTTAATACTAATTTTCTTGTGATCAAATTGTCTTGCATAATAAAATCTGAATTAGTATATATACGAGACGATTCAAAAAAGTTGTCGGCACAAACAACTCGCTCACATTTGCCTAAACCAGTCTAACATCAGAATTGATTTTTAATTCCTTCTTGGATGGGTTTAGAACTTTTCAGCATCTTATATATATATATATATATAGTATCGGCCATAATTATGAGGCAACATCAGTTTTTTTTTTAAAGAAATGATGTATTTCATACTATTTTTAGTATTCATTGCCAAGTAGATAATTCTAAATGAAAATAAAATGTTTCTGTTGCTATTATTACTTTGCAAAATTTTACAAGGCAAGGAAGCAAAGATGAACTCGTCCAAATCACCCTTAAATCTTCATTCTTTCATTAAACTGCAATGTAGGTAATTATCAAATATTTATAAATTCATTTGATGCACATGTTATTGTGCAGTATTAACAAAAGAACCATTCTATTTTCATTTACAATTATTCATTTGACAATAAATACTAAAAAATTGTATGAAATACATCATTTTTTTTAAAACTACTGGGGTGGCCTAATAATTATGGCCGGTAGTGCATATATATATATATATATATATATATATATATATATATATATATATATATATATATTTTGGCCATAGATATATATAAAATATATATAAATATTGCTATATTTATAGGTGAAAAGTGCTCAATATTAAAGACAGAAAGTTTATAGATATAAACTGTGTGAACGTTGACACCAACACTGCATGTTAAGCGTCAGTTTCAGGTTTAGCGCAATCTCCTGACTTTAAACTGAAGGTCGCACTGAGTAAAACTGACATAAATTTGCAGTCTTCATTCCTATAACCTCTGTGTTTATATCTCCCTATAAGCATATACTTTGTATCACTCTTCGAATATAAAACAATAATTTCGTCACCTTACATGTATGCACTGACAAAGAAGGGGATTATATAGAAAATTAAATTTTTTTTATATAATTAAATTCTTTGTCAGTCTCTTAGAATGCAAATTTGGTTTCCTGTTACTTGTGGCTTTTCCCGAAACTAAAATCCAACACTCGTTCAAAAATGTGGACGAGTTTATGGAGAGCGTGACGATATTGCTGATAGTGATCTTGAGAGATAAATGTTCAAGTTGTTTCGAAAAGTGGAAAGGAAACGGAATAAGTATATGAGGTTTCAAGTGGACTAAGACGCCCTAGGTAGATTATCGATTCTTTCTGGTTACTTTCTGGGTAGACTTTGTAACCACTCGCAAGTAAAATACTAAAGGAGGCATAAATAAGTGACCTACCCAGAAAGAGGCAGGGTTTAACCTCATTCACACTGTAAATTAGCCTCTTAAACAGAATAAAGGCTTGACTTTCATTTTCTTTGCCATTTACTCAATTATTTAGTCTCCATTTTGGACTAACTAACCCCTTGCTTTTCCTAACACACCAATACATGCTTGACCTGCACGGGCGTAACAAACATTATTTTAACAAATGAAGTAATACAATATCTTTATATATTTCATATTGTTCCGTATGATATAAATTCAGATAGAAGGATTTCTTTTCAAATTAACCACATTTCTTTCTAAAATTCAGCTAATGAAAATAGCTCAATAATAACGCCCGGCTAAATTCGTTAGAAGACGGGTGTAGGAACGAGAATGGGGAAAGTAAACACAAGGGCTGTGCGTTGTGGCGCAATGGATATCGGCTCGGAACGAGAAATCGGGGAACCGAGTTCGAATTCCAGTTGAATTCGTTGCATTCACTTACGCGCAAAAATACCCTTGGGAAAGGTATTAATCCGTCTCTTCCCTCCAATTATGGGTTAAATAATAGGATAGATTGGGTTCTATAGCCTTGGTCGGCAACCAGTCTACCGCAGAAAGCAATGGCAACCTACTGCGGGATAATCTTCTGCCCACAGTCAGTCATGTCTCTTTCGAGACATGATCGCCCAAGCGTGTATCACGTATGGCACTCAACTGACTGACTGAAACACCAAGGCACGTAAGCGTGATGTGACCGCTCGAACACAACATGTTGAGACGTAAGTTAAAAAAAAAAGACGAAGATGAGAGTATAAGATGAAAAACAGTGCGTAAAGACTGCCGAGAAAAATAGAAAGATTTTTCACTTTGGCTGAGAAAAGAAATTGGATCAACGGAGAATTGAATAGCGGGGAATCAAGACAAGGGAAGAAAGTGTTGTGTTAGCACAGTAAAGAAATCGATCTGTTGTTATAATGTGTCGAATCGAATACTTTTGTCGCTTTCGGTGGAATCGAACAAGGTCAAGTTTTCGAAAGGGGTCATCTAAATATACGAATAAGAGAACAGTGAAAAAAAATACATTGCAAAAATGTCTTTTGATGAAACAAAGCTAATGCAATATCTAAACTTATTTATAAATCGAACTTTATCTGTGTGTGTGTGTGTGTGTGTGTCTGTGTGTGTGTGTCCGTTACCTATAGACTCCGAAACGGCTAAACCGATTTTCTTGAAAATTTACACAGTTGTACTATAAGTGTCTCCGAGTGTTCTTAGCTAGGTTTTGTGTCGAGGTACCCCCGATAAATATCGAAAATCGATAATCGAAAAAATCGGGTTATAGAAGGAGTGGTCAGATTTTAATCAAATTTGATACACTCATAGACAAAGACATAAGAAACGATATTCAGAAGTTTCAAGGTTGTAGTTCTTACAATCGTGTAGGAAATCGATAATATATATATATATAAAAAAGGCAAGATGTTTGTGTGTGTGTGTGTGTGTGTGTGTGTGTGTGTGTGTGTGTGTGTGTGTGTGTGTTTATCTGTCTGTATGTCCTTTATACAAATCCACAATTTTTATCCGATTCTCACCACACTTCACACATATACTTTTTAGGCTGAGTTTGAGCTCCAGGATCATGGATTAGTTTTAAAGCTTTCATTACACCCAAGCAACGCCGGGCTATACTGCTAGTATAAGATAAATAATTCTCGTTGATTCTTTATATCGACCGAGACCTTTTATTAAAAAAGAAAAAAACTTACACCCATATCACGTTGAAAGACAGGTTCTCGCCCGAACGCTGAAGCAACATCGAATCTGGTTCTTACTTAGATGGCCGGCCGCGTGGGAATGTCACGTGCTGTAAACTTGAATAACGCTTCGGAATTAAAAAAAAAATGGTTAATTAAATTCACGAACTCGCAAATAACCTTGGACAATACATGAATCCATCTCTTCCTTTCAGCTATGGGTTATATAATAGGACATATGTCTGAAAATATAAGGTGTATATAGCAGTAGATAAGTTATTTTATAGTTGGTATTCTTAAAGCGGTATATCGTGTTGAATTCCCCGGTTCCCGTCCGATCACCGAAGTTAAGCAACGTCGAGCCTGGTCAGTACTTAAATGGGTATCTATTTGGGAAATACCAGGTGCTGTAAACGTAAGGACCAAGAATGGTCCACCGGTCCTCCAGGTTTGGAGGTTTGGAAGTATGGGGGTTGGGCGCAGGGCTAACCACCTTGCACCGTAAAAAAACAGTTTCTTACAGAAACAGCAACACAAAGTTGCTGCCCTATGCACCATCTTGGTGTGATGGATAAATGATGACGATGATTCTTAAAGCGGGTGTGCGTTGTGGTACAATGGATATCGGCTCGGAACGAAAAATCGAGGTGCCGAGTTGAATTCTTTGCATTCACTTACGCACAAATACCCTTAAGAAAGGTATTAATGTGTCTCTTTCTTCCAGTTATGGGTTAAATAATAGGACAGATTGGGTTCTATAGCCTTGGCTAGCAACCACTCTACCACAGAAAGTAATGGCAACCTACTGTGGTGATAATTTTCTGCTTAGTCATGTCTCTTTCGATACATGATCGCCAAAAGTATGTACCGCGTATGGCATTTAACTGACTAATTTTCAAAGTGGTCGGTACCCCGCCTCTAAGAGTGGTAGAAAGATTCAGTGGGAGGCAAGGAAAATAGCGGTTAGGAAAGGGGTAGCAAGGTGAAGGTATGGGGTCATTACAACCAAGTAAAATTTTTAAATCTTTATGGAATCTGACTCACTTACACCTAAGGAATATATATGCTGACAGAGAGTTGAAATTAATGTAAGATTTGTACACGAATCTACGGATTTATTTTATTTTGTTGTCCGAATAGTCTCAAATTTCTGTTCTTTTTTTTTTTTTTTGTATCTTGTTTACATTATCTGGACAGAATGCGCCTCGCGCTAGTCAACTCAGTCACCCGCCGTCACCTCTAGGTTCGTAGGTGTAGCCTATATAACTACGGATATTCGTCTGGGGACATCTTATTTAATGGCTTCGAAGAAAAGATAAATTGCATGCGCGTGCTAGATTAGTTGTTTTGAATTTACAGTGTAACTAATACAAAGAAAGAAATATCTTCTTTTGGGTGTAGGGGTGGATACACTAGAGCAGCAGATAGAAACAGTTTGGGACACATTGATCTACAGCAGCAGGTCACCAAACTGCAGCCTGCAGGTCGCATTCTGTCCAGTATATCAGTTCATCTGGCTCACCGCTGCACTGTGCCACAAATGAACTCAAATATAATTTTTTTTTTGTTATGCAGTAATTCATAGATTGTAGTTAGACTTACTAAGTAGAAAAGATTAAAATAAATGCAAGTAAAACTGCCAAAATTTTGTCAATCTGATTTTTGCAGTAATATAAATTTTTAGGAAAATCAGTGAAATAAAAAATTCGACAAGGTTTTGCGACTTATGATATACTATCACTTTTGTGTTAAGGGCCTGCAATGAAGTTTCTAAGAAAAGCGATTACATTCCTGCTGGAGTATTCATGCTTGCATTGTCATGTTTAAACCAGTTTGAAGAGTGCCACATATAAAACGGTCTGACTTCAGTGAATTATGTCATATTTTCATCATCATCATCATTTATCCATCACACCCAATGGTGCATAGGATAGCAACTTTTTGTTGCTGTAGCAAACTGTTTTTTACGGGGCAGGGTTGTTAGCCCTGCGCCTAACCCCCAAACCTGGAGAACCAGTGGACCATTCTTGGTCCTTTACGTTTCACAGCACCTGGTATTCCCAAATGGTCACCCATTTAAGTACTGATCAGGCTCGATGTTGCTTAACTTCGGTGATCGGACGGGAACCGGTGCATTCAACACGATATAGCCGTAAACGAAATTGGTTTTACCCTCCGAGAATTATTGCTAAACAAATAAAGAACGCAGTCATACAATTCAATGTGAGGTGTAATAGCAAATTTGTCTTGCTATATCAATTACGACTGAGTAGTGAGTTCGTCCTTGTGCTACAGCTAGAAATTCATTAGGCACTTCGACATGTTGTAATGGTTAGCAAGCTTGCCTCGCTAAATATAGCCGTAGACTATATGTCATATTTTAGCTGAACTCATTAAAAAAAGCTAAAGTATGTAAAGTCAGCATATATAACGAGATTGACTGATGAACATTTGATGCAGCAATCCCAAAGCAAATATTGGTTATATTTAATTAATCTTTTTTGTTATTTTGTTAGTGAGATTCGGATATATGCTCACTGGGTGTGATATATATATATATTATTGCTAATGTCACCTTCTTTGATAATTTTTGGGTAAATAAATATGATTGTTGTCATTTTTTTTATGTATTCACTCGATTGTATTGACGAAAATGATTATATGCTAGCGCTCGTCATTCTCTCAGGTTTCTGGCCCTCTGTGAAAAAAGTTTGTTGACCCCTGATATACAGCAAAAAATATATTGAATCTCCATAATTTTGAATGTCTAATAGAAATGGTTGCAAATATACTGATCAGACCAAAACCTCACTGCAGAGATAACTTTGTATTTTTAGACAGGCTGCTGCTTGTTGTATTGTTAGTTTTAATTTTCAGAGTAGATTTTACGAAATATATCGTTAGGATGTGCGTTGTGGTGCAGTGGATATCGGCTCGGAATGACAACTCGGGGAACCGAGTTCGAATTCCAGTTGAATTCGCTGCATTCACTTACGCGCAAATACCCTTGGGAAAGGTATTAATCCATCTATTCCTTCCAGTTATGGGTTAAAAAACAGGACAGACTGGGTTCTATAGCCTTGGCTGGCAACCAGTCTACCGCAGAAAGCAATGGCAACCTACTGCGAGATAATCTTCTGTCCAGTCAGTCATGTCTCTTTTGAGACATGATCGCCCAAACGTGTATCACGTATGGTATTTAACTGACTGACTGATTGTTAGGCTAATGTTCCTTTCTCTTCCCAATCAGTATGCACCGTGTTTGTCTAATCATGTTGTTTTTAAGGGTAAGCCAGTAAAATAGCCTGTATAGAGGACTGTTTTGGAATAGGCGTCGCGAAAAGAAGATGAATAAAGGATACGTGAGTAAAACAACCTGATGAGCTAGTTTGGAAAGTAAAGAAATTTTGAAATACTCGCAAGCTTTTCTTTTCGGGGTAGGAGAGAAGACATGTAACAAATTTCTACACTGTTAACATTTTCTTTTTCTAGGAAATATAAACTGTATTTACGCTCTCCTTACCTTTTCCTTGCCGTCTTTATTTTAATGTTTGAGTAGATATTTCTACTAACGGCAGATACTACTGAGGCCACCAACATATGTTTGATAAGAGTTTTATCAGATTCTGTGAGTGATACGTAGTGGATAACAGCATAATTACTTCATGCAACAAATTGTTACATCATCACTCAAAAGCATATATTTAATGAAATAGTGATATTCTTTTCGTATACTTTTGAAAATATCGGTAAATAAAAAAAATAAAACACATATAAAAGAAAAGATTCCCATGATGCAAATGAACAAGCGGCGAACTACTTCCGGTTTTTATAGAAAACGCTAACGTGGCAAATTCGCTTTTTTTTTTTTCGAGAATTTAACTAACCAATCCCTGTCGACCATCTCATCATCTGCTTTGCGCTTTAACCACCAGGCAGTCAGCGCACCAAACACAGAGGCAAATAAACAGGTTCTCTTTTCATGTCTTCTTGTTTATTGAGAGAAAATGATTTTATTTTTCCGCCAAAAAGAAAACATGAAGGAAATGCCTGTAGTGGTTGGTCGGAGGAGGAGGGGCTTAAGTTGAAAAGGATTTGAAAGGAAAATAATGGCGACTGATACTTAAACAAAACATATGATCTAAAAGAGCTGGCAGAAAAAAAAATAAGGAAAGAAATAACATAATGAAAAAAATTAAATAAAAAACACCGAAAAATAACATTAACTCTAGTTTTAACGATTTCGTGTTTGAATATTTGATATTTACAAGTATTTTTCATACAAAACACGAGCAAAAATCAAAAAACGAACCTAAACAGATGAGAATTCAAGTCCTGTTTCTCTCTTTCTCTCTCGCTAGCACACACACGCGTGTGCATTTATTCTCACATTTAATTTACACTCTCATTTATACGTAAGTTGAAATATAGTTTTACACACGTATATGCACAAACTTATCAATCACGTAAACGCATGCATATTTATACAGGTTTTATACACACAAAGTTGCACATACATATACGCTTCCACCTACATACGCTTTGCAACTTACATGCAGGCTCATACACAAATCTACGCTCACGCACATTAACGCGCGCACACATATACACACTTACATATATACGCTAGCATTTTCCTCTTTCGATCACCAAAGTTAAGCAGCGTCGAGCTCGGTCAGTACATAGAGGGACGTCAGGTTGTGAATACCGGGCATTATATCATATGCAACCTCCTATAATCCGTAATATGTTTCGTCTTCAAATAAACTCAAAAGAGTTGATAAATCGTAAAAAACAAATCAATCATTTTCTTATATAACACATCCTCAATGAATCTAAAAGTGTGATTTTTTTAAATTTAAAACATGCTCCTAAAATACAATAAGCGTACTGTAATTTTTTTTTTTTATGCATGGGTGAAGCGAATTGCTTTTCCAACCGCTTTGCATTATTTCTGGGGATTTAATAATTTTCTTTAATGATAAAACAAACCTTTGTTTTTGTTAACTTGGGGCCATTTTCCCTATGTATGTTCATTTTTATATAAGTTACAAATAATCTGATCTGTTTATATCTATTTGCAGTATAGTAGGTCTCTGCAACGATACCACTAAATAGTGATCGCTATGCAAAATTGCTCACGACTATTTAAACATTTCCAAGGAGTTCATCCTCTTCTCTTTTAATATTTGAAACCACCATCTCTCTCTCTCTCTCATATATATATATATATATATATATATATATATATATATATATATATATTTGAAAGACGATCCAAAGATTTCAAGTAATGACTTTTATATACCCAACAGTGCTCTCATGAATTACTGCAAGAACTGCTGACAACAACCTGCAATGAAAGTCTGGATACACAATTGACGAAAGCAGCCTTGTCAAGTGGCTATTAATACGACGGCCTCCATTTATTAATTTATTCATTAATTCTATGCTATCTTATTTTATTTACTTAGGATTTTGTGACCTCGTCAGGACGAGTGTGATGCTTGCAGTTAACAATTTAATTAAGCAAAGATAAGCGACAATTTATCTCTAAAATAGCAATTCCAATTATCCTTTTTTATTTCTTTATTTTCTGTTGTCTCTATTTTCCGAAGTTCAAATTGTATTGCTATGCAAATGATCTATATTTTTTTCAATATATGTTTTTCAGTCAATTTCAATTTTTTCTCATTTTGTCTCTATAAATGATTTCTTTCTTTCTTTTTTGTTTTATTGTCTTGCGTACTTCGAGGCGGCAACGTTTTTCTTTTCGTTATTTCAACGCATTTAAATCAGTTACTTTTGAAAGATTACCAACCTTCCTAAGCCTGTTTGTATCTCACTGTGTCTGCTAATATCAATCTCAATTTGGTCAGATCTATCTATCTATCTATGCGTGTGTGTGTGTGTTGGATGTGCGGGTGGTATAATGGCTAGCAGCTTGGAATAAGAAATCGGAAAATCAAGTTCGAATTCCAGTCGAGTTTGTTGCATTCGCTTATGTCCAAATATCCTTGGAAAAAGTATGAATTCGTCTCTTCTCTCCTCCAGCTATGTGTTAAATAATAGGTCAGACTAAGTTTTTTTTTTGTGTGTGTTGGTCAGCAAGAACTCTAGAGGGTAAAGACAATTCTGAATTTAAAACCTGGGGAGGGCAGTTTGAGGATCTTGTAGCTTACTATGTGCGTTAATTCTCCGAATTTATTCTGTGTAAGCCTTTACTACGATAATCAAGTCACATGTGTGGTTTTTTTTCAGTTCTCGGAGCTGAATTGATAGACTTTCCTATGCCGTATGCGCAGTATAATCAGGCCAGAGCTAGGACAAGACCAGTGTGGTTTCGTCAAGGACTCTGGAACAAGGAATACAATATTTATGCTCAGAATGTTATCATAAAATGCAATACAAATGCAGAAGAATGTGTAGCTGTTTTTCAAAGAAGAAAATACATTCGGCACATACGCTACAAAACTTGATAGAGATGCTTGGCAACCTTGACATATTCAGGAAAGACATAAGAATAATCAAAAACCTATCCTGGCAGCAAGCCGCCTGCATGCGGACAGGAGCTGAGTTCAGCTGATATACAAAGATGGGAAGGGATGTAAGACAAGGATGTGTCTTATCATCAGATCTATTCAACCTATACAGCAAGGCAATTTATTAGAATTTCATGGATTCACGTGGAGGGGGGGGGTAACAAAGATAAAAAATATATTTTAAACAAGATTTTTAAAAAATAATAATTTCATTCATTTGTGAATGAGTACTAAAAGTTTCATTAAAGTCCGACAATTATTTGATTTTTGCGAGAATTTTTAATTAATGTGTTTGTCGCCGGAAAAAAGTGGGTAATGTCATCATTACGTTTTCCACTATAAACAGTCGTAACCTTTTGGTTATCCGCTAACTCAAATCAAAACAAGATTTTTTCCCAAAGTTTCGAACGCATTAGAACGGATTAAAACATTTTAAAAAATAATGAAACATTACTTTGATTATTCCACTTAATAATCATATAAACATTTTTAAGCGATTTAGTGGAGGTACCTAGTTAAATTATATTATTTCTAAAATTAATAAAAAGTTTCTATATATTAAAAATGGCGTAGTTTTAATGCATTTTTAAATTTTACTATTCGTTACAGATTTTCGGAAAAAATGATCTCCTTAAAAAAATACATTTACATTCCCCAAAATTGGTATAGATACTGAATTTCTAGAAGTTTCATGCAATTAATTGAAGGGGTCAACAGATGTAATATATATATATATATATATATATATATATATATATATGCTAATATTTTCTAAAAATAATAATTGCACAAATTACCGCATTCATTTGAAATAAGTCCTGAAAGTTTCATTAAAGTCAGACAATTAGTTGATTTTTGCAAGAATTTCCAAATTAATGCGTCTTTCAACGCAAAAAAAAACTGACTCGCGTAATATTACGTTTGCCATAGTAGTAAGCTCTAGTAAACTTCAGGTGAATCGTTGATGAAAAAAAAAAAAATTAACCGAAATTTCGAACGTATTAGAAAGGATTAAAAAAAAAATAATAATAAAATTTGCTCTCTCTTCATCAGAGCATAAACATTTTTTTATGATAAAATTTCGTTTTTATTAAGTTTGAGCACTTGAACATGCTATGCTGTTTTGTCGGCAATTGTGTTGAGGTACATAAACAAAATTATATGAATTAAAAAAGACGAGGAAAAGAAAAAATAAACGAAAACAAAGGACTATCAAGAATTAAACACAAAGCGTCAATTTGATTTTCTAAGAAAAAAAAGTGGATCATAGATCGGGCATGTGAGCAATGAGGAAGTTTTGGAAATGATGGAAACGAAAAGGAAATTACTGAACATCAGGAAAGGACAAGGCACATAGAAGAAGAAGTAATAAAATAAAACAAAACGGGAAAACAGTATATAAACTATTCACAATTATCTCCACAATCCATATCACAACCATCATCGCCTAAACATATCCCATTGCCTTTTCTACTTTCTTTCCGGAAGTTGTAAAAAAAAAAAAATGTAATACACGGTTGAAAAGCGACCTATGTGAAAAAAGTACTTCACGACCGACATTTACTGTGGTTCAATGCCGTCTCTTTTTCAAGAGAGCTCTCATCGTCCAAATCACACTTTAAAATATCTCATTGCCAGGTAAGTGAGCGTAATAAGTCGTCATTAAACTTTCCCTTAAAGTGCCATCTTCACTTCTCTGAAAACTTGTGTCAGTTAATAAATGTATTTATTTAATCTTCGAGTACATACGATAAAAAAATACAGTAACAAACATCAAAACGTTATATTCCACTGTTTTATCTTTCAGATCAAGTTCTCTTGTCATGAAAGCTGAAAAAAAAAATTAAAAAATGCAATACGCACACTTGAAAATAGACTGTCTCCAGTCATAACTCCGCAAGTACGTGTATATACTGTGATGGGTACATCGGCGGCAAGTTTGCAGGTGGCATTGAAAGCAGGTGGTAGGGGCAGAAGATTATTTTCACCCGACAACAAAATTTTATGTCAGTCACGTTATTCCACCATCATACTGACGCCATATAACTTCAAGAGGATCAGGAAAATACACACAGAAATTTGCTAAAATGTTCTCGGCCCAACCAAAAACGCTGGTGCTTGATGATTTGATCTTCTCACTCTCTTACGCGCTAAGTATCAATATTATGATACTCTTTCCATTGAAAAGAGGTATTTAGTAGAATTCGAACAGCGGCAATGATTAGGACAAATAAAATATTAGAAATGGTGAAAAGAATAAAAAATAAATTACAAAAATTTAGCAAGAAAAACAAATAGAAGGAGAAGAAAGTGGTTAGACACTCAGTCAGTTAAGTGTCATACGTGATACACGCTTTGAGCGATCATGTCTCAAAAGAGACATGACTGACTGGGCAGGAGATTATCCCGCAGTAGGTTGCCATTGCTTTCTGCGGTAGACTGGTTGCCAGCCAAAGTTATAGAATCCAATATGTCCTATTAATCCATAACTGGAAGGAATAGACGGATTAATACCTTTTCCAAGGGTATTTGTGCGTAAGGGAATGTAAGGAATTCAGCTGGAATTCGAACTCGGTTCCCCAATTTTTAATTCCGAGCCGATATCCACTGCACCACAACGCACATCCACAAGTCAGTTGAGTGCCATACGTGATACACGCTTTGGGCGATCATGTCTCGAAACCTTCTGCACAGTCAGTCATGTCTCGAAAGATACATGACTGACTGAGCAGAAGATTATCCCACAGTAGTTTGCCATTGCTTTCTGTGGTAGACTGGTTGCCAGACAAGGCTATAGAACCCAATCTGTCCTATTATGTAACCCATAACTCGAGGGATGAGACGAATTAATACCTTTCCCAAGGGTATTTGTGCGTAAGTGAATGCAAGGAATTCAATTGGAATTCGAACTCGGCTCCCCGATTTGTCGTTCCGAGTTGATATCCACTGCACCATGAAAAGAATAAAAAATGAATTCTAAAAAGTAAAATTTTGCGAGACTGGTGAAAAAAATTGAAAACTACAGGATAGCCCACAGTATCAGAAAACTTTGTACAGTTTCTTTAATTTTTGAAATTATTGTTACAATTATTTGAAACAAAAGCAAAGGATACGAATTTAGTAGCTTAAACCGAAACAAAACAAAAAAAAACGTAAATGTTAGATGTGGTGTACAAACTAGACCTTTTCATTTTTATATATTCGTTAATTTTTCTTTTTTTCCCCTCATCATACAGTAAATCTAAAATTTTATGTTTTTTGCAGAGCATCCTGGATTAAATGAAGAGAAAGGGAGAAGAAAATAGTAGAAAATTAAAATAATGAATCGTCATAATAAAAAAAAATTAACGAGATAGAAAATTAACAAAACAAATAATTGAAGAGAATGAATGAATGTAAAAAAAAAAAAATTTTTTTAATAAAAAGGATAAAAACAGTTAAATTAGCTAAAAAGAAAGACAGAAGGGGAGAAAAATATGACAAAGAATCAAATAATTGACGAAAGAAATGAAAAGAAAAAAGAGCAGATATAAAAAGGAAAGTCACGAAAAACATTAAAAATTAAATAAACGAAGAAAGTAAAAGTAACAAAAGAATGAAAAATAAACTAGGAAATAAAATATATAAATGAATTGAAAGGCGAAGAAATGTTAATTTTACTGCGTTTAAATTTCAGTGCTACAAAAGATCAATAACGGAGCAACTACTGAGGATCGAACATACAATCTAGTCTAGCGAATTGGCTTACGAGATGATCTTGTTAAACGTAATCCTACGGTAGACAGTCTCAAAAGGAATATCATTATTTATTAAGCATAATAAGATTATGGTAGTGAAGTAACTCGTAAGATGAAGCAAATAGATGGATAATGTGGAATAATTTTTAAAATAATGAAGAATTAGATACGAACATAGATAGATAAGACCACATTGAACGGTACGCCCATCCAAAATATCATCCGACGAAGCCAGCAAATGTTAGAAAGCTTAAATATTGGCTGACACCACCTCGTATATACACACATCTATTAAACAAAAACAAGATCGGAAAGGCAACGTCAACAGATGTTATTAAGGAGAAAAGCAACGCGTTATGCGTCTTTTGATGTACCGTATTTTCAAGTTATCGTCTGACTAAGAAAGAGCGCAATGGTTTGAAGCAGCGATGTCGGCTGCCAAGGTTTGAGGTAATTCCATTAAGATCAGTTGATATTTATTTTTGTGTCTTAAGATCCCCAGTTTGGGTCAGTATTTTATTTGCAATTAACCTTCTTGTTTTCTATTTTTGTTTATTTTTTCTTTTCTTAAAAATAATTTTCTTTCTTTTTCGTCTCTATTTTTTTTGTTAGTCATTTTTTTTCTTTCCTTATAGTTTTTTTTAAATTTTCTTTCAAGTTAGTTTTTTCTCATGAATATTTGCTTTCTTTTTACTTTTTTTTTTTTTGTATTTTCGCATTGGTCATTCCCTCTTCAATTTGTAAGTAATTCTTACTTTCTTTAATTTTTATGAGTTTTTTCTGTTTACTTTTTACACTCTTCATACAAAGGAGGGGTACAAAAGTAGGTATACCATAATGAAAAATAAAGGATGAGGCCCAACGGACTGCATACCTAATTTTGCAACCTCTTTGTAACTCATTCTTTTATCGCTTTTATTTCTTGGCTTTTGTTGTTGGTCTTTTCTTTCCTTACATTTTTCTTCTTTTAATGCATTCTTTGTTCCTATCGATTCTTTTTATGAATATTTTCTTTCTTTTCTTTTTCATTTCTTTCTCTTTAGTCTTTCTTTTTCATAGGTCATTTCCACGTTTGTTCCATTTATGAATCGTTTCTACTTTGCGTTTGAATATATCGTTGGAATTAAAATATCAGATTAATCTAGGTACCTCCACTCGAGGCCGGTCATTTTATTTTTTATTTTTAATTGAAAGCTAAACGATTAAATTTACTATTTCTACTAAGCAAAATACTCTAGTTTATTTCAATCATAAATTATATTGATTGGAATATAAAAGTTTGAGACTTGTTTTTCAATTTTTTAATTTTGCCGCCACCATTTTTGACCAATCGCCACATTTGAAAACAAAAGTTAATTCTCGGATTTAAAAATCTTGCAAAAATAAAATATACATCTGTGACACATTATTTTTGAAAAATTAGCAAATTTTATGCTAAATTAATCTGATTTACACAAGTATTACTTATTTATAGCGTGAAATTTAGAATAAAACTATTTCTTAATCACAGACTTGAAGAACTTCTCAACCTGTCCGCCGTATGTCAAGAACGTGTTGACAGGTTCTTGATTAGAGATAAAGTGTATGGCGTTTATAAGTGACAAAATTTTACAAATTTTTTTTCGAGTAAAGGAGGAAACTGACCATTTAATCTGCACATAGAAATTACCATAAAAAAACTTCAAATCTACACAAAAAAGTAATTAAATTATTTTAAAAATATGAAGGCCAAACGATTTTTATTAAATTTTTCAATTTTCGATAGGCAATATAATCAATTCTTAACAAAAAATCAAACAGTGACAAACCATTAATGATTTTAAAACTATTTTTGAAATTTTATAAATTATTATCAAAAAGAAAAAATGAAAACAAATCTTATAAAATTTCATTAGTAGTTGAAAAAAAAATTTTTCAGACTATAAAGTCCTTAATTTTTATTATTTATTCAAGGAATTAAAAGCTTATCAAATTAAATAATATCAGAATTTTATTGCATTTTTTTTTATTTTACTCTTCCAACCAGATTTTCGGATACAGAGGCCTAATTTGAAAAAGAAAAAATAGATGATTTATATTCCCCGATGAGTCCTGCGTTTAACTAATAAAACCATAGATAGCAACAAAATTGAAATTTCATGGATTTACGTGGAGGCGGGTAACAGGGGTGAAAAAACATTTTTAACCAAGATTTTTAAAAAAATAATAATTTCAAAAATAATTTTATTCATTTGTGAATGAGTACTAAAAGTTTCATTAAAATCTAATTATCATTTGATTTTTGCGAGAATTTCCGAATTAATGTGTTTGTCACCAGAAAAAAGTGGGTGATGTAATTATTACGTTTTCCGTTGTAAAACAGTCGTAACGTTTTGGTTACCCGCTAACTCAAAACTTTTCTCCCAAAATTTCGAATATGTTAGAATGGATTAATTTTTTAAAAAAATAATGAAAAATTACTTTGATCTTTTCTCTTCCTAATAATAATATAAACATTTTGATGGAAAAAGTTCATTTTTATTAAGCTTGGAGCCTTTTTTTATTCATACTATGCTGTTTTTCTTTAGCGATTTTCGATATCTAAATTTAAATAGAATTTTTTTAAAAATAAAAAATTCTTGAAACTTTAATTGTAGCTTAATTGAAAGCTAAATGATTAACTTTACTATTTCCATTAAGTAAAATACTCTGGTGTATTTCAAACAGAAACTTTATTGATTGGAATCTAAAATTTTGAGATTTTAAAATATTTTCAATTTTTGCCATGTTTGAGCGATCGACACATTTGTAAACAAAAGTTAATTTCCGGTTTTAAGAATCTTGCAAAAATAAAATATTCATCTATCATTCCTTTTTTGAAAATTATCAAATTTTGAGTTAAATCAATCTAATTCGAAACAAATATTACTTATTTATTGCATGAAATTTAGAATAAAAATATTTCTTAATCACAAAGATCTGACTCGTAGACCTTTCAAGTAGGCGATGACAGCACCTATTATCAATCAATCTGGAAGTAAGGAGACCAAAAGTTGACATAACCCAGTTTAACATTTCTTAAGGCGAACAACCCTTAAAATATGTGGCTTTTTAATCGTAAGTGATAAGTCTCTTATAAGTTTCCATAGTAAAAGAATGTGCAGTTTACCATAAAAGGATAGAAATTATTTAAAAAATCTTAATTCTAAATGATTTATATGAAGCTTATGAATTTTCGATTTGTAAATAAAGTCTATTTTTAATGAATTAATAACCGAAGACACTGAATAACTGGGAAAAATTAAGATGTTTGAAACTTTAACTGGCAAAAATGAAAACAATTTTTATTCTTTACTTCTTCAGAATATGATATCCTAAAATTATATTATTCATAAAATCCATTAAAAAAAATCCATTATTCATAAAATCCATTAAAACTTTGTGTACATTAAAAATAGCATAGTTTCAATGCATTAATTGATTTTACTCTTCGGAGGTGATTTTCGGAAAAATGGTCTGGTAATTAAAAAAAAAAAATTACAGGATTTGCATTTCTCAATGAGTCTTGCATTTAACTAATATATATAAAAAATATTTCTAGAAATTTTGTGCAATTAATTGGAGTGGGAAGTAACAGATGTAAAAAATATTTTACCAAGAGTTTTTAAAAAATAATAATTGCATAAATAATTTAATTTATTTGTGAATAAGTCCTGAAAGTTTCATTAAAATCAGACAATTAATTGATTTTTGAAATAATTTTCAAATTAATGTGTCTTTCAACGCCAAAAAACGACTTGCGTAATATTAAGTTTTACTTAATAGTCACATTACGTAAGCATAGAGTGAATCGCTGACAGAAAGCAAAAAGAGGTATCTAGATTAACCTTATTTCCTACTATGCTTTGTAAATGATCGCGTTACTGAAGAAGTTAATGAATTTAGAAAACCCACATTGTTTTTAGCTATTTTCTTATGGGAGAAGTTTAGTATTTCTAGCCAAAAAATGTCAGTGAAGGGTTAAATGCTAATGAAATTCCTGTTTGGTATTTTTATTGTTGATGTCTGTGAATTAGATTTTCCTGCAGGGCAATTTTTACGAAAAGAAAATTCGGAAGCGGGAAACTTGGCAAAGTGGCTTCTTTTAACGAAATAATAACTTGGTCTCATGAAGAGATCGTTATGCAAAGAGACTTTTGAAAAATGTAGACGTCTTTGGATTTCAGGACAGTAAACTTTCGAAACTAACGGGCCCAGGAGTATTTCTGATTTCAACAATTCAAACATTTTGACTTATTATTCAAATATGTAATCGTTTCTCAAATCTATATTCCGTAACCGACATATTTGGATCAAACTTAATTATTTTATTGAATACTTTTAAATTTACCAGCATTTAATAGTAAGAACACTAGGAAACTCACTGATAGGTTTAATTTTGTAATAAAAGTAAAATAGAAACTGCTGTGTAGTGTTATATATGCACATAAAGTAGTAGGTATTCAATTGCTTCATAGGTAATAGCTGTGGCTATAATTATTTAATTGGAAATGCATAAGAGTCATTTACCGATATTTCTCATTTTGAAGGCCGTTCACCAATTTTATTTGAGTCAAATCCTTTTCGATCTACTGGGTTTTTGGTCCCAGTTTCTCAAATTCACAATATTTAGCAACCTGTTTCAAACAAGTAACATATTCAATAACAGGTTTATTCACTTTTCGAGAAATTTTCGTGAACTTAGCTCTCACTGTATTCACTATTCATTTTCTTGGGTGCTATGTTTTTCACTACTAGTTGATTTATATCGTCAAATGTCATTTCCTCCAAATGACTTAGGCATGCAATTGCTGATAATTTGATAATTGACTGCCAACCAGCAGTTGCCAAGAAGAGATCAATTATCTGGTCTTCTTTAATTGATTTTTAGCCCTTCAGCTTTCTTGTTCTAGCTTTAGCTGCTAGACTCCTAAGTGAGGCTTGTGCATACTCATAATTATCAAGTGATAATTGTTTATTCGGTTCTTTAGATATGTGTGACGCCAGTGTAGTGTTATTGACTTACTGGAAGTAGTAGGCATTCAACTCCCTCATGATATTTATTGTACATGGATATACAAATGTGGCCCAAGGCTTAATATGGGGGTGGGGAAAGATAGTCATCATCTGTCCTAACTTAGCTTAACTATTCACTTTCGTCGACCCTGGCACACTATCATAATCCTTACACCATAATACCACATTCTTACCATTCTTAGTACGTCCACCATAATACCTCAGATACTCTATGAAGTCTTACCTAACTACCATAAGTACAATTTTGTGTGGAGGGCAGGGGCAGAAAATAACAACATTTAAAAAGTTTCACCAAAAAAGAGATATAATGACAAACAATATTTACAAGAAACTAAACAAAATCGTGTCAGTAATAAAGCCCCTCACAACACAGAAATGTGACAGAAATATCAGTTCACTGGACGAAAATAATGTATGGCTTTAAGGAATAATAACACTCATCCAATCTGAAAACACTCACACAAACACTCACACATCTAAACACTACAACAAGAACGAAAAAAGCACACTTGAAAACGAAAAACGCCACGCATCTAACAGATAACTAACATTCCTATTTACCTAAGATGGAAAAAGGATGGGGGATTAAATTAAAAAAAAAACATGGGGACAAAAAGAAAAAAAAGGATCAATGAGCATTCATAACCTAGCTAAGTTAACTTTAATGAAAAAATAAAAACAAAAAATATCCTATTCTAACCTAACAGGGAGGGGCTGCTCATGTTCACTCCAGCACACCCAAAATTCTGATGCCTACCCGGCATCAAACAACCACTCTAGGTCAGCACCTTTCACTCGACAGATACACGCAAGACTCATCCACTTTTTGCAAAATTCTGATAGAGTGAGTCATTTCTTTTTCTGTCCTAATCTTGACTTTAAGCTGATGCTTAAAGAACAAGATCAGTTGGGAAGAGTTAAACTTCTCATCGCCCTAGAATTCCTTCTGTCGCGTCGTCCAAATCACGACTCGCATATTACCTAGCAAGCAAAAGAGCACATAGTGTTTAGCCTTAAATAACGGAGGTGAGATATTGCTACAAACAGAACTAGCCTCAAGGACAAAGAGCTTTCCGCGCAACATACGAACCATGAGATCTTCAAGAAACTTACACAAGAGGACAACAACACTACAGTGGAAGAAGGCGTGTTCGACAGTCTCCGCCAACAGACCACAACGCACGCATATTGAAAGAGTTTGAAGGCCCGCTGCATAAAACATCTTGCCTATTCAGAGTGCCTTCCGAATCATCAGCCAGGTGAGTGATGCCTAATCGTTCGTGAGACATTTCAACCCGGGCGCCCAAGGACATATGGAGCGAGCCTTCTGCTTCGTCAGCCCGAGCTCGCCTGTCAGTTCAACTTGAACGGCCCCATTAACACTTTATGAAACGCCTTAAGAGACAACGATTGGGCGTCGGAGAGGCCTTTCATCGCCCGCAAGAGGACCTGAAGAGCCAACCGACATTCGTGATAGAAGGAGCACTCGCCGCGTATGGTGCGGCAGGCCTCTTCCTCGAACAAGTGCATACTTCTTAAGGATGAAAAATGTTTATGGATATCTTCTTTACAGATGGCGCCGTTCTCATCCGTCTGCATACACATTCAATCTAGGAACCTAATGCAAAGCGTATGTTGACGCATCTCAACACTTGGTATGCCCAGACCGCCCTCAGAAGGATGGAGATAACAGATCCCCCAACGCACTTTGGGAGCTTTGCCTTCTCTTCACAAGAAGGAGAACAAAAGCTGTATTAAGCCTAATTGAATGGCACACGGGAGTGGAAGTACCGAGAGTCGGTAAAGGAGAATCGGGTAGATGTGCGAGGCACATACTTCCTCTCTCCCCTTCAAAGAAAGCTTTCCCCGAGTGCACAGAGGAACTGCGACCTCGGCCTTCTCTCGAACCTCCGACCAATTCATTTCCAACCGGAGATCGGGAACGAACCAGACGGCGAGAATCTTGAGGTAAGGTCCGGCAAGAGAAACTCTCTCCCACGCATCCAACTGCAAGCCCACAGACTTATCGCGATTGATCTTGGCCCCTGTCACCGTCTCATAGCCTCTGATCTTTGCTAACTTCGTCAATTTCAGCTCTGCCCGACACAAAAACCGAAACGCCATCAGCATAGGCGGAGTACCTGGCCGAGGTGATAGCACAGGTAGGGAAATTCCGCGCAGGACCGGATTCGCCTTTAACTTGCGAAGAAAACGCTCAAACACAAGTACACAAAGGCGAAAGCGAAAGCGGACAAACTTGACGAATGGTGCGAGATAATATGAAAGGCTTCGGGCGTACCCCATTCACTTCCACCATGGTCAAGCCTGTCGAAAGCCTTGGACTGATCCAAATTGATCAGTGTGGCTTCACTGTCGACTTTCTCGATGATCAGGCGTGCCAAATAAAGATTGTCCTAAATAGTCCTTCCCTTTACCGCAAAAGTCTCCTCGGGACCAATCAGACTAGGAAGGACAACATGCAGACGGCAGGCCAAGATCTTGGCAAAAATCTTCAAGTCAGTATTTAACATCGTTAAAGGCTGATAATTATCTAAGTCACCCCTACCGCTTTTGCTCTTGCGAAGCAACTTGATCACACCCCTGGTGAAGCATCGAGGTATAGACCCCTGCTCCATCCAGTTATTATAATTTAGCGCCAGCAAGGGGACAGAAACGGACGACCATCCAATCCCGGTGTCTTGTCCCGACCAACCAGTTTCAGCGCATCCCAGATCTCAGACTCTGTAATGGGCCCCTTGCACCCAGCCGCTTCAGCCGCCTCAAGGCGTGGAAAGTCAGCTAAATAGGCATCGAACTGAGCTGTGCTCAGACCGGGCTCCCTGGTGAAAAGATCTTGGAAGTAATCCCGAAAAGCCCCACATATACACGCGTCTGTGGTCACGGTACGTCCACCCGGCAATGTGATGTCTTCGATATGCCGATTGACTGAATTTCTAGCTTCCGCTGCACGCAGTTCATCGGCCATATTCGTTGCATCAGAAGACATTCTTTTTAACCTAGCCCTAACTACCAGAGCCTGGTCCTTCTTGATAAGCAAGGAGGCCAGCTCGGCCCTAGCTAAGGCTACGTCCCCGCTATTACGGGATTTAATCACCCAATCAACTTTTTTTCTACTGCCGTTTGTACCGCTAAATTAGCTATGTTGAGCCGACGACTATAGTCAGCAGAAAACGACCTAAGTTTGGATTTTAAAGAATCCCACCACTTATTCCCAACTACCGCCCCTGTCAATTCTCTCTTTAGTGTTAGTAACAGCTGTTCCTGGAAATCTTGGCTATCAATTTCAATTTCTAGTGGCCATTTAACTTTACCTTAAGTTTATCTAAGTTTACACGAACCCGGACGAGCCTATGGTCCGTGTAAACTATCGAATTGAAACTTGGACAACCTAAGAGCCCTACGTCTACTCTCCTAACTAGGACTCGATCGATGTAGCTAGCACGCACCACCGACCCCGAGGTGCCTCTATTAGTCCAAGTTCACACTGCCTCCCGAGGGTGTCCATTTCGATACTTATCGGCAAGAGCATTCCCATCGATAAAGTCCCGAAATGGTTTCACATCCGGGTTGTTAGTACCCATTCTTTTTCCATTTCTTTTTCTCAGGGCCAAGGAAAATATCAGAACGTGTGTTCATCATCTAAATAAAGGATTCTTAAGAGATACAAGACCCATTACGTTGAAACACCGGTTCCTGTTCGATCGAAAGCAACTTTAGAGCTATGTCAGTATGTAGATGGGTGATCGCCTGCGAATACCATGTACTGCAAGCTTGGATGTGTGGATGGTGTAATTTATAATGGCACACATTTGTTGATCGTACAGCCAAGTTATAATTCCTTCGTTATATTCACTTACGCGCAAATACCATTAGGAAAACTTTAAACCCATTTCTTCCCCCCCAGTTTTAGGTTAACTAGTAATACTTGGTATCACTAAATCCTTATTATCACTAAATCCTTATTATCACTAAATCCTTATTATCTCTAAATCCTTATTATCACTAAATCCTTATTATCACTAAATCCTTATTATCTCAAAGAAAAAAAATCTTACAAAAATATTTCCTAGCATTAAATAACCTGCAATAAGTTGATAAGCCGTAGAAAAGTAATCAATCAACCAATCAAAAGATACGAAAATGAACATTATGCTTCTTATTGTCGTCGTTGGCGATACTCATTGCCGAGTATTGGGGTGCTCATCGAAAGTTCCTCTTGTGTGAAATGAGTTCTATGTTGGATCTGAAGAGACGTCTGCGGTTACCACATGGTAGGGTTAGAGGGTTTCGAGTATAGAGAGTTCTGTCTTTTATTTGGGTTCTCATCGTATCTTCTTCTTGCCTTCCATTGCTTTTGAGTTTTTTCGTGGATTATTCTTCACTTTGTTCCTTCTGCAGCTTTCGTCTCCTACTTGACCAGATCGATCTCTGTCCTCAACAACGTATCTGTTACTTGAATTGACAACTTGGAGCAGGAAAAGAAGTCTTGAGAAAAAGCCTTGAGTATGAAAGCCTTGGATGCAAATTGTTTGAGGTGGTCCATGGTTTGCCACTTCATAGCACACACAATTGGGCTTGACAGGCAGGTTCATGATGACAGCTTACATCAGCCTGCCAACATGTTTCCATACGTAAAAAGTAGTCTTGACCGCTTACGCATCGGGTAACAGATCGTACTTAGTTTAGTCTCTTTCCTGGATCCTTACTAACATTCGTAGCCTTATCAGGAGATGGAGCTCCCGATGACATTGCATTCAAGTTCCTCGAGATGCGTAAGCTTCTCTACGACGAAGATCTACCGAGGAGATATCTTCTATGCATTTTGTTAAATGAAGAAAATGTATTTCGTGATGTTATAATTGGCCATTGAGGAAGATGTCAACACTTTACAACGTTACGGTAACGTTGTGACAATGTTTGAACTAACAAATCTTTGGTTCAAGTCAATGAAACTAACCAACGCCTATATTCACTCGGCTATGTGTCCTCAACTTAAGTTGTGAGTTCAATACCAGGCTCCAGCAGTGGGGAACAAATAACTTACAGAGTTAATTTAAAGGGAGATAACTACATATTTACCGGAAGTGACATCGCACATGGAATGAGAATGATATACCCTAGTAATCAAAATAGGTTAAAAATTTCTAGCATCTGAAGAAGGCCGTAGCGTACAACGGCTGAAACGTCGCAAGAATTGCAATAAAGATGAATATAACAATGTAAATACATTGTCTTTGTTTCTGCATATTGACCTTGATAAGTATATCCATTTAAATTTCAGTTCCAAAGTAGATTACCTATATTTTTCTGTTTGACAAGCCAAGCTTTTCAAGAATTGTTCTCGCCTAAATCTCATTTCAGAATTCGAAGATCTGAAGACGTTTGCTGTGTAGGAAACTAATTATATAGTTCAAAGATTTCATTTAAACGTGCAAGTATTTGTGTTTTGCTTAACCATGCACACACGCTTTGTTAGCCAGATAGATTAAGGTGTTGTCCACTACGAGCTCCCGGAATATCGAATAGCATTTTGAATGTGATCGGCACGCAGCTCTTCATTCAGACTTTACGCTGCTTAATTCAGATGCTACAGTGTATTCAATCCAGAAAATGAGGATAAAGAAAGGTCTAGCTAAAAACAAACAGTCAATATAAATAAAGTCAAAAATAAAATAATTTAAACTCTTACTAAGCAGAGAAAAATACAGTATTTACATTATTCGGGCTATTGTCCTCATCTTTGTTGCCAGTCTACATCAGTGGTGAACAAGCAACTTACAGGGTTAGAGGGGGATAACTCATGACTACTAAAAGAAGCGCTACTACGAAAAGAATGAAGATCATATACCCCAGTCATTGTAATAAAGGGTTCGGTTCAAAATTCCTAGCACCTGAAGAAAACGTCGCAACAAAGATGAGGACAATAGTCCGAATAATGTAAATACTACCTCATCTCAGAATTATAGACAAATACCAGAGATAAATGTTATGTGGAAATCTTCAGTAGGGATATATCAATACAGTACATCGATTATTCGTACTTTGATTTTCAAGACTTCGATTATCCGAACGTGAAATGAACTAAACCCACTCTAATATTTCATCTGAGACAAGTTGTTTAAGAATTTAAAAAACTATACTCAACGTTTGGTAAAAATCTGTTCTATTAATTCTTGTTAATTTTCTCCGTTTTCTTACAAAAGACGGACATTTACATTATCACAGCTTGCTAGAGATTATCTCAGTTTGCTAGAAATTATCAAAGATAATAAATCTAAAGCTAGAGAATTTATCCTACCCTTTTAATCCATAACTAGTGTTGAAGAGAAATGCATTCATATCTTTCCTTTTTGTGCGCAAGTGAACACAACACACGAGGCTGGAATTTGAACTGATCTCGCTACCTCTACTTTACGCGCTGGTAACTGTTACGCTACCAGCAGATCCTAATATAATATAAATTATCATTATTGTTTTTTTTACAATGATGTTCATCTTGTACAAAGCGCAATAGCCACTCGAGGTAGTGTAAAAGGCACTACCTCAAACGAGGTGATAATGCCATCAAGACACATGGGGATACCGGAAGTGAAATAGAAGGAAAAGACTTTGGAAGCAACCAAATACCCAATCTTAAACAGGAAACACTGGATAAACCTTTACTCCTGTTAAAAAAAAACAAGAAAAAGTGTGAACCGGACAATGGGTAAACCTATCTACTTGTATAACGTATACTTTATTTTGGTAAATAAAAGTCATTCATTAGTTTGGAATTATTGTTGTTATATTTTTGACATGATCAGTTTGAGAGTCAACGACATGAGCACGAGTGGCCATGGGGTCATTGTGCAGCTCAGCACTTGGCTTGTTCTTTTCACATATTTGGGTTGAAAGCCGGTAAGGTATTTATTTATGCGCAGCCCTTGTCCTCTAACTTGAAGGCCATGGACATGTGGCCGTTACTTTCAGGGTAGGAAAACTTTATCATGTATCTTATTTTTAATTTAGGAAACCTTGAGCCATCTATGCTGTGTCACCACCGTTCAAACTGCATGCATAATTAGAGAGCCAAGTCTACTTCATAATGTTAGATGACCGTTGACCCTATAAGAAGTTTCATTAGCCCTTTGATAGGTATTGTTATTAATCCAGCTGGGTGTTTATTCATCCTCCGAACCGAAAAATCTTGAAGCGGGTACCGGTTTAATCATCGATGACTCGACTTTTTGACAGAAAGTAGTGAATTACGTAGTAACCGAAGTATTTCTAGAATAAATAAACTTTCTACCGTTAAAATAAGCATTTAATTCATGATCTATTGTTTTTCTTTCTATGCAGACGATTAAGTGATGTATAATAAATTTCGGACAACTTAGAATTCTAGTCGTTTTGCAGGCTTAAAAGGTAGTTGACAAAATGAAACAGTTAATTTTACCATAGTTCATTTTAATAAAACGTGTTCTAGTTTTGCATGCATTTAAATTAGTCAGTCTTTCAAATTACTTTCAGCGCTTGCATAGAACCACGAATTTATAGTAAAGTCAACTTTTGTATTTACAAAAAGGTGCCGCACTATATGACTGGCTTACGCTCAGACATTAAAAAAAAAATGAAAAGAAAAGAACATTTGCGCAAATTTTGCTCTGAAACATTGAAAATATAAATGAAATTTCTCGAGTTAGTCAGACCGGTACCTTTTCCTTTGATTTCAAAAGTTTGTAGATAAATTCTTATCGCAAACTATGAACAAGTTACTGACATTGGCGTCAGCTGTCTTGTAAGGCGAAATGTAGAGAATCGTGTTCTGCGAGGAATTCGTTAAAGAAGTAATGTGCGTCCAGTTCCGGCATCTTGCGATCAACACTCAACCAGATGAATTGGAACTTAAAGGAGATACAAGAAAACAGTTTGCCGTCGGCGTCAGAGGTCGAGGTTCGCGTTCTTGGAATCGTAAAATAATATTTCAAGATATGCTATCCAAACGGGAAACGGCGCCATGAAGTCTTTTACACACACACCCACCCACACACCCACACCCACACAGTTGAGTCAACCTGACTTGAGTGAATAGAAAATCTCACATATAATTCTCATAAAGATCTTAACCTCTTCAAATCTTTGGTTAACCGTTATCTTCCTCATAAATTATCCAAAACTGCAACTCTTAATATTATCACTCATATAACAATATTCTAGGTACCCCCAAAAAATCGCTGAAAAAACAAAAAAAAACCCAGCATATTATGAAGGAAAACGGCACCAAACTAAAAGACAAAATGAATGTTTATATTATTGTTAAGAGAAGAGATCAAAGTATTTTTAATAATTTAAAATAAAATTAATTCTTTCTAACAAGTTCGAAATTTTGGTAGAAAATCTTGTTTTTCTTTCGTCTGTGAGTGACGTAATTTTTACAAGGGTTTATAATGGCAAACGAAATATTACGCAAGGCACTTTTTTGCCGGTGAAAGACACATTAATTTGGAAATTTTTGCAAAAATCAAATAATGGTCGGATTTTGATGAAAATTTCAGAACTTATCCATAATTGACTGAAATAATTTTTGAAGTAATTATTCTTAGAAAATCTTGGTAAAAATTATTTGTTTTTGCATATGTTACCCCCCACCCATTTAATTTCCGGAAGTGTCTAGAAATTCGCCATCGGTTCCCCATAATTTAATGTTAATTAAATTCAGGAGTCATTGAGGAATGCTAATCAACTGTCTTTTTTCCTTCAAAAGTAGCCTATTTTAAAAAAAAAAATCTGTTCCGAATCGCGAAAACAAAAAATGTAATAAAACTATGGAATTTTTTGTTTAGATAAACTTTTAATTGCTTTTATAAACAATATAAATTAAGGTTATCATAGTCTGAAAATTAAAAAAAATCAATGAATAATTAATTTTTAGAAGAATTGTTTTCATTTTTGTTATTTTTTATTATAATAATTTATAAAGATTCAAAACATTTAAAAAAATTCCTCCTTTATCGTTAAGACTAGGGTGTTAAATTAATTCATGAAGACTACATTTACTTCTCGAAAATTGAAAAGCTTAATATAATTAATTTAGCTAATGGATTTTGAAAATAATTAAAATTTTAATCGTGTACATGCTGATTACTCGTATTTTCTTGTTACGGGTGGCCGTACACGATATATATCATTAACGGTTATGTGTTTCAAAGGTTGTGCTCCATTAAAAATAAATAAATAAAAGCACTATATAAGCATTTTCGGCAGGGTGCAATTCTTTCATTTCGCTTCCGGGTTTCCTATGCCCTACGTTTCAACATTCAACGGGCTTTGCAAACCTCTCCTTCAAAATTTAAAGCAAATTTTATATTTTAATTCCTAATTGCCTAACTTTGTTAAAAAAATTAAAAAGTAATTGTGAAATTCACAATTTGTGGAGGTGCCTAAAAAGAATATGAAAAATAGATATTAGAAATAAAAATTAATAAATGCCATAACATTTAATAAATTATTGAGTTACCTCTGCCGTTATATAATTTCATACTGTTATTAAATTTTAAAAAGTTTTTAAAAGAAAGTTTTATATTATTTTAATTTTTATTTTTCATAAAACATCTTCAAACGTAAGGCTATAAAGCTAAACTACATAAAATTCTATAAAATATTGTATAATTATGAAAATATTGTGTTAAATTTTAACATATAGTTAAAAACAAAACGAAGCGTACAATTAATCTTTAGAAATACCTAATTTAGTCTGAAGAAGACCTCTTGAAGGACGAAATGCGTTACAATGAATTTTTTAAATCTCTCATTCCATTGCCATTATTATGCATATATATATATATATATATATATATATATATATATATATATATATATGGAGAGAGAGACAAGGAGAAGACCATATGGATAGATATCTGAATGCTTCTCTTTCCTGTACGCACTTATGTAGTGAAGGATATGACAGTCACTGCCAAAGGCATATTTAGCTAATGTGGCGCGACTCACGTTTGGTCACGGCATGCAACTTTTTATCCCCGTGTGTCGTGTTTTATTAGGGGAAAACAGATGGTTGAATTATCCGGAATGTGTCCAGCCGATCGTATTTTCTTTTGATACGGATTTGCGCCCAGCGTTCCCCTTGTCACAATGATCTTCCGTTTCTCGAACCTCGCCGAACCGAATCGAGTAAAAACGAATTGAAACACGTAAAAAACGTGTTCCTTCAAGTTATCTGGGTACTTGTACACCCCCTCCCCAATGAGAGACAAGCTGTTGCCTGAGTCCTTGTCAGGGTTGATTATAAATGTAGTAGTTATTTGCAGCTACTACATAGGCAGGTAAGGCTTTTAATATTATTGTTTTACTAATACAAGACCCAAGAGCCACCTAAGTAAGAGGAGGTTATTGAATAAAGTTAATGAACGGAAATAAGGAGAGGGAAATACGTGCATATATGTAGGGTAGATGAGAGTTGACACCAGATTTAAAGAGGTTAAAATTGTAGTGTCCGGTTACGCATCCTCTAGGGAGTCTGTTCCACAAAGTAAAAGTTATGGAGTTAAATCTGTCTGAGTGAAACTTCTTTCTTACGAAAGCAATGCGAAGGAAATGCGAGTGATTTATGACATGTAATTGACATGGTGGGCCCTAGTTTTGAAGGTCTGAAATAGTGAAATTAAGGAATGGAGCTTGACTGAAATTTTCTTGCCATGAAAATAGCGATAGATTAGCGAGAAGTTAGCGGCAGGAAAAAAAAAGGTGCAAAATAATTAATCACCAACAAAGCCGCGTAAACGCTTTTGAGCTCTGTCAAGGCTGAGCAATGAGGACCAGGCAAATCCATCCAAGATATGACAACAATACTCCATTTTTAATCAAGTCTGACCTATGTAACGATAGAGCACGGTGAGAGAAGTTAGGGACTTTCTGGAGTAGTACGAGGAACAAGCCAATTTTCCAACATCTTGGATGGTATATATATATATATATATATATATATATATAGGGCCGTAGCTGGTGCGCAGAGAAAATTGCTCGGATTTATTAGTTGACAATGTGATGACGTCGTCATGATTTTTTCGGATTTTTTCGGATATTCCAATGGAAATTAGGCACAGAACGTGGACGAAAGCAGGAAATCGGGTTCGGACTTTTTGAGTATAACCACTTTTTTCTCCCAAAATTGATAAATAAACAAACAGATGTTTACTGAGTTCATTCGGATGTTTTCTTCGTTTTTTTTTCTTTCTTTCTTTCTTTCTTTCTTTCTTTCTTTCTTTCTTTGTGAATTGTTTAGTTTGATTTCTGACGAAGACATTTCATTTTTCCTCGCCCGGATTTTCACTATGATTGCACGGATCGGCCCGGACCCGTGCCTGGTGTGCCCGGTAATCAGATACGGCCATGTATATATATATATATATATATATATATATATATATATATGAATTCCATTTTCTTTTGTCTTTTAATCATTTCACTCCAAGCAAGACGATAATGTTACTAAGATAAAAGTGGTTACTAGAAATAAAAGAAAATGGGAAGGCTTTAGGAGAGAAAAAAATAATCCTAAACAGGAAATAAGAGATATTCTACTCCTGTTCAAAAGAAGGAGAAGGAATGCGAATCGGATGATGGGCGTTTGAGCTCTGAGGTGAACTTTACTTCCAGTAGACATTCGAGGTGAGGAGCCTCATTGATAATACAACTGATCACCAGGACTTGGGTAAATTTAGAGTTAGTTCGGTTGGGATGAAACGTTACTAGCTTTGTTCTGGAAATATTTAATGAGACAGGGTGGCCCAAGAGTCGCACTACCATCGAAAAACTGTAACTTTTTTTTTACCACATGAAATAATGTTTCTGATTATAACAATTTATCTTTAAGAAATTTTAGTTATGGCAGATTATGTCAAACAAATGTCCTTGTCTTATCGATTCACATGTGCGGGTTCCTTTCAGTTGTAGCGTGACTTTTGAATCACCCGGTACAAGCCAGTCTTTATCTCATTGACCTATGAAAGCTAGCCCAGTAGAGTGATAAACTGCCAGGCTTTGTTCATCCAGGTGGATATGCTCTCTAATCAATAAAAAGGGAATGTAAGCTATAATGTCAGTCGTTGGGATAGAGTCTTAAGGTGTAGGTTAATATATATTTCAAGTGAATATAAGCATTCACAGTGCAATTTGAACTCTTTTATCGATTCCGTTGAGCTGTCCTTCATACACACACACACACACACACACACACACACACACATATATATGTGTGTTAATCATTTCAATACAAGCAAGGCAATGAAGCCACTAAGACGTAACAGGTTACTGAGCGTTAGAGAATACGAGAAAAAATCACTATTAAGGAGAGAGATCAATAAGAAGACAGAAAATAAAAGACATTGCATTTAAGCAAGAACTCGGAAAAGAGTTCAACAAGCAAAAAGTCTGCTTGAAAACAATGTTAACATAGAAATTATGGTTACATTTAGTAATTTCAACAGTAAAATGATGAGACCTTGCCGCCAATCTAGCACTGCGCTTAAATTCGTATAGTCTAGGTTCATCAGAATAACTACCATGAAAGTATTTATAGAAAAAAAAAAAAGCAAAAATGCAAACAAACTAAAATTATGGCGGTGACTGAAGCCGAGATGTTTGGTCAGGATAAAAAAACAGTGCAGATTCTTTTCTGTACTTTATCATAACTCGCTAAATATATAGCACAAAGTAGCAGCAATATTTAAAGCAAAAACGAATGGTAGACTATATGTAAGATAGACTCTGTCGAGAAAAATTTCTACTAAGACACGGTTAACCAACTTTCCTAGCCGCAGATTTACCAGTTGATTTAATATAATCTCTTCACTTCATCCCAGCTGAAAGTGATAGTCCGAGTAGGTGCAATGTATCTCTTGGAAGCTAACATCAGCTATGCTGATGGAAGATAAAATGGGTTCTCTTAGAAGGTTAAAAGATAGCAATTAGATTTGGAAGCGTTAAAATTCGTAAGGCATTCGTTGCCCTAATTGACAACAGTTTGTAGTTAATTTTTTTTAGGTCAGTTGCCAATTTCACCTTATCGAAGCGACCGGGTTTACTATTAAGGAGTAAAATGTTGTGTCATCAACATAGTTACTGAGCTGAGAATTGATGACCACAAGAATGTCAGTGATGAAAATTAGGAACAATGAAGGTCCAAGGACAGAGCTATGGGGGACAACTACATTAATGCAAAAAAGATCTAAAAAGTAGTCATTCAAGACAACTTTCATTTCGCGATTTGGTAAAAATTACTGAACCTAATTAATCCAGAAATGCCATAACTTTTCTAACTGTGAAGAAAACCAATCTGCCAAACTCTGTCGAACATTTCGAGATATCCAAAACAACAGCCCGAAGTTTACGATTTTTATCTAAAGTTTTATAGAATCTTTCAGTAATAATAGTTAATACATCAGCTGTTGACATGGAGAAGCGAAATCCATATTGCGTATCTGAAAGAAGACCATGTGAGTTGATATACTTAACTAATTCAGTGTTAATTAGAGCTCTCGTCAGTCAGTTAAGTTCCATACATGATACACGCTTGGGCGATCATGTCTTGAAAGAGACATGACTGACTAGGCAGAAGACTATCCCGCAGTAGGTTGTCATTACTTTCTGCGGTAGACTGGTTGCCGACCAAGGCTATAGAATCCAATCTGTTATGTTATTTAAACCATAACTGGAAGGAATAGACGGATTAATACCTTTCCTAAGGGTATTTGCGCGTAAGTGAATGCAATGAATTCAGTTGGAATTCGAACTCGGCTCCCCGATTTCTCGTTCCGAGCCTATATCCAATGCACCACAACGCACAGAGCTCTCGTACTTTGGCAAAATGAGGTATAAGATAATGGGCCGATGGTTAGAAATATCAGACGGTTTGCCTGAGTTCTTAAAGACTGGAACTTCCAACAAACAAGAAAACAAGAAGCAGTAAAGTGTCTATTGTAAAGTTAAAGAGAACTTGAGCCAGTTCAGGAGCACATTTAAAAATTTCCAGGCAAATCCACGTTCGTTGTGATGATCCAGTTTAGAGATGATAGTGAAAACCTTGGACGGAGTTATATTCATACCACTCAGTAGAGTGGAAAGTCAGATAAAGATACCACAGATGACTCAATAGTAGAATTTAAAAAAGAGTTTGCAAGCAAAACATACTGATTTCTTATCAGATGTTAACACCTTAAACAAGTGAAGTCAGGAGGAATAGAATACTGACCCGTATATAAGACACTATTGCAGAGCAGCTAGTAGTTAGGTGAACCAAATTTGTTAGAGTATACACAGTGACTCAGTCTATTAGTAAACAAAAGCTTAGCATCTTTAAAGACACGTTTACAATTTTGTCAAGTAAATAATACACTCTTGGTAACACACATGAACTAGACTAAACACCTTAAATAAAGAACTGTGAGCGGAAAAAAGGTCGTTGAAATCAGTCAAGAGTATGTTTAGCAGACGTCACGATGAGTAGCCTAAGCAAGACTAAATATTATAACCGTTAGAAGCGAGTTATGATAGTTGCGACGAGAAATCGAAACTCATATAGAGTTATAACAAACAGGAAAAACTTTCTGCTTTGACACACGTAACAGTGACGACGAGAATTTTGAACCATGCTGGCTTAATTTTTTCTTTTTGGTGTGGGCAAAAAGTAGAAAAAATGGGTATTCTTCTTCTAATATAGAAGAAATATTAACGTATGTGGTAAGGATACAATAGCAGCAACAGCGACATCAGTTGTTGGAACTCCAGAAACAACAATAAAAGTTCATTAACATTATTCATTAAAAACAGAAAATTCCGCAAGTTCTTTCATGTCTGATGCAGTGATAAATGCCGTATCTGAATTCAAATAGAAATTCAAATGATGGAATTATTTTTTCTGCTTGTTTTAGAAGATATGAGCAACTTTTCAGAGAAGGATGAAGTGACGAGGAAAACGATAAAAAAAAACAAAAAAAAAACGAGACTTTTGTTGCAAAAGTTAGCACCGGTAGAACATGAAAAATAGCGTAATTTTTTATTACCGAAAAAAAATAGCAGAAATTTGTTTTGATTGGTTGGTTGTTTTGTTTTTATGGCATATCAACCACGGCGGGTCATTTATTGCCAACTAAATGTTTTTTATTTATTGCTGGTAATACCTTTTTCTTTCAACAATTTTTTGTTGTTTTATATAAGTTTTGTGTCTAGTAATACTTTTTTCTTTTCGAGTATCAAGATTCATTTTTTTAAGGGCAGAGTCCCCAAGACCTACGCTGTTATTTAACCCATAACTGGAGAGAAGGGATGGATTAATACCTTTCCCAAGAGTACCAGTGCTTAAGTGAATGCAGGGTATTCAACTGGAATTCGAACTCAGCTCACCGATTTCTCTTTCTGATCCGATATCCACTGCACCACAACGTACATCCGTCACTACACGCTTACAGCACCTGGTATTTCCAAGCGGTCACCCATCTAAGTACTGACCAGGCTCAACGTTGCTTAACTTCGGTGATCGTGCGAGAACCGGTGTATTCAACGTGATATGGCCGTAAGCCAATTTGTTTTGAAGAAACAAATATTCTAACACTTTTAGTGAGAAAAGCTCGCAATTCAATACTCACTAGAAATGTATGAATTTGATGAAAAAAAAGACGAAGATTTTGTCACATATGCTGGTATCAGTAACAAGCAGTGTGAAAGATTCAGATTAAACGAATTGACTTCAGATATGTTTAAAGGTTTAATTTTCGTTCAAGGGTTAACGGTGGAAAAAAAAGACAAAAACACGGGCGAGAATTCTAAAAAAACTTGGACATGCAAGCAAAAGAAAAATGTCATAAAAGAAAAAATTATCAATGTTTCAAATGTGGAAGGTTACACTCGCAGATGACTGTCACTTTAAGAATTCGAAATGCTACAAGTACGGAAAAGTAGGACATAAAAAGCCCACTGTGTAGCTTGACCAAGAAAAAGTTCTCACAGAAAAAAAAAAAAAAATTCGTACGCAGCGTTGCGACGGGAAATTAATCCTAGAAAGCTACAAAAAACAAAAATGGTGAATGTGAAAATAAATGATATTTATGTAAAAATGCTACTAGGCACTGGTAGTGATACATCAATAATCAATGAAATCACATGGAAAGAAATCGGAAAGCCTATATTAAAATAGACTTTGAAGTCACGAGTACTGTCTCTTGAGAAACTATTTTTTATTGATGAAATGACTTATATATTTTCATTCCGTAATAAGTGTGTAAAAGCTAAGGCTTATAAAAATTCTACAAACTTATTTGGTACTGACTGGATGGAATTATTTGAGCTCTCAGACTTACCTATGTCCATTGTGAAAACGTAAGTGGACAAGCAACCAATTAAAAAAAAAGAAAACAGAGTGAAAATTTAAAGAAAGAATTAAAAAAATGTTTTCCCGGTGTTCTGTTAAATGACTTGGGATAGCGTTTTGTATTCAAAGTGAAATTTCAAATGAAAAATGAATGACGCCAGTGTTTAAACCGAATGATAGTGTATTATTCGCCGTATTGGATCAATTGAATGAAGAATTAGACAGACTTGAAAAAGTAGGTGTGATTGAAAAGATTAACCATTCAAAATGGCAAGCAGTGTATGTAAAGAAAAAAAAATAAAACTCGTATTTGTGTTGATTTTTCGACAAGGTTAAATAAGTTTAAGACCTCATAACTGCCCACACAGGAAAATCTCAATAGAAACGAAGAAAAGAGTGCTAGACTGCTACGTGATGTCAGTTCTTCAATACGGCTGTGAATGCTGGACAATATCATCGAAAATGAGGACAAAACTGGAAGCGGTCGAAATGTGGTTCTACAGAAGGATGCTACGGATATCGTGGACTGAGCATACAAGCAACGACGAGGTGTTAGAAAGAATGGCAACAAAAAGGAAATTGATGCTGAGCATCAGGAAGAGACAACTGAAGTTCCTAGGACATGCAATGAGGAAGGAGAGCCTGGAGAACCTGATACTGACTGGACAGATAGAAGGAAGGAGAGACAGAGGAAGGCAGCGGATAACATATTTGCAGGGTCTGATCAGGTGGATGACGGAACGGGGGTTGCCAGGAGCAACAAGAGCAAACATACTAAGAGCCACAAGGGATAGGGAGACGTGGAGAGCCATGATCGCCTACGTCCTGAAGGGACAGGGCACAAATAGAAGAAGAAGAACTGCCCATTACCAAGTCCAGGAGAAATTTTTTGCGAAATTAAACAGTGGAAAACTTTTTTTGAAGCTATATCTTTTTGAAGTATATTTAAAAATACTGGTTGAAGAAGAAAGTTACAAGTTAAATACGCACAAGAGATTGTACTAGTTCAACTGACTTCCTTTTGGTATAACAGTGGCTCTAGCTATTTTTCAACAAGCTATAGATAATATGCTTGAAGATTGTGATTTTATAGTAGGTTGCGTATCTAGTCTTCTTTGTTTGTAGTGGAGAATCCGTTTTAGTGAAGGGTAGTTGTATACTGTTGCAGGTTAACGGAATTTGGCCTTGTTATAGATAGCCCATTGTAAGTCATAAAGAAAGGTTATAAATCAAGAAAAGCAAATTGAGTTGAAAGATAAAATTTTATATATAACACATATCAATTAATGCTTTTACAATTGATGTAATACATGAAGTATTGGTCCAACGGAGGTTAAAATGTTCATGTCAATAAAATGCTGAAAGAGAATTAATGCTTAAGAATTTTGGAGCGTGTATGTAAGGAATGTCTTTGATGAATTCGCTCCTTAGGTCAGTAAGTGGTTTTTAAGGCAGGGAAGAAGGAAAGAGGTAAGGGAGGCGAGCGTAGTAAGCCGCTTGACTTTGGTCAAGGGAGATACTAATTACTCTCTTCTCCTCGAGTCGGTCTGCCTGTCAATGCTTTCTGTATCCCCTTTTTATATCTTCTTTTTGGATCACAGCAGCTCATTTGGGATTTCACACTTAGATTTGATTCTGGGCTTCCCATTGGCTGATAAATAAAATTCGCGTAGGCTCGCGAACTGGAAATTTAATATTTAATTAATTTTTAGTTTTCAACCGGAACATCTGCACGGAGCCGACGGCGCACAGACGACTTTTGGTCATTTGCTTTTTGGTTGTGAAAGCGCTAATATCCGGTCCATCGCTTTTGCTCGGTGTCACTACAATTTCATGCTCAGCTGGGTTATATATTAAATAAAGTCTGTCTAAGGACCAGTATATCGGACATGTAAAAAAGGTATTTAAAAAAATACGCGAGTTCAGGTTCAAACTTCGTGAAGAAAAGCGCAAATTCTTTTTGCATAAATAAAGTGTAAAAATCAACATTTACAGTTACAGTGAATTTTTACACTAACTGTTTTTAAGATATGGCCTGTAGGATATGCTTTTAAGATATCCGTTGTGGTGCTGTAGAAATTGGCTCGGAACGAGAAATCGGAGAGCCGGGTACGAATTCCAATCGAATTCGGTGCTTTTAGTCACGCGCAAATACCCTTGGGAAAGGTATTAATCTGTCGCTTCTCCCTCCAGCTATGTTTTAAATAGCAGGTCAGATTGAGTTCTTTAGCCCTGCTCTGGAACCGGTCTACCGTAAAACGTAATCACAATCTACTTCGAGAAAATCTTCTGCCCAGTCAGTCATGTCCCTTTCGAGACATGATCGCCCAAGCGTGTATCATGTATGGCACTTAACTGACTGAGTTTTGAATAACGATGCATAATTCACTGCTTGCGAATTTTAAGATTTTTGTAGAATGTTCTCGATTTAACATATTATTACCCTGCCGTATCATCCAAGGTCAAGACGACTAGTTTGAACGATCTTGAGAGTACACCGGATAACACCAAATCCCAACACACCGTCAGTTATGTCGCTGGTAGAATTGATGTTCGGAAGAAAAATTAAGTTACTATTCGACATTTGGTCCGGTATGGTCGAGTATTACAGGTTAGACACAAGTCTTCGGTTCCAAATGTCAATTCAATGCCACTCTCCAGCTACGTTTTGATGTTTTTGATCCTAGAGAGCGGTCATCAGATCGTAGAAACCCGGAAGCTTCCCGTTGGTCTACCTGCGTGTTCGTCGAGGGTCAGAATCAGGTAAACAGAAAAATAAATATAACCAAGTCGATGCGATTTTAGAATGACAAAAGTTTTTTATATCATACATACATACACGCACGCACACACAATTATTGTTGCACAAATTTGAATGTTTCTTGTATAGTAACAATAACCAAATAAAATACAAATACTTCGAATAATTTCGGTAAAGGAGAAATGTGGACTTCGTTTAACCCTTTTTGGTCTGCTCTTAGCGCAACTACTACAACCTTCGACTTCCAGTTCTCGGTAGTTGTAACGGCAGTAATAGTACTGTTCTTAGTAAGAGTAGCAGTATTTAGATGTTAGTGGCAGTATTTCGCTTCTTCACCCACAGCATCAGCAACACAGAACGGACGCTTCCTTCCAATCTCTGATGCCTCTCAACTCAGTTGAGACTGCATTCGAAGAAAGTCAAATCCCAACTCCTACTCCCCAGATCTTTCGTTTTCCTCGCCTCTTTTATTAAGAAAACCGGCCTCACGTGCTTCACTTGTGACGTAGCTGTCTTTCTAGTGCAAACGTACTGACATACTACCAAAGAACGATCTCATTTTTCCGAGAATAAACAATTTACTTTTTAATCGACTAGATTTTCAAGGTTCACAACAAAACGCTATTGTTTTTATCACCTTGCTATTAATTATTCTGTCGTTCTTTTTTAAACTACAGAGATTCTTGTTTTAAGAATAAGTTCTAGATTAAAATAAGCTTAATTTTAAACTCAATTCTTATAGTGTCAAAATCTATTTCTTTTTAAAAGTTCCAAATTATTATTGTTTCAGTAATTTTTCATTAGTAATCTGATATCTTTTGTACACTTACAAAAAGATTGTATTTCTAAATTAACTTTCTGTACATTTCGAAGTCTTTACAGCATATCAACATCTTTGTTATTTGAAGACTGAATTTTGAAGGCTAAATAAGTCCTCTGAGTAAATGGTATCATGGCTGAAACTAAGAACTACAATTATACCTACTTAGAGCCAAACTTGAAGCAAAAACTAAAATAAAAGGGTTGAAAAAATATACACACAAACATCTTGCCTTTTATATATATATATATATATATATATATATATATATATATATATAATTAACGATTTTCTGCACTATTGTAAGAACTGCAACCTTGAAACTTCTGAATATCGTTTCTTATGTCTTTGTCTATGAGTGTATCAAATTTGATTAAACTTTGACCACTCCTTCTATAACCCGATTTTTTCGATAATCGATATTTATCGGGGGTACCTCGACACAAAAATCTAGCTAAGAACACTCGCAGACGCTTATAGTACAACTGTGTAAAATTTCAAGAAAATCAGTTCAGCCGTTTCGGAGTCTATATGTAACGGACTTATTACACACACACACACACACACACACACACACACACACACAATGTTCCATCTATAAATAAGTTTAGATAAAAATTGGGTGAGATAGCGATAGAATGAAAGAGAATAAAAAATAGGATGGCTATTGTTAGAAAGATAAAGTGAAATATATATAGAGAGAAAATTTTAAAAAATGATGTAGATAAAGAGCAATAGAGAGAAAGAGAGTAAAAAAAAAAAACCGAGAAAGCTAGTGATAAAGTAAGCAAAAATTGTTAAAAAACAAAGGCAAAACGTGGATGATTGGCGGGTTTTCTGAACTTCACAGATGTTAATGTTTGGAACATTCTGAAAAGCATTTTTGGTACGATTCATTCTTGTCGGTTCTCACTTTTCTCCTTATAAAAAGTAAAAGAAATTAAAAATTAAAAGAAAAATAACCCTTAAAATACCAACAACAGAAGGTTAAACGGGACGGATTTAGCCGCGAATATTCAAGAAAGGCTGACCCCTGACATATCACGCGAAAAAATTCTCAGTTTAAACATACTTGTGTGCGTATAGGAAGAGACTTGCTGCCAAAACAGATACATACAGGCGTAGACAATACAAACACCAAATCTGATGACACACTGATATAATCAGAAATAAAATAACAGATACAACGAAAATACAATTAGGTATCTCCACTAATTTTCAATACCTGTAGCTTAGAATGAATTTTTATAAATGAAAAAGCTTTCGTAAAGCTTTCATTTTAGCTTTAATAGAAAGCTAAAAGATTACATTTTTAGGTACCTCCAAAAAATCGCTTAAAAAACAGCATAGTATGAAGGAAAAAGATCCCAAAAAACTAAATAAAAACAAAGTTTTATCGGCAAAATGTTTTTGTTATCATTAGGAAGATAGATCAAAGTATTTTTTAATTATTTTAAAAATCTTTTTAATTATTTTTCACACGTGCGATATTTTGGCAGAAAATGTTTTTTTTTTGTCGGTGCGATGCCTAAATTGACGCATAGTTTATTACGTCAAAAAATGCAATGCATTTTTTTGACCGTAAAAGACACATTAATTTGGAAATTCCTGCAAAAATCAAATGATGGTCGGATTTTCAGGACTCATTCATAATAGACCGAAATTAATTTTGAAATAATTATTTTTAGAAAATATTGGTAAAAATATTTTTTTACATATGTTACCTCCCCCCAATTAATTTCCATAAATGTCTAAAAATTCGCCACCGCTCTCCCATAAAACCTATAATAATTAAATTCAGGAGTCATTGAGGAATTCTAATCAACTGTCTTTTTTTCTTCAAGAGGTGCCAATTTTCTAAAAAGTAGGTCCGAATTGCGAAAAATGTAATAACTATGCCAATTTTTTGGGGATAAACTTTTAAATGCTTTTATGAACAATATAAATTAAGCACATCATAATCTGAAAAGAAAAAAAAATCCAATGAATAATGAATTTTTACAAGAATTATTCTCATTTAAAATTTTTTTTTTTTTAATAATGAATAAAGTTTTAAAAATATTTTAAAATTTATTCCTCCACCGCCCAGAATAGGGTATGGAATTATTGCATGAAGATTACATTTACGAATCGAAAATTGAAAAGCTTAATACAAATGATTGAGCCAAAGGATTTTTAAAATAATTAAAACATTTTAATTGTGTGCATTTTGATTATCCGTATCTTATTTGTACGGGTGGCCGTACGTGATATTTATAATGAAAAGGTCACGTGATTCAAGGATTTAAAAAAAAAAGCCTGGGGAAAGACGCGTATGCGCGGATTTCTCGACAAGTTTGAATGAGGCAGTAAAGGATTACTATTACGCACTTCCGGTTCCGGAAGAAGTATTTACAAAATTAAACGGAGGCAGATATTTCTCAAAAATAAACCTGAGCGAGGCATATCTACAGATTCCTGTGGACGAAGAAATCTCGAAGCTTTTATGCATCAACACGCATAGAAGTCTATACAAATATGAAAGATTAGCGTTTCGCGTTACAGTAGCCCCCGCTATTTTTCAGCAAGTCATGGATACGATGTTGGCGGAATTCGATTTCGCTATAGCTTATCTTGACGACATTTTAATAAAAAGTGAAACGATTGAGCAGCACACTAAACATATAAGAAAGGTTTTTGAACAAATTCGTAATTACGGGTTTAAGGTCAAAAAGGAAAAGTGCGATTTCTTCTTGGAAGAGATTAAATACTTGGGCCATATAATAAAGAAAGATGGCAAAAAGCCTGATCTAACTAGATCTTCGGCGATCAAAAATATGCCGGCACCAAATAATATTGCATCGCTACAGAGTTTTCTGGGACTAGTCAGTTACTACCAAGATTTCATCCCGAATTTACACAATCTTCAAGCACCCCATAATGAACTACTAAGAAAGGATAAGGCCTGGGTTTGGTCAAACGAATGCCAACAGGTATTTGAAAGCATTAAAAAAAATATTGACGCCCGATTTATGTCTGACACATTATGATCCAAAATTGGAGACACTGATAGCCAGCGACGCGAGTTCGCAAGGGATCGGAGCGTGCATATAACATAAGATGGAAGACGGAACTATAAAGCCGATCGCCCACGCTAGCAGATCACTGCTTCCAGCTGCGAGAAGCTACTCTCAGATAGACATCATATTTGCCGTAACTAAATTCCACAGATATATCCATGGAAGATTCTTCACCCTTCAGACAGATCACAAACCATTACTTACAATATATGGTTAAAAAAAGGTCTGCCCACGTACACAGCAAACCAACTGTTGAGGTGGGGGGTACTATTTTATTGAATTACGATTTTAAATTGCAATATTTACCTTCTAGCAAAATTGGGCATGCGGACGGTCTATCGAGACTGATTCCTCAACAGATAGAACCGCTTGAAGACTCCGTTATTGCTGCACTAAGATCTGAAGGAGAATTAGAAAATACACTGTGTAACACAATTAGGGAGCTTCCCGTATCATTAAAAGAAATCAAATACGAAGCTACAATGGATGAATTCATAAAAGAGACGAAAGCGAAAATCACTGAAAAAGACCAAAATATTGCAGAAATATGCGATAACGTACTACTGTACAGTGATAGGATAGTCGTGCCAAAAACTTTACAGAAAAGGATATTAAAAGATTTCCATATAGGACACCCTGGTAGGAACCGAATGAAGAGCTTAATGAGGAGTTACGTTTATTAGATATTGTGAACATGGTGGATAAATGCAAGAGCTGCGCCCTAGCAGCTAAATCACCGCCAATAACACACAAAACTTGGCCGAAAACGGATCGACCCTGTTCAAGGATTCATATTGACTACGCTGGTCCTATTGATGAACTATACTATTTGGTAGTTGTAGATAGTTATTCGAAGTGGTCTGATGCAAGAGACTAACGACAAGAAACACAATAAACCATCTACATGAGCTATTCGCTCGGTTCGGCGTTGTCGACTGTCTAATGAGTGACAACGGGACTCAATTCACTTCGAAAGAATTTAAAGAATTCTGCCTGACATTTCAGGTTGAACATATTAAAACCCCTCAATATCATCCAAGGTCAAATGGCCTGGCAGAGCGTTTTGTGGACACCCTAAAGAGGGCTCTAAAAAAAAAAAGCGTCGGGTACGCCAACGAGAAAAGCTCTCCAACAGTTTCTACAGGTGTACAGAATAACACCAAATAAATCAGCACTATCGACACTGACACCCGCCGAATTGATGTTTGCACGGAAAGTGAGGTCGGTGTTCGACAAATTAATTCCAAATAAAAAAGAACACGTACCTGCAATCATCACACCAAAGCGAACCTTTAGTCAAAAAGAAAAAGTTTATTTTAAAAATTACAAAAATAACCTGTCATTCTTGAAACCAGGCGTCATCAAAAGACGGATTGGAAATATGATCTAATATGATCGACGGACCTAGGTTCGCCAACAAGTGGCATATAAATCAAATAAGAAAAAGGCTAACGGAAGATGAAATTAACACACCTCAGGAGGAAGATACGTTAGATACCATCTATGATATATTTCATATGCAAATACCCCAGATGGAACCTCAACAGAGGAGGTCTAAAAGAAAAGAAAAACAACAGAGCAGTTGGTTATTGATCCAAAAAGGAAGAAATATTAAAAGGCAAAAAAAACAAAAAAAAACAAACCTTGGGAGGGGGTTGTTGGGGCACCTTCTCTGTTTACACTAATGTGGACTCTTCCTAAGACTATATATAGTAGTAGTCATTAGTGGACTACAGCATTAGCGTATCCCAGCGATTTAGTCCTTAGGGTAACATTTCCAATTCTCACGTCTCGTATTATCTCGTATTCGACTAACCGTATTGTACGACGTTCTACTAACCTTTCTGTATATATTTCTCTTCAATACATTGCGTTTTCTACCGTATTGCTCCGCGTTGTGTATTTATTGGATCTAACCCCAGATCCACAACACTAGTAGAAAATACAAGTATAATAACCTCACCCACAGGTAAAACAGATTAAATATAATGAAAATCATAATAATAAAAAATAAAAAGCCAGTACTCAATAACATTAACAAGAAACACGGTCACAATGTGCTGACCGTGTTTGAAATATAAAATCTTCCTATAACTTCGGATACATGCATAAAAAATATTTAGTTAAAAATAAAAAGAAAAAATCGAGTTTCATAATGACTAAAAGAATAGCTGAAAGCGCTTGGATAAGCAGAAAATCTGAACAGTTTTTACACACTTTATGTCCAGAAAAGAAAAAGCTTGCACGAACGCAAGAAAAATCAAATAAAAAGTTTACTCGCAGTATCTTGTCAGATGTCTTTAACGAAACTTCTACAATCTCCAAGAATTTAAATGCAACGTCAATTCCCATTTCTTGTCCACTTGACTCCAATCCTTCTCTCGTCCTTTCCCCATCACCTCGTGTATGTTGTCCCTTTTCTTTCTCACTTTACCCTCGCAACTGTCTTCACACTGGTATTTCCGTCCTACTCTTGTCCTTTCTTTAACACCCCCAGTATCTGGTTCGTCTTTCCCTCGCTTTCCCACTACTTAAACTTTCACTCTTCTCTTATGTAACCTCCTGCACACCAGTGGCGGTAACACCTTGGGGTGAAACTATAAAAAAAAATTCGTCTTCCATACTTCGCATTTTTTGGCCTGCTACTGTAAAACATATCAGTTATCACCTCATGATAACGAGTTGACAGATGTAATGATAAGGATACTATAATTGAGAAACGCTTTTTGGGAAATATTTCAGGCAGTAAGCAACTAATTCTTGTTTCAAGTCAACTTAAAGTAAGTTTAAATTCGGTAATTTGAAAAAAATAATGTGTCAGCTAGGTGTATTTTATTTTTGTAAGATTTTTTTTTAAACCTTTAAAACGGTTTCTGTTTACAATCGATGAAAAATGGAAAATTTGAAATTTTAAAATTTTTTAAATCTACAAAAGTTTTGATTCTGATCAATATAAATTCGGTTTGAAATACACCAGGATAATTTGCTTACTGTAACTAGTAAATTTAATCTCTTGGCTTCCAATTAAAATTAAAATTAAAGCGTCAAAAAAACTTTTTTTATTTTTAAAAGTTAAATTTAAATTGAGGTATTGAAAATGAGTGGAGGTACCTACATTTACGATTTCCAGTAAGCAAAATACTTTGGTGTACAGAAATTATATTAATTAGAATCGATTGTTTTTCTAAACTAGCTGATTGCCTCCCATTTTAAGTCGTCTTCCATCGCCATGTAATTCACTGTATTAAAAAAAAAACTTCCAAAAATAAAGTATACATTTCTGAAAATTTATTTGAAGAATATTATATGATTTAAAGTATAATTAATTTGATTTGAAAATAATATTATTTACTTTAAGTTTAAAATAACACTGAAACGTATTTTTAAAACAAAACAGTGGCGATAACAGGTAGTGTGGCAATGATTGTTCTACAAAAACTTTGCAAAACATAATTTAAGAAAATGGCGTGAGCGCTTTTTTATATAGAAGTGATATATAAGTGTTCGGCAATCATAAAAATGTTGGAAAATATTTCCTGTTATCTAATTTTAGGAATGTTGACTTTAAATTTACTTTAGTCATCGCTCTTATTTTCTGATAATGTCGTCTATGGTCGACCATACTTTAAAAATAGGTATGTTATATACCTAAAAATGGGCATTTTATATACACAAAAAATTTTTTTTAGAAATTTTGGTGAAAAATGATTTGTATTAAGCTTTTCAACTTTTGATTAGTAAACATAGTTTTCACTTAATAACACTAACACCTAATATGATTCAACTAGAATTTTAAGAGATTTAAAAAAAATTATTATAATAAATTATTATAATTAAAATCTAAAACAAATGAAAACAATTCTTGTAAGTATTTATTATTCATCTAAAAAATGTTATTCTTACGACAATAGTGTTCTTAATAAATCTTATTTATAAAAGCAGTTAAAAGCTTTTCTAATTAAATAATATCAGTTTTATTGCATCTTAATTGCAGATTTTCGGAAAATGAGTAGCTGTTTGAAAAAAATGATAATTTATATTCTCCAAGGAGTACTAAAAAAGTAATGAAAACTTAGGATGAAAGTTTAATTTCATGAAATTAAGTGGGAGTAACATATGTACAAAATAAAATTAAAAAAGAAGTTTACAAAATTTTCTAAAACAAAAAGTTTCATAAATAATTTAATTCATCTGTGAATAAGTTATGAAAGTTTCATTAAAATCCGACAATTATTTGGTTTTTAGAAGAATTTCCAAGTGAACTTTTTTTTTACCGGAAAATAAGGCGCTAAAATATTAATTGTAAATATTATGTCGATCGCTAACGTAAAGAAATAACAACATTTTTTAACAAAAATTTTGAACCTGCTAGTATGGATAAAAAAATTAATAGAATAATAAACAAATACTTTGTTTTTTTTCTCTTAATGATAACAAACATTTTGACGATAAAAAATTATTTTTATTAAGTTTGGGGCCTTTTATCATCATGCTATGCTGTTTTTCTAAACAAAAAAAGTGGGGACAGGGGCGTACCGAGGCAAAGTTCCACCCAAGGCCCATATTCATGATGACACCCCTTTTTTGGAGGAAAAATATAACCAAAATACTCTAAATGGCGTTGATTAGTACTTGAAAAACAACAAATTAAAAAATTAGCTGAACAAACGTTATCATATTTTAACCTTTCGAACAGGATTAAAGTTATTAATAGGTTGGTCAAAATCTATCTTTTCCAGCTTCATGTTCAATTGAAATGAGATCCAAATTGGATAAGAGATCTTGTCACATACTCGATCTCAAGTGAGTTTTTAATGAGCTTCATTTTCTAGAAATTTCTCTCTGCTGTAGCAACAGAAATTGTGAGCGTCAAAAATAGCCGTAGAGCAATCATAATATTTGGCATTGTTTCTTGAACTTATCGATAAATCCATCTCAGTCATTCTATAGCCGATGATTTGCGCATCATGGTCATGTCACGTTCCACTTTGGAAGCTGTCACTAAAAAATCACAAAGTCGAAGAACTTCCAAAGGCAGATACGTCTAAGTCAGCACCATATTCGCTACCGAGAATTTCAAATTTTCACTTCTACCATCCGCCCGTGTATTGAATATTGCTGCCACATCTGGTCGGGTGCCCCTCCTGCTGCTCTCCTTGAGCTTCTTGACAAAATACAAAGGAAGATCTGTAACGTGGTTGATACTGACTTGGCAGACCGGCTGCAACCACTCTCTCGCCGGCGTGATGTGGCTTCCCTGTGCCTCTTCTACAAGTACTTTCATGGCTTCTGCTCCGATGAACTTAGAGCACTGGTGCCGCCTAAGCACGAATTTACACGAGATACTAGATTAGCAACTAGGTCCCACCCTTTTACAGTTAAACAGATAAGATGTGACCGTAAATTCTACTCTAACAGCTTCTTTTCTCGCGCTTCCCGCCTGTAGAACTCCCTTCCGCAAGTCTGCTTTCCCGACAGCTACAATCTCCAGGTGTTTAAATGTAGTGCCAATAGACACCTCCTATCACACTCCCAATTATTTTCAGAACACTCTCATCTACCCAACCCTCATTCTCGGTATCCTTACCCGCCTATCACCTACCCTCTGACATTTCCTATATTTAACCATTCTCGGTATCCTTACCCGCCTATCACCCACCCTCTGACATTTCCTATATTTAACCATCCTTTCTCCACTCTATGTAGCCCCCTGCGCAGTAGTGGCAGTGACATGCCTTGCTCGGGGTGAAACGCTTATAAAAAAAATCGTCTTCAGTATCTTCCAGGATTGCTTGTGATGATAATTCAGCGAAGACAGTTTGCAGATGATACATATCGTCAAATCGTGCCTCCAGTTCATTTACAAGTTGATAATTTCATTAGTAAAGATTTCTCTACTTCCTGGACAAGTGTTTGACAAACGTCATCTTTCTTTTCCACAGGTAGCTTTCTCTTTCATCCAATCCGCTTTTGCAACATTAATTTCCATTTCTTCGTATTTTGTTTCGCTTTGATTAACCGATTAAAACACCAGCCTGTCCCTGTTTTGGTTAAAGAAAAATTTGGTCACATCCATGTGCATTACACACTCATCCAAACCAATACCAGGTTCTTAAAGTTTCTTTTAGATGACATTTATTTGTCCCAAATTTATTCCCAGTGAAACAAATGTGACATGAAGGATAAGTTTTCAATTGAAAGCAAAACGATTTGTGCATTCCAACCCGTTTGAAGATTTTCTGAAGCAGAGCTTAATGAATCGAGTGGTTGAATCACTCCTTGAAATCCGGTTTTCACTGCCCGAATAGCTTTGTAACGTACACTCCAACAGGCGGTTACCTGACGCTTCATCATGACCTTCACGTGCGAAGATAAAACTTCCCACCGGCAGTGGCGATTCTACCCGAATGTTGGCTGGCCCCTCGGTTGCTCCCCTTTTATAAGCTACAAAAATTTGTGAAATTGATCAGTTTCTGATGTTGTAAGATTTGATCTTAAGCACTTTTCCTCCTGTCTTTATTTTTTCAGTTTTTCAAAACATCGGAGCAGAAAAAACAACACTGTTCTGCTAGTATTGACATTAACTCTTTGATTTTGTTTTGAAATTAACCTCTGTTGTGTTTCAATAGCTTGTGAATGGAAAAGAGGGCAAGAATAGATTAGAACTCTAATACAATGAATGAAAAGTTATTCCGTTTAATTCAGTGAAGTAACAACAAACTCATTCCTAAGTTATGTATACGATAGTGGTGTAGTATGAAAATGAAGACACTGCTTGAGTTTGCTCGCCTCATCCTCAGAAAAATCTAGGTCCCTATGTGGCCCCCAACATTTTCAGAGTTCCACAATCGCTACTGCCCACCGGTGATTGGAAGAGAAAAATATATAGTCTTTCAATCACTCTGAAGAATGTAATAGCACTTGCATTCACAGCTGAGGTATGAACACCGCATAAATTCAGACTATGATTAAAACATGGCACAAATTTAACTTTCCCGTTTATGTTTTGTAAAAGACGTTGAATACCACTATAAATTCCAGCCATACTAGCCGCATTGTGAAATCCTATCCTTCTACATTTTTTGAAATCAAATTTCTCTTTTTCTAGTTGATCCAAAATCATCATTTTCATATCATAAGCTGTCTTCCCATGCGAATTGATAAAACCCTGAAGTGTTTCCTGCCTCTCCAGTTTTTTTGTTTTCAACAACGACATATCGACAAATGAAACTCATGTCTAATATGACCGTAAAATAATTGGCTTTTCAAATTCGATCCAATATTTTTTTCTTTTATGTGGTTTTCCAAGATATGAATGAATTCATTTTAGATTTTTGGTTACAAGTACCGCTGATTATCATTTACTTCTTTCAAGCAAAGTTTTCCAAGGACAGGATCATACTTGCTCATAAGTTCAACAAATTATAAATTTACATTTATTGGAACTATGTACATTTTCTCGATGACCTCTAAAAAGCAAGTTCTGTTTCGTCAGAAACTTCACGACATCAAGTAACTGTGATAAAACCTGTCTCCAAATCTTTTTTTTTTTCTTTCATAGTTTATTCTTGTAATTTACTGTCAAGGGTTTTAAAATTATTAAAGGTTATTTCCAACATCTTCCATTCCTTGAAAGCTCTTTGGTGGTCAGACTAATGTTCACGTTCAGGTATTTTTTAATTAAACTTCCAGAATTTTTGAAATCCTGGATTTCTCGCTAGACTTGATTTGCACTGCTAGACTTGATTTGCACTGCTAGACTTGATTTGCGCTAGACTTGATTTCAAGAACGACAGCAGAAACAATAGAGATTTGGTCGTCGTTGATCACACCAGCCATGATCTCAAAACAGTCCCTTCCTATCTTCATAGTTTATAAAACCAATGTTGTAGCATTACCTTCGGACTATTTTTCCTTTCGGAGAAAACGGTTCATCTTTGTTTTGAAACGTTTTAGGTCCCAATTTTACAACAAGCAGCTGCCATGAGTAAGTTCGTACCCAAAATGCAATGACTTCGTACACAGTAATCTCTGTGTTTACCTGTTCTATTTCTTTAATTCCTGTAGCTTCATCAGTTCCTTCTTCACATTCATACCTGTCCTTACCGCATGCACCGGAGCTCTCTTTCTTTGGCACATCATCATTGTCACCTTCAATTTCTTTAACAACGTTAATTCCTGCAGGAAATTCCTCTTCAGCTTTCATTTCTATATTTTGTCGCCACCATTATCGCATTCTCTCCATGTTCCTCTCTTCCTAGTTCTGATTTACGTTCAGCATCCTCGTCTTTGCATTTTGCTTTAGCTACATATTTCTTCTGCAGAAAAACGTAAAATGCAACACATTTTCTTTCCTCGCGTTCTCTGGTAGCATTCAACTTGTAGTAATCCGCACCACTCAGTTGTTTCTGTTTACTCATTCTAACCGATGGGAAAATGTGCGTATCATTTATTATCAAAATCAACTTTAAACCTTATTTTGATTCAATGGTTTTTTGAGCTCTTAAAATCTAATCAGCATCTCATGATATGTAAAAAATAAATAATCGGAAATTTCAATTAATCACATTATTAATCAAACATTAACAATAATGCAAATATTTTCAAATTTACGACGCGGGCAGATCAAAAAGTTCCACTCTGTGATTAAGAGATAGTTTTATTTAGGTACCTCCAGTAATTCGCGGGAAAAACAGCATAGCGTAATGAAAAAGGCCACAAACTTAACGAAAATAAAGTTTTATCGTCAAAATGTTCATGTTATTATTTAGAAGAAAGACCAAAGTATTTTTTAATTATTTTTTGAAAACTTTTAATTAATTTCTAACACGTTCGAAATTTTGACTAAAATCTTGTTTTGTTTACGTCATTGCCCACTCTAACTATTAACATTTGATTTTTTGTGTATTTTTTCTGTAGAAAACATTAATTTGGAAATTCTTGTAAAAATTAAATAATTGTCCAATTTTAATGAAATTTTCAGGACTTATTCACAAATGAATAAAATTATTTAAAAATTTATTTTAGAAAATATTGGTAAAATCTTTATTTTCAAATGTGTTACACCCACTTACTTAATTTCATGAAATTTCGCACATAACCTTCCTGTTTTCTGACAATTTCTTTTTTGTTAGAAGTAGGAGTCTTCGGAAACTGTAAATCACCTACATTTTTTTTTCTAATTAGTGCCCGATGAAATGAAAATCTACTCTCAATAAAACTATGACATTACTTAATTAGAAAAGCTTCTAATTGCTTTTGTAAATAAGTAATATTAAACACATTATTATCTGAAGAAATAATTGTTTTTTATTACTTTTTACAAGGATTTTTTTCAAGTTTTTTACATTTAAATTATAATAATTTAATAGTTTAAAATCTTGTAAAATTTTGTATTTGTTTGTTTCCTCGGGGTTTTATAATAATTAAGTGGAAACGAAATTTACAAGTCTAAAATTGCAAAGATTATTAAACGTATAGGTACCGAACTACTTTTAAAATAATTTTTGTTTACTTTATACGTTCCTTATTTTTATGTATGGTTGACTAAAACTGCCATTATTATAAACAGGTTACGTAAGATAAGAGTTTTGTTTCTTCTCTCCGATTTATGAAAATTGCTTTTATGTTCATGCGTAGAAAGCTGTCATCGCCTCATCATTCAACAATCCGTCAAACATTCGATCAGATGAACACAACCAATCGTTAATAATTGACTGTATATTACTTTTTTATGCAATAAGTAAGTAATATTTCTTTAAAATCAGATTAATTTAACTTTCACTTTTCTAATTTTACTAAAATAAAATATCAGAAATCTTTTAAAATATTTTTAAAATCGATGAATCTTTGTTTGTTTACAAATTTCTTAAAATTAAGAAATTGGCCGCTTTTAAGAAAATTTTAAGAAATCAAAATTAAGTGTGACCTTTCAATTTATGCAATTTATATCTGAAATACACCAAAATGTTTTACTTAATGGAAATAAATTTAATCATTAAGCTTTTCATTAAATCTAAAATGAAATCTTCAAAAATGTTTTTTCATTTTAAAAATTTCATTTTAAACTTAGGTATCGAAAATTTATGCCGAAAAAGTAGAGGTACCTGGTTTTATTCTAAATTTCATGCTTTAAATAAGTAATACTTGTGTAAATTAGATTAATTTAACATTAAATATGCTAATTAAAAAAAAGATGTATCTTTTATTTTTGCAAGATTTTCAAAACTGAGAATTGACCCTTTGTTTACAAATGTGTCGGTCGCTTAAAAATGGTCAAAGAATTGAACGATTGAAAAAAAAAACAAAAAAAAAAACGAAAAATTTTAGATTCCAGTCAATATAGTTTCTGTTTGAAATACACCAGAGATAAACTTTTAATTGATTTTATAAATAATATAATTTAAGGATATCATAAGAAAAACATTTCGATGAATAATGAATTGTTTTTAGTTTTTATTTGCTAATTAAATTAATTTCAAACAACTTTTAAATTTCTTTCTGTTATTTAGTGTCTTCGGTCATTAATTTATTAAATAAAGACTTTAATTACAAATCGAAGATTGAAAAGTTTAATACAAATCATTAATAATTAAGATTTTAAAAATAATTTTTAAATTTTTATATTTATGTTAAACTCCGCATTTTCTTTTACTATAGAAATTTATAAGAGACACCCTTTAAAAGCCTTGTGTTTCAAGAGTTGTTCTCCTTACGAAATGCTAAACTGGGTTATGTTAGTTTTTGGTTACTATACTTCCAGGTGTGTGAACTGATTTACAACAGAGGGTTATCATCACTTACTTGAAAGATCAACGAGTCAGACCTTTCTGATTAAGAAATACTTTTATTTTAAATTTCATGGCTTAAACAAGTAATATTTGTTTCAAATCAGATTAATTTAACTTTACGTTTCCTAATTTTTCAAAAATAACGATTGAGAGATGTATATTTTATTTTTGCAAGATTTTTAAAACTGAGAATTAACTTTTGTTAACAAATAAGTCGATCGTTCAAAAATGGCTGAAAAATTGAAATTAAAAAAATCTCAAAATTTTCGAATGGTAAACTAACTAAAATTCTATAAAATATTAGATAATTGCTGAAAATATTGTTAAACTTTTAATTTTACTATATAGTTAAAAACCAAAAAACAAAGCGTACGATTAAACTACATAAATGATATCAAATTCGGCCACAATACTTAGCATTTTTTGACAGCTTCTGTGTGCCATGTCACTTATCGCCTCTGATAACACTATGATAACAAAGCTAACGTAATTAAGAAACGCTTTTATGGTATATTTCAGGCAGTAAGCAAATAATATTTGTTTCAAATCAGAATAAGTTAAGTTTAAATTTGCTAATTTGAATAATTTGTCAGCGAGGTATATTTTATTTTGCGAGATTTTTTAAAACCGAGAAGTGACTTCTGTTACAAAATGTGTCGATCGATCAAAAATGGCTGAAAAGCTGAAATTTCTTTTTAAAATCTGAAAAATGTTAAATTTTAATAAATATAATTTCGGTTTGAAATACAGTAGAGTATTTTGCTTACTAGAATTAATAAATTTAATCTCTTGACTTTCAGTTAAAGTTAAAATTAAAGCTTCAAGAATTTATTATTATTATTTTTAAATTCAGTTTAAATTTACGTATCGAAAATGAGTGGAGGTACTTATACAATACGATCACAGGAATTCAGTTCTCGTTTTGAAACATCCCCGAAAAGTGAGATAATTATCTCATCACGTTGTGTACCGACAATTGAACGACGTTAACAATATTGAAGTTCACTCGCTACGATCTGAATTGGCCGAACTAAGCGCTCAAATATTTATGAGAATGTGCCAAACGCAAGTAGATTTAGTCAATACATAATTATGTAAATTTTCTTTTTTTTTTTTTTTTTTACGTATTCCTAACATTTTTCGTTTTTTCCCCATTCTTTTATCTTTCTCTTTTTCCCCTTTAACGTTTTTCTGAAGTTGTTTTTCCTTTATTCTTCAAGATCTTTTCATCATTTGGTAAAGAAAAGTTAGACATTTGTTTGCCAACGGTCGTGAGATAGACGCCTTTAGTAGTTGCGCTTCAATGGTTGTAGCCGTTTGAAGTTTGTCGTCGCATCTTTCACTTGAAGCGAGCTGCAATTGACCTCATTTCCCGCCTTCAATTTCTGGTCTCAAAAAGTCACCTGTTGTGTGTAAAATGATTGATCAGCTCCGTGCAGGAACTTTGATGCCTGGCCTGAAATCGGGCTTCTTCTTTTACAATTACAGATCGTTTTCCAATGTTTTCCCTTCCAGTCTGTTGATATCTATCTATCTATCTATCTATCTATCTATCTATCTATCTATCTATCTATCTATCTCAGTCTGCTAATCTTTCAATCTATCTGGCTCATTCCGTATATATGGCGAAATTGTTTTTATCCCATTTACATTCGATGTAAGATAACGAAATAAGAAAAACCACTCCTCATTCCACTAGTTAATCTAGTTGCTTTAAGATGTGTAAGTTTATTAAACGTGAATAGATGTGTGACAAAAATGACCACACAAAAAACGATAGGAATTAAATGAGAAAGAATCAATCTTAACCCAATTTAGTATTACAAGTTCGTTTATCTCTATTTTTGATGCTATATATGATTATATATATATATATGGGCAGCAACCTTGTTTCATTAAAAAAAGACCGACAAGGAAGATTTTATTAATTTTTTAGAGTATTCTTACAGGTTTACGTTTTGCTGGAGATAAGGAATGTAAAACTTCTATAATTTTCGACTTTCCAAGCGCTTTCAGCGTCTTCACAGGCCATTTTCAAGGATGTTATTTTCCGGTGTTGTTATGTTCTCATGTTTGACTAATATAATTTTTCGTTTAATGTTTTTTTTTGTTTTTTGAAAAGAAGAGTTCTTTAAAGCTGTCACGTGATGCGTGCGGCGGGCATCATATGGGCGTGTGTCTATTTTTTAAAAACTTTCAAAATGCCTGTGTAAGATTGATGGTAGGAGAAAATTATTTGATATATAGTCCCTCTCTTACAGCGAGGTGCCTTTGATATTGTGATTTAAATAGTATTTTTGTATTTTCAACCAAAATGTTTCTTAAGGATTCCTGTAAATTATGGGTTAATAAATGTTTTTTCATTGCACTATTATTACAAGATAGGTGGCATGTAAGGCGTCTACTCAGAGAAGCCCACCAGTAAGAACTCTTGTCTTCTTAATTATAATAGTCAATTATAATAATGCATAGAAAGATATAAAATAGCAGTAATAACGAACTTCTTAAATAGTGCACATGAAAAATCTTTTCCCCCAAAAAATATTTTTGAGCGAACTAAAATACATAAAACAATCATTAGTCAACAACAATTTTCCCAAATACACCATTAGTAAAAAAAAAATAAAATTATTCTTACAAAAAATACATGACACTAAAAATAACACACAAGAAAGCACCAACATATTTTATTGCAACCAAATGTACATTATTTATAAACAGGACAAATTTTCTATACGAAAAATTATTAAACACCATATTTTTGCCTTAAATCATGAAAAACATGTAAAATTCATAATATATTATAGAAAATGGAAAACAGAAAATCTTGTTATTTCTAATAATAATACCTTATCAAATCTAAACTAGCAATGACTAATATAGTGTAAAAATTTCAATGCCCTGTACAAGATTGTTTCTTGGCATAAATCAATTACCTATATTGGCCATGCTACCACTTTGCTGAGAGATACCTTACATGCCACCACTTTGCTGAGAGACAACTTATATACCACCACTTTGCTGAGAGACAACTTACATGGCACCACTTTGCTGAGAGACACATGGCACCACTTTGCTGAGAGACAACTTACATGGCACCACTTTTCTGAGAGACACCTTACATGCCACCACTCTGCTGAGAGACACCTTACATGCCACCACTTTGCTGAGAGACACCTTACATGCCACCACTTTGCTGAGAGACACCTTACATGCCACCACTTTGCTGAGAGACAACTTACATGCCACCACTTTGCTGAGAGGCACCTTACATGCCACCACTTTGCTGAGAGACACCTTACATGCCACCACTTTGCTGAGAGACACCTTACATGCCACCACTTTGCTGAGAGACAACTTACATGCCACCACTTTGCTGAGAGACAACTTACATGCCACCACTTTGCTGAGAGACAACTTACATGCCACCACTTTGCTGAGAGACACCTTACATGCCACCACTTTGCTGAGAGACAACTTACATGCCACCACTTTGCTGAGAGACACCTTACATGCCACCACTTTGCTGAGAGACAACTTACATGCCACCTATCTAATAATAATAGTACAATAAAAACATTTGTTAACCCATAACTTACAAGAAACCTTAAAAATATTCTGGCTGAAAATACAAAAATTCTATTCAAATCACAATATCAAAGGCACCTCGCTATAAGTGAGGCACTATATATCAAACAATTTTCTCTTACCATAAATCTTACACTATTTAACAGTGGAAATGGAGTTTTGAAAATTAAAAAAATAGACAGCTTTAAAGAACTCTTCTTTTCAAAAACAAAAACAAAAACACTAAAACGAAAAATTATATTACTATCAAACATGAGAATATAACAACACCGAAAAATAACATCCTTGAAAATGGCCTGTGAAGACGCTGAAAGCGCTTGGAAAGTCGAAAATTATAGAACATTTTTACATTTCTTATTTCCAGCAAAAAGTAAACATGTAAGAATACTGGAAAAATTAAATAAAAAATTAATAAAATCTTCCTTGTTGGTCGATTTTAACGAAACATGTTTATATATATATATATATATATATATATATATATATATATATATATATAATCTGTAAACTCGTCATTTTACATTTGGGGAATAGCCATTCCTACAATTTCTAAGATCCTGTTTTATCTATCTCAGACGGATACAAAATGAAGACATTCTAGTGTTATTTTTATGGCTCTTCCCAAAACATAAAATATTCAAAATGCATACGAAATAAATAAATACATATCTGCTCTTTAAATTAAATTTACATCGACTTAATGTTGGATCAGTTTTAATATTTAACAAAATATCACTAAGAACCATGGTGAATATTTACCAAATTTTCTACTAGATGTATTACTGATACAATCCTGCACATATACAAATCTACCACCCGCCAGTGCATTGAATATTGCTGCCATATCTGGTAGGGTGATCCTGCGATCCACCTAGGTGTACTTGACCAAATCCAATGGAGAATCTGTAAAGTAATCGATCCCGACTTGGAAGCTAGGATACAGTCGCTTTCTCACCGACGCAGTGTGGCTTCCCTGTGTCTCTTCTACAAATACTTTCCCGGCTTCTGCTCTGATGAACTTAGCTTACTGGTACTCCCTATATATGAATTTCCTCGAGCCACAAGATTAGTAACTAGGTTCCACCCTTTTACTTTGAAACCGATAAGTTTTAAACGCAAATTTTACTCCAGCAGCTTCTTTTCTCACACTTCCCGCCTGTGGAATTCCATTCCGCATACTTGCTTTTCCGACAGCTACAATCTTCAAGAATTCAAATGTAAAGTTAATAGTCATCTCCTGTATCACTAACTTACATCCTCTCTCATGCTTTTTTCTCCGTCCACCCCACACTCATCAGTATTCTGTTTCTTCTGATACTCGCTTTCTCACACTCCCTGTAACCTGTCACTCATTTTCATAACATTACCCCTATGTAACCCCCTGCACAACAGTGGCAGTAAAATGCCTTGCTTGGGGCCACAGGATTATTGTTAAGTAAATCATCGAGCTTTATATTCGACCTCAACAGAATGCAGAAAGCACTGGACGGCCGTTTCGTCCTATATTTGGGACTCATCAGCAGTGCGCATCCACTACCAGGAATCGAACCCAGACAGTCTTGGTTATTATTCATTTGTTTTTCTGATGGCCAAAATATTATGTGTATATATATATATAGGGATAAGTAGACGGTGAGCAGGTCAGAAAGTTCATATGCGTGCTTGCTTGTTTGTTTTCTTTATCTTTTTTTTTTTTTAACACTTGCACGTTAAATCTCTACAGTTTTGGGAGTCAGTCTTCTTTCGTTTGCCAAAATTTTTTTTTACACTAACTTGCGAAATTTGATTTCGTCTTTATACTTTAAAATGGTTTTCAGCGGTTTTGATTCAATTTTACTCTAAGGGTCATCTAGCACGTTTTGTTGTTTTTGCAATGGTTCGCGTTTTTTTTTTTAGCGCATTTGAATTTAGTGTGTGTGTGTGTGTGTGTGTGTGTGTGTGTGTGTGTGTGTGTGTGTGTGTCTTAGGTTTTTCATGTTGTTTTTGAGGGAAAGCTTACATTTTTTATAAATATTTCTTTCTGTATCATAGAGTGTGACGAAATCTGCATTTTGCTAGATAGGCATTACTCTGAATTTAACTTTTTGCATTACTCTGAATTTAACTCCTCTATATTCGTATATATATATATATATATATATATATATATATATATATATAGATATATATATATAGAGAGAGAGAGAGAGAAAGAGAGAAAGATAGATAAATAGATATACAGATAGATGATGAACATGCTGAGATAGATACACAGATATATATTGTTAATAAAACAAACTGACATATATATATATTTACGCTCTCACACGCTGATTGAGCACTCTGGAAGAATGGTAGACTTTGATAAACAGTAGCTACTCTCGCATGCACGCATCGCTCATTCACTAATGAATTAGAGCAATCTGGCTATTGGGCGTGTATAATGACAATATACATGCTAAAAGTCTGCCTTCTACCGAACGCCCATAGCCTAGAGGTAGAATCACCGACTGACGCCAATTCGGTCGGGTTTCATTCCTGGGTTAAAAGCAATCGGAGTCTAACCATACTGATGAGCTGTGATACAGCGGAACAGATCTGTCTGCGGATGACTATATATATATATATATATATATATATATATATATATATAATTAACTAACTGAGATCGAATGATATATAATGAACAGACTGAGATAGATAGATAGATAGATAGATAGATAGATAGATAGATTCGGTAATTACTATTGTAGGCATATTTAGAAAAATCTTATACTTTTCTCTATAAACGTTATTATTTACTTAGCACTCAGCTACTAACTAGCTTTGAAAATGCACACACTTATACTTTTCGACAGATATATATATACATTAAAAATATGCATTAAACATTTGTGTGAATGATAAAACATTCGTTTATCCATCATACACATTCTAATTTTACCAACTCATAAACACACTCATACATGATTTTTTCGTACACATTTTATTTTAAAATCGTCTATTGTTTGAAACTTGCATACATTATTTCGCTACAATTTTGAACGAAAATATTTTTCGTTTCATCATTTACACACATAGTAACGTTATCGACATATAAACACACTTAATTCGCCTATAGCTTAAACACGCTTGACGCAAGCATTATTTTCGCATGCATACACTTACATTTAAAATAAACATCTATTGCTTTTATTACACGTGAAAGACGCACACATAAACAGGCATAAATATTTTTTACATTTAAAAATGTTTATCAATTGCTTTATTACACGTGACACGTAAAAATCAGACCTCTGTTAACATACTGTTTCTTTGAATTAAAAAAAAAATCATTTGTCTTTAAAAATCTCTGAAGAAGCTTGTTAACCATTTTAGATAAAAGACGCTTTTTGCCTACCAGTTCTTTACTTATTCTATTCACATATGCATTAGTTAACTATCAATGTTTACGTTGTAGGTATCTCTTTGAAAGACTTGAGTCACGACTTTCTTTAGATCAATACTCAACAACACTGTCTTCTGTTCACGCTAAGATGTTTTGCTTTCTCTCCCGATCTTCATTCATCCAAAAGATTCAACCTTTACTCTATGCAAATCCCGGCGAAGGTAACACTTAACGCATTCACTCAGCCGGCTTAAAAGCCAACAACATAATCGCGGCCAGAAAAGACACTTACAAGCATTTCTGACCGGACAAAGGGAGATCCGTTCGTTCGCACGAGTTGTCGTTTGCCGGCCGGTCAATTCTTTTGCTGTCGGACGAAGAATAAAGCGGGAAGCAAATTTCTAAGGAGGATTATTTCCAGTATTCTTCAGTATTTATATTTTCGCAAATCAAAGGAATCTGTTTTTAGATAAAAGTCGTCTGTAATCTCTATAAAATAAATACAAGATTTTACGGGTTACTGCATTCTTAAAATCTGTATTTATAAACACTAGGCGTTACCAGACTTTTTAATGATTTTATAGTCCTGAGAAATCAAATTTTCTTTCTTTCTTTCTTTCTTTCTTTCTTTCTTTCTTTCTTTCTTTCTTTCTTTCTTTCTTTTAAAGTCTGTTCATATCTATCTATCTATCTATCTATCTATCTATCTATCTATCTATCTAGCTAGCTAGCTAGCTAATTAGCTAGCTAGCTAGCTAGCTTATGGCAACATCATGTTGAAGGATTGGTTCCCGTACAATCACCGAAGTTAAGGAACGTCGAATTTGTTCGGTACTTTGATGGGTGACTGTGAATAACAGATTCTCTAAGCTTGGATGCGCCGGCAAAGTAATGGATAATGGATAATAATTATTAATCGAAGAGCCGGGTTCAAATTCCAGCTGGTTCCGTTATATCATTCATTTTCGCACAAATGCACTGGGAAAATTTATGAATCCATCACTTCTCCCACAGCTATAGTATAGTAAAACTTGTTTTACTAAATCTTTATTGACTCCATCCCTACCCCGCAAAAAATTCTTACATTCTAAAAATATCTTCTGGCTTGAAATAATCGCATTGTTTCTTTCCAGCTAAACTGACATCTGACGTTAAATGGAAACTTCAAAAGTAACTAGTAGCGACTTTTCTTAAAAATGGAGAAATTTTGGCGTAATGTTGTTCCCAAGTACCTGCAGAAAAAGGTTTTAGCCTCAAGGGAAATTCATACTACTTTAGGAGTTAACGCCCCAGTTTTATCAACAGTGAAAAAGTGGGGAGCTGAATTTAAGTGGGGAAGAGAGAATGGTGAAGATTACCGAAGGTCAGGACGCTCTACAACTGCCACCACGAGAACATTGATCGTGATCACATGGTGATGGATGACAGGCGATTCACTATAAATCAAATAGCCGATGCGATTTGTATATCTCGTGAGAGAGTTGAGAATATTATACACAATGAACTTAGCATGACGAAGGTTTCTACTCGGTGGGTACTTCGTCTTCTAAAACCTGATCAAAAGCTCTTCATACTGCTAACATCACGGGAAAATTCGACATTGATTGAGGTAGATTTCCTTGAACGTTTAACCCAAGATGAGTGTTGGGTCCATCACTTTCAATTGGAGATAAAGAAGAAATTCATACAGTGGAAACACCTCTGTACACCTACTCCAAAGAAGTCCACGGTCATTTCATCTGCATGGAAGTTGAATGGTTCCAGTTTGGAGGAGGGGTATGCATAAGGCGTTGTGTTAATTGACTATCTTCAAAAGTGTCACACCAGCAATGGAAAGTACTATACCAACCTTGTCAAACAGTTACGAAAGACTATTAAACGCACAGGAAAACTGACGAAAGGGGACTTGTCCCATCAGAACAATGCTTCAGCACGCAAAATTGGAGTAGATAGACTAAACTATCGCCCGGTTCACACTCCACCCATGTCTATTGAACAGGTGAAGAGGCTCACCCCTTGTTCCTTGTTTAGGATGTGGTTACCGGCTTTCTCCTTTCCAATCTTTTCTTTCCTACGTAGCCCCCTGCGCTTCAGTGGCGTTACCGCCTTGCTCCGGGTGATATGATTAAAAAAAAAAAAGTCCTTGATTTCAATGGCTACTGTGCCTTACTGTGGGTTGGAACTGATTAATCAGTCAGTCAGTTAACTGCTATACATAAACGATTGGGAGATCATGTCATAAGAGATAAAACAGTCAGTCATGTTTCTTTCAAGATATGACTGATTTTCCCGTAGTAGGTTGTCATTTCTTTTTGCGGTAGGCTGGTTGCCACCCAAAGCTATAGAATCTAATCTGCCCGGCTATTTAACCCATTAGAAAGGGATTTATAACTTTCCCAAGCGTATTTGTGTATAAGTGAATGAAACGAATTCAACTGGAATTCGAGCTCTGCTTTCCGCTTTCTTGTTATCCATTTCACCACAACGATCACCCTCTCTATTCTCCGGATATGACTATTAGTTGTTCCCTCAATATGACAAAAACACTTAGCCGGGAACCAAGATTTTAGTAGCAATGACGTCATAACTGCTAATAATGACATTTTTTGACAAACAGAACAAATGGTATTCTTTGATATAATACAGCTATCAATAAGAAGAGTTTAAATTAATGATTTCAAGAGATCACAGCTCTAGCACCACTTTTTTATAGTCAGCCCACCAATTTCGAACCATTGGATACACAACTGGAAGCTCTTAGCTTTGGCCTAAATTTTAATACTGGTTACCGATAAACGACACACAAACGTATATATATATATATATATATATATATAGTGTATCGAGGTAGCAAATAATTTTCTAAACATATACTGTTAAATAAAAGAGACAATGAATGTATATTATGTTTAATCATCAGCCGTTCCAAACGTCGTATTTTGGCTTTAATTTTAGTTGAAAATAAAGAAAACATTCTTCAACATTTGGATATTTTTTTTATTAATTTAGTTCTAAGCTTTCGGCTCACATGAGCCATCTTCAGAGAGGTTATTAAGACGGTAACACAATAACAAATTTGCAAATTTGGGAACTGCGTTTGTTATTTTTGGTAACTATTGCCGTTGCTTAGCGGAGTTTTATGTCAACACAAAATAAAATCGTCGGTGATGGTGGATATTATTATGTTACCATCTTAATAACCTCTCTGAAGATGGCTCATGTAAGCCGAAAGCTTAGAACCAAATTAATAAAAAAATATCCAAATGTTGGAGAATTTTTGTCTTTATTTTCAACTGAAATTAAAGCCAAAATACGACATTTAGAACGGCTCATGATTAAACATATTAGATATTCATTGTCTCTTATATTTAACAGTATATGTTTAGAAACAATATATATATATATATATATATATATATATGTGTGTGTGTGTGTGTGTGTGTGTGTGTGTGTGTGTGTGTGTGTGTGTGTGTGTGTGTTAAGTTTAAAGATGCTTTCTGACAAAGCAAAATTATAATAATATAGAATTTTCTTAAATTAGTTCAATTTTAATAACTGAGGTAATAATGATATAACATGATGGCACAAACTCAATAATTTATTAAATATTATGACATTTTATTTTTTATTAATTTATATTTTTAATGTCTTAATTTTCATTGTATTCTTTATCATTAAAAAATTGTTATGATGATTAAGATATTAATCTTTTTTTAGTTCTTTAAATTTTGCTCATTCCCGTTTGTCAAATAAAATAAAACGAGATAAAATAAGTAAATTTGAACTCTTTACATGGACATTTATATTGGGTACGCCACAATCATTAGATAAAAAAAATTACTATACGCGATAAAACAATTCCCCAAGTTTAATGCAAAATTTTATCGTGAAAATCTTTAAGTTTAACTAAAGTTAAAATAAAAGCTTTTTCAATTTTTTTTTAAAAAGTCTGTCTTTTTTAAACCTTGAGTATTAGGAATTAGTGAAGATACTACATTCCCAATAAATTTTAAAATGAGGAAACTAAGAATTAAAAAATAAACTTACTTTAAATTTTAAAAGAGCGGCTTGTAATGGCTGTTGAATTTTGAAACGTACAAGCGAAACACGGGAATTAAATGAAAGAACTGGAAATAGCCGAAAAAGAGTATGATGTTTTTTCATGTATTTTAAAGACATTATGTCTTATAAGAAAAACCATACTTAAATGACAGAACATGTCTACACACAAGAAAAAATATTTAGAAATCTTGGTGCGTCAAGATTTGAATTCAGCTTTTCAATTTTTGATTTGTGAATATAGTCTTCATTTAATAACTTCATAGCCTAAAGAGATTACGACTTTGAAGAATTTTAAAAATATTTTTAAACTTTATAAATTATTATAATTTAAAAAAGAAAAAAGAAAAGATTCTTTTAAAAACTCATTATACATCGAAAAACATTGTTTCTTCAGACTATAATGTCTGTAATGTATATTATTTATAAAAAGCAATTACATTTATATCTCATAAAATAATGTCATATCTTAATGCATTTTTAATTTTACTATTCAGAGCATATTTCCGGTAAATAGGTAAAAATTTTAAAAAACTAAATATAATTTGCATTCCCGAAGGAGTCTTGAGTTTAACTCATAAAACCATGTATGGAATCAGAATTTAATTTCTAGAATTTCATGAATTTACGTGGAGAGGTGCAAGACGTAATAAAAACTTTTACTAAAAAGTAATAATTAAAAAAAAAATATTTAGTTCATTTGTGAATAAGCCCTGAAAGTTTCATTAAAATCTGACAATTATTTGAATTTTGAAAGAATTGCTAAATTAATGTTTTTTTTTCCCACCGGCAATCAATGTAATCAATAGTAAAATCTGACGAAAAAAAAAATGACCACATCTGGACTTATTCACAAATAAATGAAGTTAATTAATTTCATGAAATTTCTAGAAATTCAATACTACCCACAAACTTTGTTTTATTAGTTAAATACAGAAGTCCTTGGGGAATATGAACCATTTTTTTTTAAGTAGCCGTGTATCCGAAGATCTACTCCAAACAGTAAAATAAAAAAAAAGCAAAAAAATAACAACAACAAAAAACATTTAAACTTACGCTATTTCTAATTTAGATACGCTTTTAATTGATTTTATAAATAATGTAACGATATCATATTCTGAAAAAGGTTTTTCAATGAGTAATTAATTTTTACAAGAACTGTTTTTATTTCTTTTGTTAGTTATGATAATTTATAAAGTTTCAAACGTCTTTTAAAATTTTTCTGGTCAGTGTGTTTATTCGGTGGAAAATTGAAAAGCTTGATACAAATCATTTTGCGTTAAGATTTTTGAAATAATTACAACTTTCTTAAATTGTAAATTTTTTTCAAACTATGTTATCTCATAAGAAACTTATTAAAAGGTTACGTATTTCAAGATTTGTTCCTCTTACGAAATGTTCATTTAGTTCATTTTTTCATAAATTTATGTCAATTCTGGTCAGTCTGTCACCACATCTGGCTGTCATCACTTACTTTACAAGCCAGAAAGATCGGGATTAAGAAATAATTTAATTCTAAATATCATGCTATAAACAAGTAATACTTGTTTCAAATCAGCTTAATTTAACTTTAAATTTACTTATTTTTAATAATAATAACGTGTCACGGATGTATATTATATTATTGAAAAATATTTAAAACCCAGAATCATCTTTTGTTCACAAGCTTGTCTATTTGTCAAAATGGATGAAAAAATAACTTTTGAAAGTTCGAAAAAGTTGAGATTCCGTCAATATAATTTCTATTTGAAATGCACCAGAATATTTTACTTACCGAACATAATAAATCTAATTATTTAGCTTTAAATTAATGCTAAAATTAAAGCTTCAAGAAAAATGTTTTTGTTTAAAAAGCTCACTTTAAAACTTAGGTATTGAAAATAAGTGGAAGTACCTATTTTAAAGAGAATTTTTATAAATGAAAAAGCTTTATTGAAGCTTTCACTTTAGCATGAATGGAAAGCTAAATGATTAAATGACGACTTTGGCATTGAGCACTCACTTTATTCCATATTTTAAAAGCATTTAGTGTTTCTTAAGCTTCAACTTCAAGTTATATATATATATATATATATATATATATATATATATATTCTATTTTTCGGACAAATGGTTTCTGGTGCATATTTATATGTGAATTATCTGATAACTTTCCGCTTTCACATACCATTATCAAGGTGTTTTTTTTATGCTATTTCGGTTTCTTCAAGTTATAGTCCATATTGTCGGGTTCTCATTATTATCATTATTGACAGTATTATCAATATTGTTGCCATTTTCATCATAAATCGATTTCTGCTATGGTCACACTACCTACTAAGTCTCGGAAAGACCTTAGGCAGGTAGTGGAGTGTTATGGGTACATTTCATTTGTTTTTCACATAACACTAGCGTTACATTGACAAAGTCCTTCCGAGTGTGTTAGTTGTATTTATCAAGACAATTTTTGTGTATCTCTTAAGCTGGGATTTCCAGGGATTCTTTCAATGTATTATTTGTTACTTTTTTTAGCGCTCCTATGTGCGTTGTGGTACAGTGGATATCGGCTTGGAACGAGAAACCGGGGAGCCGAGTTCGAATTTCAGTTGAATCCATTGTATTCACTTACGCGCAAATGCCCTTGGGAAAGGTATTAATCCGTCTCTTCCTTCCAGTTATGGGTTAAATAGCAGGACAGATTGGGTTCTATAGCCTTGGTCGGCAACCAGTCTACCGCAGAAAGCAATGGCAACCTACTGCGGGAATAATCTTCTGCCCAGTCAGTCATGTCTCTTTCGAGACATGATCGCCCAAGCGTGTATTACGTATGGCACTTAACTGACTGACTGACTATCATTTTTACTATTCTTGTTTTCCATTTCCCCATTTTTCGATTTCAAATTCCAGGTATTTATACTTTGATAGTTTTTCAAATTTCTTGGTTGCAATTTACAATCCGCTAGACAAGCCATAACAATTAGTAAGCAAGTTGTTTACTTTTCGGTTTTTGACAATAATGTCCGGCTTATTTACTTCAATTTTCTGTGTAGATAGTGTAATCCCATAGAATGGTGACATCTATTTCTTTAACCTAATTTCTGTGCTTTGTGATGTTCATACCAGTGTTTGTTTACATATTTTCTATAGTGTTTGCACATTGTCCAGTGTAAATATTGCCCCACTCTAACGTGACGATTTTTATATTAATTTGGGGCAAGTAAAAAACATCCTGAGATTAGATGGGCTAATTTTTCACAGAACCATAATTTTGAATTCACATTATTATGTATAATATTTGCCTGAAAGTTTCTAGTGAAAAGACTTTGGTCTTGCGCTTCCGTTTCAGACTTTAATCAAGATTCTCGTAACCATCGATAAGTATTAACTTAATCAACACGTAGTTTATTAGTACGTTCTACATATTGGCCATGGAGAGGTTTGTCTTGCTAGGGTTGTTTCATCTGTTCAAGATATTTATCCTTGTTTTTTTTTTTTTAATATTTTTGCTGCAACTGTTGATTATTGGGTTCTGTTTTGGTTTTCTACAGAATCTACTAAATGCAAATCTCATTTGTATTTACTGCCTTCTTTTATTATTGACTGTTTTCTTTCTGTTTTCATGTTGCTTGACTAATTTTATCATCCAGTCGCTTGTTGCTTTCATGTATGTTAATAAGCCAAGAGTTGTTTTCTTGTATGTCAATTCTAGCTGAATAAGACGTCATCCACCTTTACAGGGTACATATAAACAGTCTGCATCAACCTTTGGAGGATGCATATTATGCTTAGAAAGAAGCTTTCTTGTCTTAGATTCCATTCGTCTTATGTCATTTAAGTTTAATTCAAAATGTTGAAATTATATTGAACCATTGGAATGACAAGGTTATTAATGGTCATAATTCTGTTCTATCACCCTCATTTACACCTAGATACTTATAAGCTTCTTTTTGTTCTAAATCTTTTATTGTTATACAAAGTTCTGGGCTAATAGAGAATGTTGAATTGTTGTAGTGATTCTCGTAAAATTGGGGCTTTAGCACATTTATCTAACGTGACACCAGTCGAGCCTCTGCTTTCTATGTCCTGTTTCCCCGATGAGCTGAAGGGACCATCATTCACCACGTTGTGAATTTTTGATCCGAATAGTTGTTTCCGAGCCCTTCCGGACGGTCAGATGATAAAGGACGGAATGGTTGGTGTCTACGCTGAATCACTATTCGTGCAGAAAAGGGTTCCAGCCACAATCGCAAAGATATATATATATATATATATATATATATATATATATATATATATATAAAAGAAGTAAGCAACACTGTCAGTTCCTATACAAAGAGCTTTTCAAGATTCTTTCCTTTATGTCGCTACTTAAGAATTTACAAGAATACAAGTGTTTTAACGAAATTCACTCGTCTGGGTCGAAAAGGTGTGTGAGTGTGCGCGTGTGTGTGTGTGTGTGTGTGTGTGAGAGAGAGAGAGAGAGAGAGAGAGAGAGAGAGAGAGAGAGAGAGAGGCGTCTTCACTGGTCTAAGGGAGGTAATTTCGTGATTCTATGCCTATTCACGATACATAGCAGTTTATCTTCTCGGCTTTGTTGATAGAGTTAGATTCGTACGACCGTTATCTTAGCCGGATCAGATTCTTGGGTACCTGACAACTACAGAGCTAATTCACCTAACCGTTTTCGCCACGTTCTACCGATCTCTCGACTCTACTCGATCTCTATCGGCCTGCGCCCAACTCTGCCAGTTTGCAGCCTGCAGGCTGCTTATACAGAGCGGGTCGGGACTAAATAATGTTTAGACGCCGCCCACTAATTTTAATATGGAAATCGCTTTGACCACCATGGACGTTCGCCTAATCTCCGGATCTACGCGGGAGATTATTTCTCAAGTTTTACTAAAAATGAATTTGGAGTTCCCCGTGGTCTTTTTGGAGACAATCCCTACTTGAGTTTTGTCAAAACCACTTATCTCGTTTGCGGACTTGGCCAGATTTTGGTCTTTCAGACCACCCGGAATACAATTTCGCCATTTACCATACTTTATACGAAATCACCATTGATTATAAACTTTAATTAATGAATCTGTTCGTTAATCATTCTAGGACTATTCTACCTCATTAATTAATAACGCAACCCAAGAAATAATTATTTAAAAAAAACAAGAAAAAACTTATCTCTGGCGTTACTCCGAGATCTCCTTTATCAAACTAATTAATACCTTCATCTCAGTCCTTCAGAACTGTTAATAAATCGATTTACCTGGATGGGGCGCCTTCTCTCTATGTCACATTTATTCAAATTGAATTTCATTCAAATGTCTTCACTGAAACATTTTACAGTTTGTAGAAGACCTTCCATCTCACTGTCACTCTTAGCATACAACTTTAAATCATCTATGTAAAATAGATGGCTTATTTTCTTTTGGCTTATTTTATAACCACATTGCATCCTGTTAAGTTGGTTGGTTAATGCTATTAGTGATATACAAAATAGTAAGGGAGATCAGGAGTCACCTTGAAATATTTCTCTGCTGATGTTTATTTCACCAAACTTATAGGTTCAATTTATATGATTGAGGTAAAGTATTGCTTTCCATATCGACATACATCGTTTCATGAAATTGAAGTAGATTCGCAAGATCCTTTTATTAATAAGTATTTGGTCTTTACATCCATAAGAGCTACGTTTGCGCCCTTTTAGTTCAGGCGATAGTATGTCATTTCTTTCCAAGAAGAAATATGTCTGGTTTTCTCAAAAGCCTATATTTTTTCCAGAACTGTATAAGCTCATCCATTTTTTTTTTATTGAGCGGGGACTGTCACTTCAATTCTTTGTTTGTCTATTTCTCTGTAAATTTACTTTTCATTGGTTCGAAATTACTGTCTGTAGAATCTTGATCTTTTGTCCCAGCGTCTTATTCTTTGAGCCTTCAGTTACATTGTTTGCTTTATTCTTTTCTTCAGCTGAAAGGACTTTATTTTCATTCCTAATTTTGTATTGTCTTTCAAATCTGTCTTTTCTAGTTCTTACATTTTTTCCTCTTGCCAGTTAATAGAGTACTGAAAATTCACTTCTAAGTTGTTCAGTTTCTTTTTCTATTTTCTTTTCCAAGGTCGACCGTGAGACTGCCTTAATTTACTTTGACACTCAATTTTTTGCTGCTATTGCTGATGCATAAATCGCTTTATGGAGGGTCTTCTTCATCCGTAATTCATTTGAGTGTTGCATTGTAATAGTTTTGAGGTTATGCGTTGATGGTTGCAATTTTGGGAGTTGTTCTCGTTCCTTCATTTTGATATTTTGTGTTTGACTCATATGGTTCATGATTTCTTCCTTGGCTTCTTGCATACAATTCTTGTTTTGTGCAAAACAATTCTTTTCATTGCTTTTTGAGCTTTCTTTTATTTCCGTCTTGTGACCGACTAAGATCACACCATTCCAACACTTTTTAACTTTCAGCATTATCTTCACAGTGATTGATGTATATATCTGTTTCTTCATTATGATCTGTGGCTTGTGAGATGTTACTACTTTTTATTTCTGATTTCAGTTTTCTTTTATGTCTTTTTGATTTGTCTATTCTGGTTGTAATTCTTTTTATTTCTTTAATTTCAGCCTCTGTCAGTCGGTTATTTCGCATGATATACCTTCTTAAATTGGCTAGTTTATTTTTGTCAATGCAGTTTCTAATTGTCTGTCCAAACTTTTTTTTGTTTGCTAAATTTTCTATGTTTGGCGAGTGATGCTTTTCTGAGGTTTGTGTAACACTTCATGGAATGCAGTCATATCGACTTTGGTGTCTACTCGAGACCATTTTATTTTTTCTTTCTTTAAAAGTACGGATATGAATCTAGCTAGAGAATTAAAGGGCCATCATATCATTAGGATTATCCCAGCTGAGGGAAACTGAAGATTTATTCTTTGTGTAAGGGTTTGTTCCTAAAGCAGATTTTACGACCTCAGGTAGGTTCCCTCCTGAGGAACGGGCTCTCTGTTTATCTATTGGAAGAACCATACGGGACATTATTATTATTATTATTATTATTATTATTATTATTATTATTATTATTATTATTATTATGTCATTTTTCATCGTAATTCGATTTCTGCTCTGGTCGCACTACCTACCAAGTCTGCGGAAAGATTTAAGGCAGGTCGTGGTGTGTTGTTATGACTCCATTTCATTTTTTTTTTATCTTTCCTAACATCCCTAGCGTTACATTGACAAAGTTCTTCTTAGTGTGGGGGCTGTACTTAACAAGACAATTTTTGGATATCTCTTAGGCTGGGGTTTCTAGGGATTCTTTCAATGTGTTGTTTTGTTCCATTTTTTATCATTCCAAGTGCACCTACTATCACTGGTACGATTCTCGTTTTCAATTTCCACAATTTTTTTTCTATTCCAATTTCCACGTCTTTATATTTTGACAGTTTTTCGAATTCCTTGGTTGCTATATTACAATTCGCTGGACAAGCCATATCAATTAATAAGTAAGTGTTTATTTTGTTTTTTAACAATAATGTCCGGCCTATTTGCTTCAATTTTTCTGTCTGTGTAAATGGTGTAATCCCATAGAATGGTGACATCTTCTATTTTTGTAACCGGTGCTAGGTGATGTTCATGCCAGTGCTTGTTTACATATTTTCCATAGTATTTGCACATTGTCCAATGTAAATATTGCCCAACTCTATTGTGATGATTTTATATTTATTTGGGGCAAGTACAGAACATCCTAAAATTAGATGGTCTATTGTTTCTTGGTATTTATCACAGAACCTGCATTTGGGATCCACATTATTGTGTATAATATTTACCTAAAAGTTTCTAGTGAAAAGACTTTGGTATTGCGCTGCAAGTATAAAGCCTTCAATTTCAGACTTTAATCCAGATGCACGTAATCATCGATGAGTATTAACTTTATCAACATGTGGTTTATTAGCACATTCTGGATATTAGGCATGCAGAGGTTTGTCTTGCCAGAGTTGTTTCATCTGTTCAAGAGCTTTATCCTTGGCTTTCTTTTGCATATTTTTTTACGCAATAGTTGGTTCTTGGCTTCTGTTTTGCTTTAAAATTAATAAAATACTTAATAACAAAGAACTTTTATTGGTCTTTAACCAGACTTTATATATATATATATATATATATATATATATATATATATATATATTGTCATCCACATACAAGCCTGTTTCGCCGTATCACAGCTCATCAGTGTGGCTAGACATCCGCCTGTTTCTAGCCGGAATCAAAACTGGATCGATTTGGTATCAGTCGGAGAGTCTACCCCTAAGCTATCGGCGTACAGCTGAGAGAGGAGGAAAGGGAGGGAGAGAGGGAGGGGGAGTGAAGGAGAAATGATAATGATTCCTCTTGGGTTTGCCAACACTTTGTGTGCAGGACATAGGACTAGAAATGTCACGTTTTTCTTTTCTCTCGACACTGAAACACTGCGATGATTTTATCCATGGTAAGGTGAAAAATGTGTTAATCTGCTGGTAAATGGTCTCTATGCTCCTCCAAATGTCTTATTGCAGACCTCACACGCCGTTGTGCGACCCATTCCAACGTCATTTACCATCCATCATTTTCAGAGAGAAATGATAAAATTCCCCCCAGCAGTGAAATAATGGCCGATATTCAGTGTTAAAATGGCGCTAAACATTTTCTTTAGAGTTTTATTAGTATTTATTAATGTGTTTATTTATGTATTCAGCGGGTTTTGGTCAAAATGACTTTAGAATTTATCTGCGAATATTAGATTTTTTTTCTGTTTTGTTTCATCTGGATGATACTTTATATGTTTCATCCCAAGCTTTTACATATTAAAGCATATATATATATATATATATATATATAATTAAGAGAACTTGTCATTTAGCTAAGCATCCAGCAATGCTAAAACGCATAATTACGTCAACCATAGCAAACTTACTTTATACTTATATATATATATATACATGGGTGATCATGTCTCTTTTGAACCATGACTGTTTAGGTAGAAGATTTTCCTGCAGTCGATTGTCATTTGTTTCTGCGGTAGATTGGTTTCCAGTCAAGGCTATAAAACCCAATCTGTTCAACGGATAGCTGGAAGAAGAAGAAAAAGAGATGGATTAATACTTTTCCCGAGGCTATTTGGGCGTAAGTGAATGCAACGAATTAAACTGGAATGAAAACTCGGCTCTCTGATTTCTGCATTCCGAACCGATACCCACTGCAATACAACGCACATCCCATATTATTCTAATATCCTCTCTAAATCTGTCATTGTTTTCTAGCAGCTGCATCAGTTCCGTAACAGTTGTTAAAAATCAAATACTTTTAAATTAAGAACAATAGTTACTGATTTTAATAAAAATAAATGGATTTATTTTCATTACTTATGAACAGGGTTAGTGCTTACTAGCCCCGAACCCCTTCGACTGGAAAGGCTTTAAGTCTGATTGGGGTCGCAGGGCAGTGCTTTGTGACCCTTGCTATCTTATTAACATTTGCTTTTTTCTTCCTACATTTATATACGTTATATATTAAATTAAGTACACCTGATTTTTAAAGGCTAAATTTTTTTTTGGTGGATTTTGACGTCATTCTGGAATCTTTTTTTGTCCAAATCCGGGAATTTATTTTATCCATATTGTTAAATGTGTTAAATTATTCGACTTTTTAATAAGAAAAATAACAAGTTGAAGTTAAAAATGACCTTAAAACATTGTTGATTTATTTAAGATGAAATGATATACTAGGTTATTCCAAAAGTTTGTAAACGCTTTCAAAATGGGTCTATCTGGTCCAGCACAATCGAGACAAGCGATAGGTTCAGAAAGGGCATGAGACAGGTCGGTTCCAAAACAAGATCGATTCGGCAAGAAAGTCATGTTGTGCGTTTGGTGGAATTTTGAAGGAATCGTGCATTTTGAGTTGGTTCCGAATGGTCGTGCCATCAATGCCGAACTTTACGGTCAGCAATTTGAGCGGCTCTACGAAAAGTTGAAGCAAAATTACTCGGCTCTGATCAACCGAAAGCGCGCTTTGATGCAGCAGGACAATGCCAAGCCACACACCGGCAGGAAGACCAAAGACAAGTTTGAAGAGCTGGACGGCGTTGAGGTTCTGCCACATCCAGCCTACAGTTCTGACTGTGCTCCATCAGATTACGGCCTTTTCCGCTCAATGCAACACTTACTGAAGGGCCGCTTAGTCGTCTCGTTTGATGAAATCGAGAAAGCGTGTCAAGAATTCTTTGATTCGAAGCCGACTGAATGGTACTTTGACCAGATCCGAAAGCTTGCAGATCGATAGTAGAAAGTCTTGGAAAATGATAGTCTTTATTTTGAGCAATAATTTTTCTTGTTTTTGCGAGTAAAATTTCAATTGTTTGCAAGTGTTTTCTGATAACCTTAGATTACTTGGCGAGTAAAATTTCAATTTTTTGCAAGTGTTTACAAAATTTTGGGACAACCTAATATTATCACATATGTCTAATGTATATGCAGATACATTGTATTTATTTTCAATTGTTCTCCCACAAACCACTGCTCTATGAAACCGACTTCCAAGAAGATGCTTCCTGATCTCTACAATCTTATGTTCGAATCTAAGGTTAACCGTTATTTTCCTACATATCCGTGTAAATGTGCCTCTTACTATGTAATCATCTACCTTGAGTGGCTCCTGGGCATTGTACAGGGAGAACTACACTGCAAAAAAGAAAAAAAGAAAAAAAAGAAATTTGAATTATTCAATTATATTGTGCCATGGTGGCATCACCCATTCAACGGATTGAACTCTTTCGTCTACTACATATACTTCCCCTCACAAGAGGTAGTAGCATAAGGCAGCGATAGGCAGAGATAGGCAGAGAGATAGAGGTGAGACAGAGTGAAATAGCCAACACTGCTACCATACGACTATTGCGAGTCCCAGTTCGAAGGAGGAATTATAGTATTACTACCTAACCTGTATTTATTTTACTAACAGAGTTCCAAGTATTGTATTTTGCTGTATTTAATATATATATCGTTATTTTATATTTTGGTTGTTGTATTATTTCTTGCTGGGCTTTTAACCGGGTTCACGACATATTGCATATTATTAGACATAATTGGGTTATAATAAAATTTGTATTTTATATTAATACTAACATGTGAACATTTAGATGTATTATAGTTGGGGAGTGTATCATTGTTTTTTTTGTTTTTTTTCTTGTGGGGGTCACGAAATTATTGCACCAGCCCTGCTTATGAACATACCTACACCAAACAAATCTATGTTAGCGTTTTAAGAAGGTATTCTTTGTCTCGAACATCAGTACCGACAGGTATCGCATGGAAACATCGTTGAGCAAAGTTACCTTAAGTATTGTAATTAAGGACACTCCTATTTAACTCGGTTCAGTGCTGCTGGTAACGATTGGGTTTTAAGGTAAAATACTTCGTTCCATAATGATGATTATAAGGGGAATCTGCGTGAGAACCAGCCTTGCGTGTGCCATAGTCTTCATGCGACTACTAACGTTCATGTATCCTCTTAGTTATACTTTAGAGCTGTTATATTCAAATAAATTTCAATTTCGAAAGAAATCCAAGACGTAAAAAACTTTTCAAAACTTTTCTGCAGCAAAATATATTAAATAAAAAATCTATTACGGCTAGAATCAGCTGTCTGTCCAAAATTCGACCATGCAAAGAAGATAGTTTAAAAATAACGTCAAGCTCAGACACATCATTGTGTGTTATATTATAATAAACAAAAACATAATTAAAATTCTTAAAAAGTATTTATATTTATCTTTTTAATTATAATTTGTAATAAATTGGGTTTTCTGTGCTAATAAGTAAAATATGAAACGTATATAATTTTTTAATCTTTTTTCTTTTTTGGATAATTTTTTCATAATAATGTGCTGCGGAAAAAAGTCTTGGAAAACATTGTTCGAGAAAAGTGGTTTCCAACCTTTTATTGCCATACCCAACCGAAGCATCTTTAAAATACTGACCCCACCACCTCGTGACATAATTTTATTATTCAAAAAGTGAACTCCTTTTCACGTGGAAGAAACCTAAAAGACCATGAACTTAACTTTCCATAAGAACTTGAAGCTGCCTATATGCAATATCATTATCATTAAACTTTACCATTTTACAATATTTACAAAAATATTCTGTTCTAATATATATATATATGTGTGTGTGTGTGTGTGTGTGTGTGTGTGTGTGTGTGTGTGTGTGTATGTGTGTGTGTGTAATTTCACGCGTACATGTATACACACAAATGTATTTATACATACATACTGTATATGCACCGTATGTATTAATTCACTAAACATTCGCTGATAGCAATTCATTTTTGAATTTTCCCCTACCCTTTAAAAATCAAATGTGTGGGAAACCTTAAAAATAATTAAGCAGACAAACATTTCAGTACGTTAAAAAAGTCAAAACAATAAAAGGTAATTAAACACCTGCAAATCCTACACTACTTAAGAAACAAACCTACACTTATTAAGCACTCAAAAATGAGGTCAATTTAATAAAAAGCAATTAACCACCTACAAATGCTACAGAATTTATCAAGAAAAATAATCGCTCAGTTACAAAGATATATTAGAGCAAAGTTCATATGCACACGAAAAAATAGGAAGAAACAGCAGGCAAACAAAAATCTTGAAGAGTGAGAACATCACAATAAGGACTTCACAAAACTTCAAAATCGGCATGATTGAAGTAACATTGCTCAGCTAAGTGACAAACTTCTCCACAAAGGTACCTCCACTATTTAGGCATAAATTTTAGATACCTAAGTTTAAAATGAAATTTTTAAAATGAAAAGACATTCTCGAAGAATTCATTTTAGATATAATTAAAAGCTTAATGGTTAAAATTATTATTTCCATTAGGTAAAAGATTCTGGTCTATTTCAGATAGAAATTATGTAGATTGGAATGTCACATTAAAATTTGATTTCTTAAAATTTTCTTGAAAGCGGCCATTTTCTTGATTTTAAGAAATTTGTAAACAAACAAAGATTCATCGATTTTAAAAATATTTCAAAAGGTTTTTGATATTTTATTTTAGTAAAATTAGAAAAGTGAAAATTAAATTAATCTGATTTAAAAAAATATTACTTACTTATAGCATAAAAAAGTAATATACAACTAGTTAATAACGATTGGTCGTGTTCATCTGATCGAACGTTTGACGAAGCGATGACAGCTTCTACGCATGACCATAAATGCAATTTTCATAAATCTAAAGGAAGGGACATAACTCTTAAATTATGTAACCTTTTCATAATAATGGCAGTTTTCAACCATACATGGAAATAAGGAACGTATAAAGTAAATAAAAATTATTTTAAAAATAGATGGCACCACTACGTTTAATAATATTTGCAATTTTAGACTTGTAAATTTCGTTTCCACTTAATTATTATATAACCTCTAGAGAACACCGCAATACAGATTTTATACGATTTTAAACTATTATAAATTATTATAATTAAAATGTAAAAAAATTGCAAAAATTCCTGTAAAAATTCATTATTCATCAAAAAATTTTCATTTCTTCAGAAAATAATGTCTTTGATATTACTTATTTACAAAAGCAATTAGAAACTTTTCTAATTAAGTAATGCCATAGTTTTATTGGATTTATTATTTTTCAATTCAGAGCAAATTTTAATTTAGATGGCATTAAATTGAAAAAAAAGTAGGGGATTTACAATCTCCAAAGACTCCTACTTCTAACAAAAAAGAAATTATCAGTGAACACAAAGGTTATGTGCAAAATTTCATGAAATTAAGTAAGCGGGGATAACAGATTAAAAAAAATGTAATAATATATAAAAAAACATTTAAAAAAAGTCTCATTCATTTGTGAATAAATCCTGAAAATTTCATTAAAATCGGAAAATTATTTGATTTTTACAAGAATTTCCAAATAAATGTGTTTTCTAAGGAAAAAAATGCGCAATGTTAAAAGTTAAAGAAGGCGATGACTTAAACAAAACAAGATTTTAACCAAAATTTTGAACGCGTTAGAAAAGATTAAAAAAAATTAAAAAATGATAAAAAAAAATTTTGGTCTTTCATCTTAATAATAGCATGATCATTTTGACGATAAAACTCTATTTTTGTTAAGTTTGTGGTCTTTTTCATTACGCTATGCTGTTTTTTCCGCGAAATAGTGAAGGCACACACACACACACACACACACACACACACACACACAAAATATATATATATATATATATATATATATATATATATATATTCAAATAAAACTCCGAAAAATTACATAAGTCCTATGGCCATTTCAGCGAAGAAAACCACGCTTCTTTAGTGACAAAATTCTTTATTTTTCAAATGCAAAACAAAATTCATGCATCAGAAATTTAATCAAGAAGAAATTCATACACCGGACATTTACATGAAAAAAAGAAAAATAAGATAAAATAAGAAAGAAGAATATGAGGAGTGTTAAAAGAGAAGAGTAGACTATGTTAGAAGATTGTCTTCTAGACGTTCGTACGGAGGATAGGGAAGAAGTTTCGATCCCGGCCAGAAGCAAGTGGATGTGTCTAGCCACACTGATGAGCTGTGCTACAGCGAAACAGGCTTGTATATGGATGACTAATATATGTATATATATTTTTTTTAATCATATCACCCCGAGCAAGGGGGGTAACGCCACTGATGTGCAGGGGGCTACGTAAGAGTAAAAAGATTGGAAAAGAGAAAGCCGGAAACCACATTCTAAACAGGAAACAAGGGATGAGCCTCTTCACCCGTTCAATAGACGTGGGTGGAGTATAAACCGGGCGATAGTTTAGTCTATCTACTCCAATTGAAAAAAAAAAGAGTAAAAGATTGGAAAAGAGAAATCCGGAAACCACATCCTAAACAGGAAACACGGGATGAGCCTCTTCACCCGTTCAATAGACGTGGGTGGAGTGTGAACCGGGCGATAGTTTATGGACATTATTGTCTTAAGCAAAAAAAAAAAAAAAAAGAAAAAATCGATGAATAATGAACTTTTGTACAAATTAGTTTCATTTTTTAAAATTTCTAATTGAATAGTTTATAAAGTTTCAAATATTTTCAATTTCTATATTAATTTGTACCGTTTAACTGATAGTGTTATTTTATAAAAACTATATCTACTGATTAGAAAAATGAATATTCATCGACCACCTATAAAAAGAATTTTGATTTTTTTGGTGTGTATAAATGTGCCAATTCTTGTAAATACGGAAGTCCATACACGACATGAAAAAAACGAGAACGATAATCATAGTAAATTTAAAGCCAAAATACCAAAAATTCAATAAAACATTATATTACTTGGAATGTTTTTCTAATTTTGTATGATTATTGAGTAGTTAAAAACGATATTAAAAAGGCATTCTCCAGTGTATAAAAGTGTTTACTGAGCAATCTAAAAAGTGACTTGAACCAAAGAGTTGTGAGTTCAGTACCTGGCTACAGCAGAGGGAACAACACTTGGAAAGTTGAGTTAGTAAAGGAAATTAACTGAAACTTAGATATCCAAGAAAAGCATGGTACGTTTTTTTTTAATCATATCACCCCAAGCAAGGCAAAAACGCCACTGATGCGCAGGTGGCTACGTAAGAGTGAAAAGATTGAAAAAGAGAAAAACCGGAAACCACATCTTAAACAGGAAACAAGGGATGAGCCTCTTCACCTGTTCAATAGACATGGGTGGAGTGTGAACCGGGCGATAGTTTAGTCTATCTACTCCAATAACGTGAAATTAGATCAATCTACCCAGTAGACTAAATAAAGGGTTCGGTTCGAAATTCTAACGTATATCACCTGAAGAAGGCCGGAGTGTACAACGGCCGAAACGTCGTGAACATGTCAGCAAAGAAGAGGTCACTAGTCCTAACAATGTAAATATTCTAAATAATTACATTCCCTCATCTAAGCAAATATAGACAGATATTTTTTCTTTCTTTCTTTCATTCTTTTAAAACATTTTATTTAGTTCTTTAATTTTAACATCATTTTTCTTTCCACATTATGAATATCCTGATTTTTCTTCTGAACCATGTTCTATTTTTGTTAGTTTTTCCTTTCAACTTTTCAAACACTTTCTTTCTTTCTTTCTTTCTCGTTACAAATATCCTCATTTTCCTTCTGAATAATTTTGTTTGATTGTTCTTTCTTTCTTTCTTTCTTTCTTTCTTTCTTTCTTTCTTTTCCTACGTTACGAATACCTTCATTCGTGAAAATATTCCTCCGTTCTTTGTGATAAACTCATCAGCCAAATGTTTTTAAAACTCAGTTCTTCCAAACGTTCACTCCTCTTATGGTGCCTGCGTAGAAATTCTTGCACCCTGTTCCCTTTGAAGCCGTGCCGAGTGATATGTTCCCACAAAAGTCAGATTTGATTTTTGATTAGAATTCTGTTGCCGGAATCCGAAGTCGATCAAATCTTGGGCGTCGCACCTGATGCCTACTGACGTCAGAATACAACGAAATAACTTGCGCGCACCCACGCATGCGCGAAAACACACACACACACACACACACACACACACACACACACACACACACACACACACACACAACAAAACAAAAAGCAAAACAAAAATACAATGAAGTCTGTCTATAGCATTCAGTTAGTTAAGTGCCATACGTGAAACACGCTTGGGCGATCATGTCTCGAAAGAGACATGACTGACTGGGCAGGAGATTATCCCGCAGTAGGTTGCCATTGCTTTCTGCGGTAGACTGGTTGCCAGCCAAGGCTATAGAACCCAATCTGTCCTATTATTTAACCCATAACTGGAATGAAGAGACGGATTAATACCTTTCCCAAGGATATTTGCGCGTAAGTGAATGCAATGGACTCAACTAGAATTCGAAATCGGCTCCCCGATTTCTCGTTCCGAGCCGATATCCATTGCACCACAACGCTATTAGGCATCTCGAAAATCTTTGACAGGGTCCGGCATACAACTCTTTTCCACAAACTGAAAAGTTACGATGTCCATGGATAATTTTTTGTAGCCGATCCAATCTTTCTTATCAAATCGTGAAATGAAAATGATATTAAAAGGCCACTCATTTAGAGCATTTCATACCAATGTAAGTGTCCCCCGGATCTCCATCCTTGCTCCCATGCTGCTTTGAATTTTCATTAATGACCTTCCTGATGATATCAGCTCTCAAGTTGGTATCTATGCCGACGATACAAGAATTTACTCCTGCCTCGATGCTAAGTCTGACCAATCCGACAAGATCAAAGTGGCAGCCAATGTCCACAACGACCTCAAGACCGTTGTTAACTGGAACAAAAGATGGCGTCTTAATTTTAAGTCCTCCAAAACTAAACTTTTTTTCTATCAATCATTTAAGAGTCATCTCTCTGCCTTCTATCAGCATGGCTGATGCTAACATCCAGAAAAAAGACTCGTTTTGCCGTCTCAGGCTCACGTTCTTTGCTGACATGAAGTAAAAAGATTATATTGAATCCATTGCTATATCAGATGCTAAGAAAGTCAGTTCACAGTATCGAGCGAGACATTTTTTCTCTCAAAAATCTATCTTACACGTTTATAAGTCTACTATTCGTTCATGTTTAGAATATTGCTGTCAGAGTTGGTTTGCTATTTTACTGCTCTTGCTATTTATCTTGAGCTCCTTGATAAGATCAAAAGAAAAACCAGCAATATTATTGGGGCTAATTTAGTGCCTCGTCTTCAGTCACTTTCCCACTGCCGTATGGTTGCTTTCCTGTGCCTTTTCTATAAATACTTTCACGGTAAATGTTCGAATGAACTCTCCGCTCTGGTACCTAGAGTTTTTTTTAATTTAAGCGCAGTACTAGAATGGCATCGATATTTCATCAATTTATAGTTGAGATGGCTAGATAGACGTAAATTTTATGCCAACAGTTTATTCTCTTGCATTTCACGTTTGTAGAAGCCCCCTTCCGGCTCTATGCCTTCCAGCAAACCTTTAAAAAAATTTAAATACAGTGTCAATCGCTATCTACTGTTCTCCGGATTGTTCTTTCCTCTTTCTGCTCATCATCATTGTTTCTGTTTCTAATTTCATATCTTGTAACCCCTTGAATTTTAGTGGCTTTACCGCCTTGCATGGAGTGATACTGGCACCCGTCTAATCAGCGAGAACAAAACATTACGAGAAAATAAATTTATTTGTGTGTTTTTGTGTGTATGTGCGTATGTGTATGTATAAAAAACGGTAGTAAGAGTAAGGAAAAATAAAAAATAAAGATAATAAAAAAGAAAAAAGAAAAAAATGAAGCAGATCCTTCCTAAGGAACCTGTAGGTCTGTCACTTTGGTGACAGAAGCGAAAAGAGATACACTAAAATAAATAAAAAATAAAAAATGAGGAAGAAATAGGTCAGGCAAAATAACGTCTTTACAAGGCAACTGTTAATGGGTCACGAATAATTTTAATATCAAAATAAACTGGTTACACATAAGTTAAATATTAAAAAAAGGAAAATAGATTTAAAAACGGGAAGTTATTAAATTATGAGAACAATAAGAAGTAAAACAAATATTTTAAGGAATTTTAATTTTAGATTAGTTATTATGAAATGAAATTTAAGTCTATGAGGGCATTAATACTAAAGCAAACTTTAAACTAAAGCATAACTTAAAAATGAAACGATACAACTAGAAGGAATATAGAGTTAAAACAGAGAAGTTATTATACTGTATAATTTAATTATACGGTTAATTATGGTTTAATTATACGGTTAACAAGAAGAAAAGAACATCTATTTAAAGGACTTTTAATTTCAGATCACTAGGAAGTTTGTAGCTAAATTTAAATTGATTAAGGCATTTTGTTATAAATTCTTTTAAGTTCAAAAGCAAATTTTGCTTAGGTTGTTTTAATGTTTTAATTTTTTTCAATTAAATATAGATAGTATCTATTGTAAAGGTCACTGTGATGGAGGCCGAACCTATTAATCTCCAACTCACAATTAGGTTAAGTCCCACCTTTTTCATTTCCCAAAATCTTTGGGAAAGGGAAGTTTTGAATTTTAGATTGGTGCTAGAAAAGGAGTTTTTGTGGGAGTAGTAACGTTGTTTAAATTCTTCCACCGAAATTCCAGTGTAAACTTAATAATTATTTTGGTTATTTTTGGTATGTTGTGAGGAGATGTTGGGTTGGTAGATCTACCAAGCTAACATCTTTCCCCAAAAATCTACCAAGCCAACATCTCCCACAAAAGTTCTACCAAGCTAAAATCTTCTCCGAAAATCTACTAAGCCAACATCTCCCTAAAAAATAACAAAAATTATTATCAAATTTACATTGGAATTTCTGCGGCAGAATTTAAACGAGAATTTCGAGAAATTAATTTGTGTAGCGCTTTATGGTTACAGTATCTATACACAAAAATCTTTGGAGAATTTAAATCATCAATTTTTTTCGTTAAACAGGGCACTCAGAGAAAATCGTGAAGTAAAAAAATGCAATAAAATTAAGATATTATTTAATTAAAATAGCTTTTAATTTTATGTATGAATAAAATATATTATGAACACTATTATCTGAAAAATTTCATGAATAATGAATTTAATTATAACAATTTATAAATTTTTAATTCTTTTAAAATTCTCTGTTAATGTGTAGCGGTTGCGTGGTATTGCTATTAAGTAAAAACAATATTTAATAATCATAAATGGAAAAAATACTACATTTTACAAAATCCTAGTAATTTAAAATGTATTTGGAGTTTATACTGTGTGTGTATTGACGTGCCAATCTTTTAAATACGGTCGTCCATACACAATATTATCAGAAAACATGAAATATGAAATTTAAATTTATTGGTAATTTTCTAACATTATAAGATTATAAAGTTAAAGTACCTAAAATTTAATAAAGTGAAAAAAGTTGATTTAGTTGGAACATTTTTTTAGGCTTTAGATATTACTGGGAAAAAATTATATAAAAAAAACGTCTTTGATATCCGTGTTATCGTAATTGTTTCAGTTCAAAAAAATTCCCAAACATAAGTCTCGAAAAAAATAAATAAATAAATAAATAAAAAATACAACATACGCCCATGTTAAAAAATACTTTTCTGAGATATTTTAAAATAAAAAAGTAAGTAATATTTGATTCAAATGAGATTAATAAAACTTTGAAACAACCAATATTCTTCAAATAATGTATCAGGAAAATATATTTCAGCTTTGAAAGATTTTTTTTAATGAAGAAAATTACATTGTGCTGACAAATTTCTAAATGTTATACTCCGCTGCAACTAGATCTCCTGATTCACTCTGCATGTCGACCGGATGTAAGCACCAAGAAGGCAGAACACCAAACAGAAAAGTTTCTTTTTTTTTCTGCGCATGGGCTCTGCGCATGGGCTCTACGCATGGGCTTTGCTCATGGGCTCTGCGCATCACATCTGGTCCACGAAACAAATTCCCGCAATGAAAATAATAGAATAGCCAATCCTGAACGTTAATGTCGGAAAAAATGTCATCTCTAGAGGCTGACAGATATGCTTAAAAGTAGGCAACACAGATGTGGGCCGAAAACCATCTGTCGACATAGGCGCGCTGTCACCGTCACCACCATGACCGCTTCACTCATCCCAACCATGACCTCACCCAAGTTTCATTAAACTCGTCCGACTCCTCACACACGAAATGCGGCTAAGAGTCCTGCTTCGACACCGCCAAGCTTCTAACGTCAACAACCGTAATTGACAGCACCTCGACATCGTTACAACCCAGCTCCAGCAACCCCTCGTCGTCATCACCGCGACCTCATTTCGATGATACCACCTTCGATCTGAATCCAACAGAAATATCACGCTCGACTCATGCCAGGCCTCCCTCGCAGTGACCACCATGACCCCGTTTCGTTAATGCCGCATTTAATTGGAGTAGATAGATCTATCTATCACCCGGTTCACACTCCACCCATGTCTATTGAACAGGTTAAGAGGCTCATCCCTTGTTTCCTGTTTAGGATGTGGTTTTCGGCTTTCTCCTTTCCGATCTTTTCACTATTACGTAGCCCCCTGCACATCAGTGGCATTACCGCCTTGCTCGGGGTGATACGATTAAAAAAAAAAGAAAAGATTTGACCCAAATCTAACAGAAACATTCCGCCCAGTCAATGTTCACCACCTACATCTAATCTCTCGTCGTAACCTCGTCAACCAACACGCCCTACCACGAATCAATCCACCGTCAGGATCTCGATTGATCAACACGACAAGCCAACTTACCAGCCAGTTCGGGTTCAAGTCACTGGTGCCCCCGCCACTAGAATTTACTCGTGTAACCAGACTGGAAACAAGGTCCCACCCACTTACAGTTAGATCAACCAAATTCCCGCCTGTGCAACTCCCTTCCGTATTCTTACTTTCCTGACAGTTATAATCTCAAGGTATTTAAATGCAAGGTTAATACCCATCTCTTATCCACTTGACTTCAGTTCTTTGTACATCACTCTGTGTATCTTGATCTATCATCTTTTTCTTTCTCTCTACCTTAGCAACTGCCTTTACACCTGTGTTTCCGTCCTTCTCCTGCCCTTTCTCTGACAGCCACTGTAGCTGGGCCGTCTTTCTCTTCACTCTCCTCTTGCCTAAACTTTTGCTCTTATGTAGCCTCCCGCACATCAGTAGCAGTACCGCCTTGTTTGGGGTGAAACGATAAAAAACAAATGCGGGTAGGGATATATAATTGAATATTGGCAAATTTTACATCACATTGAATTCTCTGCCATCGGTATATCTATGTTAAAGAGTCAACGAACCTGTGTTACAGGTGCGACACTAAAGAAGAAAGAGCGATAGTTGTGTGTGTGTGTGTGTGTGTGTGTGTGTGTGTGTGTGTGTGTGTGTGTGTGTGCGGCAGAGAGAAAGAGAGAGAGGTGGGGAGAAAGAGAGTGGGGGAGTGTCCGGTTACGGGTGCTAACTCGAAAACCAATGTGAGCTGATTACAGAGAAATAAATGTAGACATAAAAACGACAAACGCCTCTGGAAATCTGGTGGGGTAATCATCTTTGAAATTGACTCGCATGCCTCATTACATGCTGTGAAGTCAATAAGTACATTATTAATAGCATCATCATCAGCGTCATTGTCAGCATCATCTTCATCTCCAGCGAAACGACTGACATACTGTGCCATTGCTATAAATAGCATTATTATTGTTTTATATTATTATTATTATTCTATTTTGTTTGTCTCTTCAGGACGTAAACGATTATGGCTCTTCACAATTTTTTGTCCTTTGCAGCAATATTATTATCAATAACATTATCCGCCATCAAAATAATATTTTTCAATCACCATGAGATCTAGCAAGAATATACGTTACAGTGGGGAAAAACAGCAGTATGCATTTTATAAATGTTCTAAACATATACTGTTAAATATAAGAGACAATGAATGTCTATTATGTTTAATCATGAGCCGTTCTAAAAGTCGTATTTTGGCTTTCATTTCAGTTGAAAATAAAGACAAAAATTCTCCAACATTTGGATAATTTTTTATTAAGTTGATTCTAAGCTTTCGACTCACATGAGCCATCTTCAGGACGGTAACACAATAACATCCACCATCAGCGATGATTTTATCTTGTGTTGACATAAAACTCCGCTAGGCAACGGCAATAGTTACCAAAAATAACAAACGCAGTTCGCAAATTTGGAATGCGGTTCTATGACGGCACACCGCGTGATAGCGCGAAATGACAACAGAACCATATATTTATATGCAATGTAATGTGTTATGACCAGATTTAAACGTGATTTTATTAAGTGTGGGTTGTTTGTATTTATAAATGTTATACATCAGTCAGTTAAGTGCTATACGTGATACACGCTTGGGCGATCATGTCTCTTTCGAGACATGACTGACTGGGCAGAAGATTATCCCGAAGTAGGTTGCCATTGCTTTCTGCGGTAGACTGGTTACCGACCAAGGCTATAGAACCCAAACTGTCCTGTTATTTAACCCATAACTGGAAGGAACAGACGGATTAATACATTTCCCAAGGGTATTTGCGCGTAAGTGAATGCAAGGAATTCAACTGAAATTCGAACTCGGCTCTCCGATTTTTCGTTCTGAGCCAATATCCACTGCGCCACAACGCACATTTTTCACCAGAATATATCTTACACATTTATAACTTTACCATTCGTGTACGCATTGAATATTGCGTTCACATTTAGTCTTTCCACTTGAAATTTTCCTCCTTGGCATCTAGAATTTATTGATTTATTGTTTGCTCTTTTTTACGGTTTATCAACCTTTTAAAGATTATTTAAAACCAGAAAATATTTTAGCTTGTAAGAATGCTTTGGAGATAATAATTATTTACTGGTACAAGTCACAAAAAAAATCTAAACTTATTTATAAATGGAACTTTGTCTGTGTGTGTATGTGTGTGTGTGTTTGTGTGTGTGTGTGTGTGTGTGTGTGTGTGTGTCTGTGTCTGTGTGTGTGTGTCCGTTAACTATAGACTCCGAAACGGCTGAACCAATTTTCTTGAAAATTTACACAGTTGTATTATAAGAGTCTGCGAGTGTTCTTAGCTAGATTTTGTGTTGTGTTGATAAATATCTAAAGTCGATAATCGAAAAAATCGTGTTATAGAAGGAGTGATCCGATTTTAATCAAATTTGATACACTCATAGACAAAGACATAAAAAACGATATTCAGAAGTTTCAAGGTTGCAGTTCTTACAATAATGCAGAAAATTTTATATCGATACCAGGAAATCAAAATTTGACTTACATCCATTCATTTTTCTTTCAGTCTACGGTTTCGCTTTAACTGGAAACAACTATTGCTTTTTGGTCTTTCGTGCCAACGTCCAAAGAGTCTGAGCTCCAGGATCATGGATTAGTTTTAAAGTTTTCATTACACCCGAGCAACGCCGGGCGATACTGCTAGTCGACAACTAAACATAAATTGAAATACGAGCCATGCTTCGAAAAATTCGAGAAAATTTAAAACTTAGACTCATAATAAAAAATAACAAGTAGCATCTACCCGAACAGCACGCCCTTACTCCTCTATACCGTTTTCTTTATCAGCCAAAAAACAGTCACTGGCCCTTCTTTTGATGACATAACCTTTAAATTGCATCCCTTCTAATTTGGACACCTATTCCCAAATCCCTCCCCACAAAAAAAAATCTTCACATACCATAACTCTCAAACCGTCCCCTACACAGACTCCCATCAATCCACCAAAGGAAGAAAATTATCATCAGAAAAGGCGTCTTAACGTATATGAGGCACTGAGCGTGTCCAAAACTGTCAATGAAAAAGTACTTTGCCCATTCAGGGTTGAAGGCTCGAGGCTCGAAGTTCACTTCTTTCTTGTTAACCCGCAGGATCGCAGATATGATGGCAGACAGAAAGGAAATGAGGTTTAATAAGGTTTAAACTTTCAACTTAAAAATAAAAAAATCAATAAAATAATGCCTTTAATAAAAAATTCATATGCCACCACAATATGCCTGCAAAACAATTTTACTGCACTAATCATCATGTCTCCCGATTATGAGACATACGGTGTTGAGCATTCAATTTTCTATGAATGAAAATTGAGTAAAGTTAAAAATAATTTTACTGTATTTTACTTTGCAAGAATTGGAAGCCACTTATATCAGGCCTGAAATGAGGGACTTTTCAATAAAAAATAAAATATAACACTCTTTTTGATAGCAAATATACTAACATGTACAAAATTGGCTAAAAAACACTAATGGTTTCGAAATTAAACACTTATTTATTTTTTTTTAAATAACCAGACTTTACATTTCAGTCATAAAAATATATGAAGCACAACTCAATCTACTCAGCATATGCCCTTTTGGCACTGTTGTTATGAGGAAGCATGGCCAAGCTTAGTGATGCAGCACTAAATTAATAATTTAGCAAATATCTATATTGCAAAGCACTCGAATATACATCAAACAAGAATTTGTATTAATCTTTTCAATTTACGATTAGTAAATATAAGTCTTAACTTAATAACCTAAAACGATACAAGGCTTTGACAACTTTAAAAATAATCTGAAACTTTTTAAATGACTATACTTAAAAAAGAAAAAAAAACAATTCTTGTAAAAATTCATTATTCCTAAATTTTTTCTTTAGACCATATATATATATATATATATATATATATATATATAAGCTCATTTCTAATTAAATAATTTCAAAGCTTCATTGCATTTTTTTATTTTATTATTCGGAACAGATTATCGGAAAATCAAAGAATTGTTTGAAAAAGAGAAAATGGATTATTTACATACACAAAGGAGTCCTGCGTTGAACTAATGATAAATGTTTCCATACAAATTTAATTTTTTGAAGGTGGGGGTAACAGATGTAAAAAAAAAATATATTTTTGCCAAGATGTACCAGAAAAAGTGGAGGTGCCTACCTTGTACAGTTGAAAAAAAAATTATACAACAAAAACAATCTAAAATCTCACATTACCTTAAAATTAGGTATCTCCACTAATTTTCGATACCTAAATTTAAATTGAATTTTTAAAAATAAAAATGTTTTCTTAAATCTTTAATTTTTAGCTTTAATTGAAAGCCAAGAAATTAAATTTACTAATTCCAGTAAGCAAAATATTCTGGTGAATTTCATACCGAAATTAAATTGACTGGAATCTAAATTTTAAAAAAATCAATTTTTCGGCCATTTTTTCATCGTTTGACACATTTTCTAAACAGAAGCCAATTCTGTTAAAAAAAAAAACTCGCAAAAATAAAATATATCTCTCTGACACATTATTTTATTGAAATTAGTAATTTAAAACTTATCTTAATCCGATTAAATACAAGTATCACTGTATTTACTGCATGAAATGTACTATAAAAGCGTTTCTTAATTAGGTAGCCTTGTTATCAAGGGTTATCATCGTGTTATCAGAGTCGATCATTGACATGACAGACGGAAGCCGTTAAAAAAATTACAAAGTATAGTGAGCCGAATTTCACATAATTTTATTTTAGCGTAATCGTACTCTTCGTTGTTGTTTTTTTTTTTTTTGTTGTTTTTTTTTAAACTATATCAGTCAGTTAAGTGCCATATATGATTCACGATTGGGGTATTATGTTTCGAAAGATACATGACCTACTGGGCAGAAGATTATCCCGCAGTAGGTTACCATTACTTTCTGCAGTAGACTGGTTGCCAGCCAAGGCTTCAGAACCCAATCTCTCCTGTTATTTAACCCATAACAGATTAATAACTTTCCCAAGGGTATTTGCGCGTAAGTGAATGCAGGGAATTCAGTTGGAATTCGAACTGATTTCTCATTCCAAGTCGATATCCACTGCACCACAACGCACATCCCCATAAATTAAAAAAATGACACAACACTTTCAGCATTTATCTAATATTTTATAAAATTTTACTTAGTTTAGCTTTATAGCCTTACGTTTGAAGATGTTTTATGAAAAATAAAAATAAAAATTTTATAGAAATAAAATATTATATATGTTTTTTTTAAAATCAAAATCCAACCATTATTTGATTTTGTAAACAAAACAAAATTATATGTACATTGAAAAGAGTAACATACACACAAGCACCTTATGAAAGACTAATTTTGCCTTCAATGCATCCTTAGTGTAGCTCCTCTACTTTGGGTAGGGATGTGTTGTAGGGATTAAATAAAATACAAAATAAAATAAAAACTACGAAATAAAATAAAAATCTCCCAGGAGTACTCTGACAGGAAAGACAATTGACGCATGCGCAAAAGAGAGGCCTCCTGGTGCCAAAAATAAACTCGATCTCTTTCTCTGTTGGACTTTGGATGGTAAAGACGTGACAAACTGTTCGGGAAGGAATTTCCCTAACAAGAGGTCGTTGGAACCAAAAAAAAAAAAAAATCAGTGTCCAAACTGTCCCTCTAGGGCCTCTGTATCGTTCTTTTTCTCTTTGCCTATTTATTTCAGCGGCGAAAGCCATTCAACAAGTTTTGGATGTTTAGGCGAAAGAACCAACCCAGCAGTAATAGCTATAACATACCATACTAAGTAAATAAAGAGGCTCTAGCGAATGTCAAACATACATAACTGATAAAGACGATTTGTCAACAAAAGTAGGAATAAATCTACACTGGCCCTAACAAAATACCTTTCCTTCTATACAAAAAGTATCCTACACTTTTTAAATGCTTATATACTAACTTAAATTTAGCATGGAACAATTACCATATCAGCCAAAAGTGGATGATAGCTGATGGGGCTTACATACCTAAAGAAAAGAATTCCAAGGACATCAGTCAATTTTGGCCAATTGCGCTTCTCAATGTAGAAGGAAAGATATTTTTCGCAGTTTTGGCATCGAGGTTGATCAAATAACTTCTCGATAACGAGTATATCGATACTTCAGTACAGAAGGGTGGTGTTCCAGGAATAGCTGGTTGCTTAGAGCATGGAAACATGATCTGGGAGGCTATTCAAAAAGCAATAATTAAAAGAAAAAAATTGGATACCATTTGGTTGGATTTGGCTAATGTCTACGGTTCAATACCTTACCAAGTGATACAATTATCACTACAAATGTACCATATTCCTGAGAAAATATCTAAAATACTAGGAACTTATTTTGATTGTTTCCCAAAGTGTTTCACTAAAAAAAGATTATACGACTAAGTGGAGTAGACTTGAAGTTGGAATTGCTATGGGATGTACAATATCATCAATGCTTTTGGTTCTAGAAATGCAGCTGATTCTCAAAGCGACAAACAACAAGGCTAATGTTGTTGAGCTTGGTGACGGTTGTCAAATGCCACCAGTGAAGACGTTCATTGATGACACTACAATCCTCTCATCCGAAGTAATACTTCAACTCGCAAGATATTAAACTTGATGGACGACCTGATAAGTTGGTTTAGAATTAAATTTAAACCAAACTAGTGCAGAAGTCTTTTTCTTAGGAAAGGAAAATTGAAACAAGACCTAAATTTTGTAGGAGGTGGTCGAAGGATCCGTACCGTATCAGAAAAATCCGTGAAAAGTTTAGGTCGGTGGTATGATCAATCCTCAGAAGATACCAATCAAGTAAAAGAAACATCCAGATCATTACAAGATCTCCATAAGACAGATCTTTGTCTTCTAAAAGGAAAATACAAGGTATGGTGCTTAGAGCATGTACTCATTCCAGTGCTACTATGGCCCCTGCTTGTATTCGAATTTGGAATACGTACAGTTGAGTCAATGGAAAGAAAGATAAACAAATATATTAAAAAATGTTTGCGTTTGCCTTTAGGTTTATCTGATATTGCATTGTACTGCAGACAAGCAAAGCTAAAGTTGCCATTTAAAACAGTTGTGGAGGAATATAAGTCCGGAAAAATCAGACTTCAAATGATGTTGAATGACTTCATTGATAAAACAGTAAAAGCATTAAATCCTACATTAAAAACAGGGAGAAAGTGGAAGGTCAGAGAGACGATAAAAAGTGCTAAAGACAATATAACTTTCAATGAAGTCATCGGATATACTCAAGCAGAGAAACAAAGGTTAGGACTAAATGAAAGGCAGTGGTGGTGGAAAACTTTTGGTAAAGATCGCCAAGACAAAATCATCCAAAATGTAAGGAACGAAGAAGATAACAAAAGACTTGTAAAAAGAGTACAACAATTCCAACAAGGCCAATGGACAAACTGTTCTGCAGAAATCTATTAATTTGAAGGACATTTGGCAGATGGCTCTACTCAGGTTGAGTTTTTTAATACATTCCACATGTGACCAGCTACCATCTAAGAACAATCTTGTTAAATGGAAGAAAGAGAGCGATCCAACCTGTCTCCTGCTTAAGGAAAATCCACAAACATTAGAACATGTTCTTAGTCAATAGAAGATATACCTGGAGACGCAATGGTGTTTTGGATGAGCTGGTCAAAATTATGAAGAAATATATGAAGTCTGCGCCATCTAATTCAACCTAGAAATTTGTTGCAGAGGGGAAAATATACGTCAGTTCAAAGCAAACAAGCAAATTTCAAGCTATACTCGGACAAAATCTCCTTAGTTCTGGTGGCATTTGAGAGATATCTGCAGACCTTCCTGGTTGGCGTAATGATTACCCCAAAATAATATCAAGTAAAGGTCTGCGACCAGATATTGTTCTTCTGTCAAGAGTGAACTACAGGGTGTTGCATCAAAATTCGACACTTGACAAAAAGAAACAGAAATAGGCAATAAAAACAAAAGTTGTATATGCAGAGACTCGACAGTTATTTAGCAACAATTAGAGTTACATACTACATTGTTTTTCAATGTAACAGCCGGCGGCGGCGACGACTATCTCAAGGCGGGCGCAAAATGATTCATACACTTTGGCGACCATGTCCTTGTCCATAGCGGTGAACGCCTTTACGATAGCAGCTTTCAGAGAGTCGACCGTGTTGTAGGCGTGCTTGTTGGTCTTGGCCTCGATCACACCCCAAAGAAAATAGTCAAGGGGGTTGCAGTCGGGTGAGGAGGGCAGTCACAAGTCCGGCGACCAGTGGTGAGGAACATTGTTGAGCAGCCACGTCTGGGTTCTCTGGCCTTGAGTGCAGAAGTCCTGCTGGAAAACGTAGGGGCGTCCAGCGGCGATCTCGTCTATCCATAGCTTCACCACGCTCCTCAGCACCTTTATTTGAAAGAAGAACAGAGGCATAACGACCCCCTCGTTAGAGATGACGCCAAGGAACATGACGGAGGAGGGAAACTTCGTATGTTTCACGACAGGAACTTCCTTGGTGTCTTTGTAGATCCACCAGTCGTTGTGCCTGTTGCTCGTCTGGTCCTGGATGAAATTTTTTTCATCAGAGAAAGCCTCAACATTCTTTCAATAGGGCCTGAGAATCACCGCTGAGATCTCCAGGAGATGCTCTGTCAGGTCTCTGCATATACAACTTTTGTTTTTATTGCTTATTTCGTTTTCTTTTTGCCAAGTGTTGGATTTTGCTGCAACAGTGTGTATAAAATCAACCTTGTTGAATTAACAGTGCCATATGAAAGCCCGGATGGAATAAAGCCACGAATATAAAACTAATAAATATGAAAACCTAAAGTCAGAGCTGTTAAAGGAAGGGTATAATGTAATTATTAGAGCAGTGGAAATTGGAGCAAGGAGTTTCGTTTCAGGCACTCTGTACCGATTTTCTGGGCCAAATTGGAATCAAAGGGCGTAATAGGACCAAAAGCATAAAACGCCTAATAGAAGTAACTGAAAATAGTTCTATGTGAATATGAAAAAAAAAAAAAAAAAGAAGAAATATTCCGTGGAGCGTTTCAGTGAACACGACGGCATGACATGACTGATCATGAATGCGTAATGAGGTTTACGTTGGATTCTCAGAACGCGAGGTTTACCTTTTTTTTTTTTCGTAAATCTAATTTCGCCGTTAGACATTTGAACTAGTATATTCACAACACACTAGTATATCGTTATAATGGGGCCTCACATCAGTGAGGCGGGACGGTGTGCAAGTGAAACCATTGAGAGGAAGGCCCTGAAACGGTGCACATTCTCTCCTGATGACCCTAAATTAATTTAGATATGAATTCGAGAGGAACACATTAAAATATATTCAATGAAATCATATGCCATAGAGAGGCTCGATGTAAATGTCATTGGCATGAGGAGCATTCTTTTTACATCTGTTACCCCACCTCCATGTAAATTTATGAAATTTTAAGAAATTAAATTTTGTTAGGAAAATTGGTTTCATTAGTTAAACACAGTAATCATTGAGAAATGTAAATCATATATTTTTCTTTTGAAAGATTTTGCCTCTATTTCCGAAAATCTGTTTCCAATAGTAAAATAAAAATGCAATTTAACTAAGTTGATAAATTTTTCATTGCTTGAATAAATGATATAAATTAATGACATTATAGTCTGAAGAAATTTTTTTCGATTAATAAGGAAATTTTAGTGAATTGTTTTAATTTTTTTAATTATGATAATTTCCAAAGTTTCAAAAATATTTAAAAAAAATTTTTTTTAATCATTTCACCCCAAGCAAGGCATTCCATTGCCACTATTGCGCAGGGGGTTACATAGGGGAAGGTGAAGAAAAAGAGTGGTTAGATATAGGAAATGTCAGAAGGATGGTGATAGATGGTAAGAATACCGAGGATGAGGGTTGGGCAGATGGGAAGAGTGTTTGAAAGGATGGGAGCGAGTTAGTGTGTTAGGAGGTGTCCATTGACCTTACATTTAAACTCCTGGAGATTGTAGCCGCCGGGGAAGCAATCATGTGGAAGGGAATTCCACAGTCGGGAAGTGCGAGAAAAGAAACTGTTGGAGTAGAAGTTACGGTTGCATTTTATCGGTTTCACTGTAAAAGGGTGGGATCTAGTTGCTAATCTAGTTTCTCGTGCAAATTCGTATCTAGGGGGCAGCAGTGATCTAAGTTCATTGGAGCAGAAGCCGTGAAAGTATTTATTGAAGAGACACAGGGAAGCCACGTCGCACCGGTGAGAGAGGGACTGCAGGCGGTCTGCCAAGTTGGTATCGATCACATTACAGACCCTCCGCTGTACCTTGTCGAGAAGCCCGAGGAGAATAGCAGGAGCACCCGACCAGATATGGCAGCTGTATTCAATGCACGGGCGGATGGTAGATTTATAAATGTACAAGATAGATTCAGAGAGAAAAAACTTCCGGGCCCTGCACAGAGAACTGACTTTCATAGCAGCGGATTTAGCAATGGATTCGATATAGTCATTCCATTTGAGGTCCGCTGTAAGTGTGAGACCAAGGAGGCGTAGTGTTTTACTCTCTAGGAGGCAAGCCTGGTCCATGCTAATGGGAGGTAGGTGCGATTGTCTATGATGGTTAATTGATAGTAGCTTTGTTTTAGAAGCATTAAAGCTTACAAGCCATTTCGTACCCCAGTCCACTACGGATTGGAGGTCCTTTTCAAGCTCGGCTGCAAGGTTAGCTTTGTCGCCTACACCAGAAAGATTTGCTGGGGTTAATTTATAAAATTATTAAGCGAAGATTATATTTATTAATCGAAAATTAAAGCGTTTAATACAAATCGTTGTGCCGTCTTACTTTTCAAATATTTTTTTTCTTGTGTATTTGAAGTTTTTTAATGGTAATTTCTATGTTTAAATTAAAAGGTCATGTGTTTTAGGGTTTCCTCCCCTTGACGGAAAAAAATGAACAATTATATCACTTGTGATTGCCACTTTTATCTTATTTTATCTCGCATCTGTGAAATCTGTCAACACAGTGTGGAAAGGTCAGAAAGTTGAACTCTCTGTTTAAGAAATAGTTTTATTCCAAATTTCATGCTATAAATAAGTTATACTTGTGTAAATCAGATTGATTTAACATTAAATTTGATAATTTTCTAAAAATAATGTGTCACAGATATACTTTGTTTTTTGGAAGATTTTTAAAACCGAGAATTAACTTTTGTTCACAAATGTGTCACGCGCTCAAAAATGGCTGAAAAATTTAAAAATTAAAAAAAAATTTAAAAACTTTAGTTTCCAATTAATATAATTTTTGTTTGAAATACACCAGAGTATTTTACTTACTGGAAATAGTAAATTTAATCATTTAGCTTTCAATTAAAACTAAAATAGTAGCTTCAAAAAACATTTTTTTATTTTTAAAAATTTAATTTAAAAGTTAGTTAACAAAAATGAGTCAAGATACTTATTATATACTCATCCTGACAACGCGTGAACGAATAGTGATTTTCACCGGTCGGCAGGCTCACTCAGATTGTGAAATTTTGTTTTTTTGATTTGTGAAAAATAATTTAATGGAAGAGTTTTTCTTGTCAATATTTCCAGAACATTTGATTTCTATGGTCCTGAGCCAGACATAGGCTTGCCTCAAACAGGCTCAAAATCAAGGTTTTCCGAGAAAAGTTCCATCCGACAACTTCGTGTCTAAACATCTTCGATCGTAGGTAGTAGCAATAAGGGGCATAGGGTCGTATTTTTTCCCAGAAAATTTATTACGTCGTTGCAGAAAAAACACAACAAAACAGCACACATTTTGATTTATGAATTTCTCCATACAACATATCAGTGATGCGTTTTTTTAAAAAATCATAGAAATGAAGCAAGACGGGTTATTAGTGCACAGGGGCTTACTGTGAAATAAAAGATTAGTTACAGTGGGGTATTGAAGAAAGGATAAAAGATGAACGGGATTCAAGAAGGAAGAAGATGGCAATTGACGTTGCATTTAAATGTTCAGAGATTGTAGCTATCAGGGAAGCAAGCAAGCAGAAGTTCCACAGACGAGAGGTGTGAGAAAAAAAAACTGTTCGAGTAGAAGTAGCAGTTATATTCAACTATTAAACGGTCAAAGGTGGGACCTAATGCCAATCCAGTAGCATGCTTAAATTCACGTGAACGGGGCACCAGGTAAAAAAGTTCATCAGAGCAGTTGTCATGAAAATATTTCTAGAAAAGACAGAAGGAAGTGAGAAAGTGACTGAAGTCGAGATTCTAAGTAAGGAATGATTACATTACAGATCCCTCTTTAGATTTTTGTTGAAAACCTCGAGATGAATAGCAGCAGCCCCTGACCAGATATGACAACAGTATTCAATGCACGGTGAATAGTACACTTATAAATGTTACAAGATGTATTCTGACGAGAAAAACTTTCTGGACCGACAGAGAGACCCAACCTCCCTAGTAGTAAATGCAGGTATAGGTCTGATATATTCATTCCTTTTCAAGTCGGTTGAAAAGTGAGGCCAAGGAGGTGCAGTGTGTTGCTTTCAAGGAGACTGACATCATCCATTATGATGGCTGGCAGGAAAGTTTCTTTATTTCAAATAAAGGAAAGCATTTTTTTTTTATTTGAGGCATAAAAATTTACAAGTCATTTCCTACCACAGTTAACCCCTGATTAGAGGTCCATTTCAAGAGCAGCAACCGGGTTTATTTTGTCAGCCTAGACAGATTTCTTTTTGAGACGAGAGTATAAGATGGTGTCATCTGCACAGATGTCTACTTAGGAAATGATGACATCAGGAAGATCATTGATAAAGACCAGAAACAACGTAGGACCTAGGACAGAGCCTTGAAGGACGTCTGCGTTCGTGTGAAACGATCTTGAAGAGTTCCCGTTCAAAAGGAACTTCATTTCACTATTAGACGGGAACGATTGGATTAGTCGTCCAGAAATACCGTAACCCTGGAATTTACACAGAAGGCCAGCATACCAAATCCTGCCAAACGCGTTCAAGATATCTCAAGCTATAACTCGAGCTTTGCCATTATTATGAAGATCCTGGTATACATATTCAGTGATGGCCGTAAGCACATCAGCGATAGACTTGGCAAGGCGGAAACCATAGTGTTTGTCAGTGAGTAGGTCGTGAAAGATAGGATTCTTAACTACTTTAACATTGATTACTGCTTCAAATACTTTGCCGAAAAGCAGTAAGAGCCTAATAAATTGATAGTTAGAGAGGTCATAAGGTTCAGCAGATTCTTAAAAACAGAAACTGCAGATGAGGACTTCCAACAAGCAGGAAAGCAGGCAGCAGAAGGGATATAGTTATAGAGTTTGAAGAATTCAGTTTTGAAGAATGCCGGGAAAGCATTATTTGAAATAAGATCACTAAATAAAATCTGGCAAAACACCTATGGGACAAAAGCCGATTTGCAGTGGAAATAGTATACATGGAATTACAATTGAAAGTGTTACGTTGGGTAACAGAATTATGTGAAATAATACAAAACAACGTAATAATATAAAAGTAGGTGTATTGACAGAAAAGAGAAGTATTTACAAGAGGTGAGGATTAGTAGAATACAGAACAAGGTAATTAGTATACAGTATCGTCGTAGAGACGTGATAGATTGACTAGTAGAACACTTCCGGTGCAATACTAGAAATACCCGACTGACTCGCTCACTCGACTTCCTTCCTCGAGGTATAATCACTACTATTTTATATAGTGATTCGAATAGTCCATTTCCGTGGAAAGGTGGAGAGCGCCCCAACAGAAAGTCTGTAAAGTAAACGTAATCCCTCATGAGTACATGAGAAAAGGTGAATAAAAATTTTGGCACCTAATCCTATAATTCCTACAGGAAATGATCCCTCGTTAGACACTATAGTTTGGCGCTACAAAATCGCAACACTTTTAACTGCAGCTACAGCATAAATAGGTAAAACATGCAAGTAGACGAAAAATAATAATATAATCAAGATGTTAACCATTAAACACAAAATATTTGGAAAGGAAACTTTCAACAATATTAGAATGAGCTTTAACAATTAATGAACTTCAGAAATTAAATTTCCTGAAAATCTGTTTTAATAACGATTTTGTAAATTTTAAGAGACGGTAATGCTGTTTAGTCAATGAATACTGAATCCGTTCTACATGAAAACAGCTAACTTTATCATTAACATTAACATTACGGAAACCAGTGCTCATATCAACTAATTTAAGCCATCAAAGTTTACCATATTGTGATAATTGTTGTATACCTTACAATGGGAAAATGCTAATTCACTTGATTCAAGGAATTTTACCATACATGTTTTTGAGTAAAATATGGGGCAACAGAAACAAAGAATGAAATAAAGCGGGAAAATGCTCTCAAAAGAAACCAATGAGAATATTTCTCAACATTAAAATTTTCAGTCTTGTTGGTTTGCTACTAGCTGAAACTTGTCGTTGAAACAATTACAATTTACAATCCGTAATACTTAATGATCAATCTTCTAGATAATACCTTTCCATTGCACTAAAATACGGCTTACTGTAATATGCCAATGGAAATGGACATTTTTTCTTGAGATTAAATGGATCTTGTGAATGAAAAAACATTCGGCGTGAAGATGGTAAAATACCATGAAAGTAAGAACAGGTTATGGTTAAAGGAAAGCAAAATCAACACAGATCAAATCTCGATTCCATTAACAATGACGAGCAATAAATTATAAGAATAAATAGGTTCGCTTATCGTCCGGTTCACACTTCTCTCCGGTATTTTAAACAGTTTGCGTAATGGGAAATATCACTTTCCTATTTAAGATTTTGAAGGTTCCCAGTTCCTTAAAATGTCTTCTCATTCTCTTTCGCTCCCACTAACCCCTTTGAGTCTTAGTGGCATTATCGACTTACTTGGGTAGAACTGATAAACAAAACAATAAAAACACCACTGCATAAAGGGGAATAATTATATGCCGCAGTTATCATGATTATGATTTTCTTACCCATCGATGACATAGAGTTAATATATTCTTGCTTCTTTTGAATTCTTCTTCCGTCTTCTTGCTTCCGTCTTCTTTCTGTTTTATTTAGCTTCCATTTTCTTTATGCTTTTTGCTTCTTTGTCTTCTTGTGTTTTATTTTTGCTTGCTTCATTTTACTTTTTTACTTCCGTATTCTTTCTGCTTCTTTTTTCTTCCTCTTCTTTTTTTATTCTTGTTTCTTTTTTTCTTGTCACTAGCTTCCGTTTTTTTTTGTGCTTCTTCCTTTTATTTTCATCGTGTGTCTTCTAAATTTCTTTTGCTTTTTTTCTTGTGTTTTCTTTTTTATTCCTCTTGCTAGCCGCCTACTTTTTGCTTCCTCTTTTTCTTGTTTTTGTTTCTTCTTTCTACAGACTTATTTTTGCATCTACTTCGCGCTTCCTCATCTTCTTTCCACCTTTCTACTTTCTTGATTTTGCCTTTTCTTGCTGCTATGTTCATTTTGCTTCTTCACTTATTCTTGTTTCTATTTTTCTTTCTATTTCTTTTTAGTTCTTCTTGCTTCATGTATCTATTTTTCTTGCTTCATGTATCGATTTTTCTTGCTTCATTATATATGGTTTCTTTTCCTTTTTGCTTATTCATCTCCTTCGTTTTGCATCTTCATTGTTTCTTGTTTCCTTTTCTTGTCCCTTGCTTCACTTATTTTTTGTTGTTTTTTGCTTCTTCTTCATCTTTTTATTTTCTCCTTGTGTCTTCTATGTTCTTTTTCTTCATCTGGTGTTTTCTTTTTGCTTTTCTTCTCCCCTTTCTTATCTTCTTGCTTCTTTTCTTTTTCTTTTCTTATCTTCTTGCTTCTTTTCTTTTTTCTTCTCTTATCTTCTTGCTTCTTTTCTTTTTTCTTTTCTTATCTTCTTGCTTCTTTTCTTTTCTTCTCCCCTTTCTTATCTTCTTGCTTCTTTTCTTTTTTCTTTTCTTATCTTCTTGCTTCTTTTCTTTTTTCTTTTCTTATCTTCTTGCTTCTTTTCTTTTTTCTTTTCTTATCTTCTTGCTTCTTTTCTTTTCTTCTCCCCTTTCTTATCTTCTTGCTTCTTTTCTTTTTTCTTTTCTTATCTTCTTGCTTCTTTTCTTTTTTCTTTTCTTATCTTCTTGCTTCTTTTCTTTTCTTCTCCCCTTTCTTATCTTCTTGCTTCTTTTCTTTTTTCTTTTCTTATCTTCTTGCTTCTTTTCTTTTTTCTTTTCTTATCTTCTTGCTTCTTTTCTTTTCTTCTCCCCTTTCTTATCTTCTTGCTTCTTTTCTTTTCCCCTTTCTTATCTTCTTGCTTCTTTTCTTTTTTCTTTTCTTATCTTCTTGCTTCTTTTCTTTTTGATCTTAATCGTCGTTTTTTCCTCTCGCCAGTGAATGCCAAAACCCTTCCCGAAAGCCTGTGCACGGAATGGATGCAGTCTGATATATTTCTGATTTTATTTTAATCTTTCCTATGCTGTTAAAGAAAAAGCCATCGAAGTCAATCAACGCTCACTCACTTTTCTCTTGTGTAATTTCACTCGTGGCATGAACAGCGAGGGAATTACCCACGCAACATTCCGCACATGACTCGTCATTTACTGCGTCTCTTTTACAAAATCAGGCAAGGACGGGCTGAGACCTATTAATTCTTTTCCGCCCACGCTTTGGGCTTGTTTACTTATCTCGAGACGTGTTCATTTAGTTATCTATGTAATTGTAATCTTTATTTAAATTAATCCTTAGCTGTTTCAAACTTCATTATAATGCGCTTCCACGTATAATGCGCGGTCGGTTTTATTTTATTAAATTATTTTTTAAAGTAAAACTAATTTTTTTTTAATCATTTCACCCCGAACAAGGCGGAAACGCCACTGATGTGCAGGGGGCTACATAAATGTAAAAAGAATTAGAAAAGAGTGAGGAGTACAACCTAGTTAGAAAGGAACAATAGAAAGCTGAGAAAGCAGGTGCGATGACAGATACATAGGTGGAGAGAAAGGGAAGGTTATACAGGGGTGGGGAGAGAGCTAGAGTCCAGTGGTTAGTAGATGAGTATTGACTTTGCATTTCAATTTCTGGAGGTTGTAGCCGTCAGGAAAGCAAGAATACGGGAGCGAGTTCCACAGGCGGGAAGTGCGAGAGAAGCTGCAGGATGGAAAAATATAATTCTTTTAAGCGTTGTAACTGAAGGAATGAAGCTGTGAAATTTAAATCCACCTTGTAAAGCGGGTAAAAATTAAAATGCTTCTGATTTTTGTTGTCAATGGATTCAACCAACACTTTTATCCACTGGGCCATGTGTTCTTGAGCATTGGCTGAATCCAGTGACTTTCCCCAAAGAGTTGTGAGTACAATACCTGGCTATAGCAGAGGTCATCAAAAACTTTGAATTGAGTTAATGGGAGATAACTGATATTGAGACATATAGAAGAAACATGACTCGTGGAACTAGAAAAATCTACGCTTGAGGGTTCAGTTCGAAGTTCCAATTATTTGAAGAAGGGCATACATCCGCCGAAACGTCGTGAATATGGCAACGAAAATAAGAACAATTATTCTGAATAATGATAATAGTATAAATAATTACAATACTTCATTTCAGAAATATAAACAAAAATATCGCATTTTTGGAAGTATAGAGTTGAAGTGGATACCTGGTTTTGAAATAGTGGAATACCCGGGTTGGAAATAAACGTCTCGTTTTTTTAAATTTAATTTTTTACAACAGTGTATACTATTTCTATTAGTTTGCGTACACAAGAAAAAATTATAAAGAAAATGTGCTCTTTAGCGGGGTTCGACACTAGGTTTACCTATGTAGGAGAAATCCGTCGTTCACTAGACCCCCTCGGCCCCTCGGCCACAGAGATTATTACAGCTTTTGTTTGTCCGTTTAAGGAATGCACACTTCGTCGTTATTCTCGAAAGCCATTGTCTATCTGAAACGTATTTCTAAATAATTATTAGATTTATTTTTAATCTGACATTTTTTATTACTTTAAACGTTATTTTAGCTGTGTATTACGTCTATCGGTCAGAATGGTCGTTGTGGTGCAGTGGATATCGATTCGGAACGACAAATTGGGGAGCCGAGTTCGAATTCCAGTTGAATTCCTTGCATTCACTTACGCAGAAATACTCGTGGGAAAGGTAATAATTCGTCTCTTCCCTCTAGTTATGGGTTAAATAATAGGACAGATTGGGTTCTATAGCCGTGACTGGCAACCAGTTTACCGCAGAAAGCAATGGCAACCTACTGCGGGATAATCTTCTGCCTCGAAAGAGACATGATCGACCAAGCGTGTATCACGCATGGCACTTAACTGACTGCTTACGTCTATCAGTCTGCACACTTGAGAAAAAATAACGAGAAAGAGGCTCGACGACAGAGTCCAAGCCTGCACCCCCTTCGTAGGAGAAATTGTAATATGTCTAAAGTAGACGGATCCAATATGTATTTGAAGAAAAGCCATTAATTGTAAGATAATTATTTACTAGCATTTTTAGAGTGGGTAGAGTAACCTTTTGCATTTTTCTTATGCGCGTAAAAAGCTGTAAACTGGATCTGTCGAAACGTTGTGATGACAAAAAAAAAAAAAAAGAAGTGAAATAAAATAAAAGCTTTCGAGCGGTATGAATACAAAAAATGATTAACTCGGACATAAACATATTCAGACGTACTAGATAGAGAGATAATTATACTCTTTCGTACAGGCCAAAACATCAAAGATGACAAGGAGAGCACATTTCAATCGTCCCTCCTTACCTGCGAGAGATATGTGCCAAGACCACCCTGTAGATGTCTGAAACAATAGACAGTATCGGACCTCATATAGATTATGCTTTTCCTTTACATACTTACTTGATATGCATGATTAAGTTTAATTTATACATTAGTCAGCTAGTAAATAAAATATTTATTAATCAGGGCCGGATTTAGACCTTAAGAGGCTCCTTGGCGAACGTCTGACACTGAACTCTGAAATTTTATTCATATATTAAATTGTGACCTCTTCAAGTCTGGAATTGGCTGTTATCTTTCCTGCATAACGCCCAAAGCTTTACTTCTTGCCCTTTCATACGTTCATACAACGCCACGCAGTAAGCCACTATCTTGAGTGTCTCTTGTGCCTTTTTTGTGTGAACATTAGCAAAACATAAATAAGCTGCCCAATCCTCACTTGAATTGACAGAGCTCAAAAGTGTGTACGTGCCCTTGTGGGGGATGAATTATTTTCTACTCTGCAGCCCTTTCTTCTAGACGCAACGTCGCAAGACTCTTGTTACTCTATCGATATTTTCATGAAAAATGTTTTGACGAGAAACATTCATTTGTTTTATTAGTTCAGATCTTTATAGCTGACACCACATGCCATATACATCGGGTGGGGGGAATGACACTTCATATTTCTGATGGCTTCTTCCAAATAGTCGCTGCTTTGTGGAACATGCACAAATGATGATTCCCCAATCACTGCAATGTTAAACTCTTTAGATCCAGGATCAGGTGTTATCTGTCCTACATATCTTCATAGTCTGCACTTCCTAGATCCGCCTCTAATGTTCATAAAGCAATCTCATTTAATAACCCAAAACGTTTTTCTTGTATTAGGGGAACTAATAGCATTATATATATATATATATATATATATATTCCATTTTTAAACGAGTTATTTCGCTACCCAGATTTTTACCGGGTCCTGGGTATGACGGCAAACTGCATCCGGCAGCAAGATCTCTGATTGGGAGATTGTGAGGAGCATGGAACCACCTTTTAATTGTTGTTGTTCCCAGGTCCACTCTGACCCGGAGTGGTAGCAACTGTTAGGGTCCCAGCTATGGGCAAATAGTTAACCCCCAAACTAGGGTCAAAACACAATGAAAGCATAAAAATAGAATTTTATAGAAAAACATTTATTTTCGAAGGAAAAATATTACCAACAATACATTTTTTAAGAAAAAAATTATCACCATAATTCGTTTTTGAAGAAAAAAATATATTACCAGAAATACATTTATGAATACAAAAGTAGAAGATATCTTCAGTTTCTAAAATAAAAAGAAAAGAAAATTTATCAAAATCTGATTAAATCAACCTTATCACTATAACTGAACAACAAAAAATAATACCTTAAAACTCCCACCTTTTTGGCATTAAATAACCCACAGAGGTTGATATGCCGTGAAACAAAACTCAAACTAAAGATTTTTACCATGTGTAGCGTCTTCAGGCGATTTTTAATAAAAGAAAAAATTAAAAATCGCCTGAAGACACCACTCATGGTAGAAACCTGGGCAGCGAAATAACTCGTTTAATGAAAAATATTCAAAAGCTCTACAATATAATTGTATAGAACACTTTTTAACACAAATGTGTACTGGTCTAACCCTATTATGACCAAAGACTATGTATTAAACAATCAATCAATCAATCAATATATATATATATATATATATATATATATATATATATGTGTGTGTGTGTGTGTGTGTGTGTGTGTTTAAGCAGCAATTTTCTTTTAGCCATGTCAGAATAAATAAATTGCAAACATTGGGTATGATTTTTTTATGTTTTAAATAAAATCCGTTCATACTCACGGATAATCTTTCGCGTATTACAATTGAAAGATGTAAGAAATTAGTTGTAAGTTTGACAGTTATTTTATTATTCATTTCTCGGTATTCCCAAGTACTTTCAATCTTCTTCCGAGATCATCTTCAGTGCTGTGAGTTGTGGTAAGAAAAAATAACCGAAAAACTGTGTTGCTAAAAATTACTGTGAATTTTCTTCTGGCTTCAAATGTAACGGTTGACAAATTTCTTAGCGTTCATTAGAATGTGAAAATTATCTAAAACGGATCTTTTTTTATATTGTAATGTCATGGTCATGCGCGTGTTAAAGCATGAAAAAAACTGTTATTTTTTTAAAACATTTTAGAACATTAGTGCAGTATTCAAAGCTGATTCTATGAATATTGCCTTGGCGATCTGTAGTTTGCTTTTGTTGTTTTTTGGTGTAGGATAGTTGTGTTATCGATCATTAATTTTCTATATTATGAATGTAGACAGGAATGTTGTTGTAGATACTTTGAAATGGATGAATAGTCAGACATGTGTAGTGTAAGAAGTCTGGTTAATATAGTTGTTGTAAATCGAACATATATAATTTTTTTGTCAGAGATACATTCTCCCAAGGGACATTTGAATTGATATATAATGTTGGTTTTACGTAATACATCAGTTGGTTGGGAGGAGTTATTACGGATAATTAAATTAGTAGTATTGTATTTTTTACAGATATCAAACTCTTTTATTGCAACCAGATGAAAAGTGCCTGAAAAGCATACCACGATTTGAACCCAAGACTTCCGAGTGAAATTAAGTAGACAGAACTTTTCAGAGGCAGTTGATCATTGTGCTAGTACGAGGTCACAAGTCCTTTAACCGAGGTTTTGGGCGTACCGGCCTTGGTTAAACTGCAGATGATTCGCACTCTCTCTCCCAGAAACTATAACTATTGTCTGTTCAGCGTACTAAACCACAGAATCTATGTTTGTTGAACAAATACAAATGTGCCTGATCAGGCGTCTACAAGAGGGATTGATTTAATACATATATATTTGTTCGTGTTTGTGTATGTGGATTTCCACTTGCACGCACACAAATATATATATATATATATATATATATAAGTGAAGTGACAAAAAGTTTGAGACAGTATATAGCAATATGCAACCCCGCCTAACGTCAAGCCAACTTGAGCTCATTTAAGTGCAGTTTAGCAGCGTCTCAAAAATATACAAAGATGAGAAGATAGGGACGGGATTTTAATTTGTTAGAAAGTGTGGAATTATATGATAACTACGAATACAGTAAGGTGAAACAAGTAATTGGACAGTAAAAAATGGATTTAGAATCATATATTGAAAGAAAAGCATTGTCTAAAGCTCACAATATATCCGTAAAACAATTATAAATGCAAATAAACAGCAAAAATAAATTATTTGACACGTATATATATTTTATATACAAATTATTAAAACAGGTAATGAAAAAAATAATTGGAAAGAATATAAATTATGCTTTAAATGTCTTTAATATTTAGTTGGTCCTCCTTCATTTGCAATCACAGCTCTCTGTTCCTGTAGCTCTCTGCAAGCACCTGGCATGATTTGGTGGGAATTTTAGCCCCTTCTTCTGCAAAAACTTTCAATTCACTGAGGTTCTTTGGTCGCTTTTCACGAATCTGATTCTTTAGTGTTCTCCAAAGATTCTCTATTGGATTCATGTCCAGCGATTGGCTGGGCCATGTCAACACGTTGATGTTATTGTTTTGAAGCCATGCACATGTTGCTTTGGCTGTGTGTTTCGCATCATTGTCCTGTTAAAAAACCCAATCCGGTCCAAGTTCTAATTTCTCAACTGATGGCTGCAAGCAATCTTCTAAATTCTGAATATATTTAACTGCATTCATTGTGCCCTCAATAATTTTCAGTTGTCCCGTACCATTATATGCAAAGTATCCCCAAACCATAATGCTACCGCCTCCGTGCTTCACAGTGGGGATGGTGTTCTTTTGATTGAAGGCTGTTTCCATCCTTTCTCCAAACATGGATAGCATCGTTGTGGCCATAAAGTTCAATCTTGCTTTCATTAGACCATAAAATTTGCTTAATAATAGTCATCATGCTTTTGTAAATTAGTTTTGGTAAATTAGTTTTGGTAAATTAGTTTGGTAAACTCATAACCTTCGCTTCTCACATTCAATAACTCTGGACTTTGTGTGTCGCATATTCAGTGAACATTTAGTGAAAAGGCTCGTTTGTCTTTGATGAGAAATCTCAGTAACTTTGCACATTTTATTTTAGCAAAAAATCGGGGATGTTTGGATTGTTTATTTAGTTTTCCGACCGGTGGATTCGAACTTGAAAGCCAGCATTCAAAAGTTCGGATTTCACTTTAATTCGAACACAGGTTGGGAGAAAATGAGCAACTACCTGAACCACTAAGCAGTCTTGACGAGATCAACTCTTACAAATCGAGTGGTCTGGCGAAGACAAATCAAAAGAGAGAGAGAGAGAGAGAGAGAGAGAGAGAGAGAGAGAGAGAGAGAGAGAGAGAGAGAGAGAGAGAAAAGAAAAAAGACGAGAAAAGAAAAAAAAAGAAATTAAAAATTTGTGTGTGTGGGTGGTCTGTGCTCTAGTGGCAATGATTCGCAATCTGATAGCCCTGATAAGTCCGGTCGCCAATTTGCAGAGGTTTGTTCTTGCCGGCGTTAGCGTGTTGTTTAAGCAGAACCCGATAGGCGAAAAGCATCGAAGACTAACAATAAAAGTCGCATTCCGGCCACGGCGAGGCCGATAAATCAGAGTCCCTTCCCTTCCTTGTCAAAAGGTTGAGTCTGGAGCAGCCGCCATTACCGTCTCCCTGTCCCTAAATGATTGACTTCTTTGGCTTTCCCTTGCTAAAGCGCCTCCTTGTTGTTTCCCGCCGTTTATGACGCCATATTAAATTTCGCCTTTTTACTCTGCTGCTTTTTATTTATTCCGACCCCATTTACGTTTCTTGCTTCTTTATATATGTAATTTTTGACAACACCCACTCACTCTTCCGGTCTGTAAGGAGTTCCTTCCATTTTATTTTTCCCCATCTTATTCTCATTTCTTCTGTTCGTTAAAGTTATTTATTTATATCTTCAGCCATCTTTCTTTCTTTTTTCTTTTCGTTTTATTCTTCTTTCCAGATGTTTTTTCTTTTCTTTTCGTTTCTGTTCTTTTTCTTTTTTTTATTTTGACCATATTCACTTTGTTTTCTTGCCCTCTTACTGTTGGTTGGTTGGATAGTTGGTTGGATAGTTTGAGTGTTTCTTTCTCATTTTTAATGGTTTCTTTCTTTTCATTACTTCTTTCTTTTTCATGTTACTTTCTTCTTTTTAAAAGTCAATTCATCTTAAGCAAGGTGATAATGTCACTAAGACGCTCTAGGGGGACCTACTGGGAGTGAATGTGAATGGAAAGAATTTAGAAACTCAATCCTTAGAGAACAGGGATAAAACTCTAATCGTATTCAAAATATTGAGGAAGAGCATGAACCGGACGTTAGGCAAACTTAATTCCTCTTTTCTATATATGCGTTTGTATGTGTGAGTGTATGAATGCGTGTGTGTGTGTGTCCGTGTGTGTGGTGAAGTTGAAGATCGCTTCAGGCTTGAAAGTAACAGCAACCATGCAGTTTTGATCCCTATGTCGACACTGTCTACATCTAAACTTTCCAATGCTAACCACTTATTTTTCATAAACATTGTATTTTCTATTTTACATATATACATAGGGGTTACTAATATATATATATATATATATATATATATATATATATATATATATATATATATATATCTTGTTTAATTACTTAGTTTTTGGTCATAATAAAATTAGACTAGTGCACATCTGTATTAAAGAGTGTTAGCTTCTGAATATTTTTCATTTGTAAACGAGTTATTACGCGACCTAGGTTTCTACCATGAGTGTTGTCTTCAGGCGATTTTCAATAACTGGTTTTACCGTTTACCTTTTAAGAACGCTCACGTAACGATGTTTTTTTGAACGCTCACGTGGCAGGAAACTTTTTGAACTCGTAATTTTTAAAATTACAAGAAATTAACGTTTTCATCCATGGTTGTATGAACCTAAGAGGTATTTTTAGTATTGCTAAACTTAGTCATAATTTCCGTTCTTTCATTCAATTCGTTCATTTTTGTTTGGGAATAGTGTAATCTCTAACTTTTCTTCCTGGCACAGTCTACATATTTTGCCACCGTTGTAAAACTTGGCTGTTTTCACTATACTCCACGTTATGTTTGGGTCTTTTCCATAAAAATACTATCTGAACATATTGATATAATCCTACATTGCCGCAAATCAATACTTTTCCATAAGGTAAAGCATGGATTAAAAATTCAAAGAACGGCACATTTGATATATCACAAGGATCGTATGATTGAGCAGAAATTTCAGAATTGATGGGCATGACTAAGTGTAACCATACTAAAAAATACCTCTTAATTTCATACAACTATGGATGAAAACGTTATAATTTCTTGTAATTTTAAAAATTGCGCATTCAAAAATTCCCTACCACGTGAGCGTTAAAAAAATCAGCGCTACATGACCGTCCTTGAAAAAAAAAGGGTAAACAGTAAAATCAGTTATTGAAAATCGCCTGAAGACACTACTCATGGTAGAAACCTAGATCGCGCAATAACTCGTTTACAAATGGGTATATATATATATATATATATATATATTGCATTTCCAGCGAAGTAGACCCCGAAGTCAACAGCAAACGGCGACAGTTTGTTTCATGCTTGAACACAGACTTCAAGCTATGTGTGTTGTGTTTTGGCTTGACTATTTATATATGCTGGCCAATGGTGTATTATGGGTAATATGGTCGATTGTGTTATCATAATTCTTATTGGTTGGTGGTAGCGGTTATTTTTCAAATTATTCTAGATGTTATTGAGTTGGAATAATTGTGGATACGAATGCGGTTATTTGTTTCTATTTCATAGTGTTGTTAACCTTTTACTTGTTACTTTTCATTTATTGGTTAATTATTCGTTGTTGTCTATTATTATTATTGCATTTATTTTTGCTTATATCTACTTCTAGTGAGGAGAAAAATAAATTAAAAAAAGAATTTGTAAAAAAAATTCAGAGTTCAGGTGAAAACGATCAAAATATAGAGTTGAAGTAGAATTTAGAAGGAACCGGAAACCCAATCGTAAACAGGAAACCATGAATAAACCTTTACTCCTGTTCAAAAGACTATAAAGCTCCTCCCTTTTTTCGTTTAAAGGTCATTCTATTCTCTTTTTTTGTATACGTTAATCTTATTCTCTCCTTTCTTTTTCTTTTCTCTTTTCTTAATTCTTTCTTTCTTTCTTTCTTTCTTTCTTTCTTTCTCATTTACAGTTCTTTCTTTCTTTTTCTTGTTCACGACTTTTTCTTTTTCCTACCTCTTTTCTTTCCCCCATTCTTTCTCACCCTTACTTTTCTTCTTATTTCATCGTTTCTTTCTTTCAATCGCATTCACTCTTTACTTCTTTCTTCCCATTATTTCTTTCTTTTGTTTCGAAGTTTCATTTATTCTTTTTTTACGCGTATATTAATTTCCTACACTTTTTAAAATTCCATTCTTAATCCTTACCAGTTCTCCACCTCCTCTTCTCTCTTCATTTATATATGCTGATGTAATATTCATCTGTATAGGGTTCGAATTTCAGCTGAAACTGCTAATGTTCATTTCATCTTAATGTATTTAGGAAATACATCTATAAACTTCTATATTGGTCTCCGATCTTTGGTATGACGATAAACTATATCCGGCAGCAAGACCTCTGAATGGGAGATTAGAAGTTTTAAGGAGCGTGGTCAGTCAGTCAGTTAAGTGCCATGCGCGATACACGCTTTGGGCGATCATGTCTCGAGACATGACTGACTGGGCAGAAGATTATCCCGCAGTAGGTTGCCATTGCTTTCTGCGGTAGACTGGTTGCCAACCAAGGCTATAGAACCCAATCTGTCCTATTATTTAATCCATAACTGGAGGGAAGAGACGGATTAATACCTTTCCCAAGGGTATTTGTGCGTAAGTGAATGCAAGGAATTCAACTGGAATTCGAACTCGGTTCCCCGATTTATCGTTCCGAGTCGATATCCACTGCGCCACAACGCACATCCAAGGAGCGTGGTACCACTTCTTAATTGCTGTTGTTCCCAGTCCATATTGACATAGTTTTCATTAGTTTGTGACTTAGTGATGCTTCCGTTAGTTAAACCTTGGCTAAATTTTCACCTTCCACCTACTAAAAATTTCAGCTGACTGTCACTGTTTTCTTCTTTTTATTTCTCTATGATAAGAAAAACTCGATAAAATATTTTAAGCAAGAAAAACATTATAAATGACATATGAAAAAAAATTAAATTATTTTTAGAGGGTAAAAATAAAAAAAATAAAAATAAAAAAATATATAAAAATTCTTTAGCTTGCCTGGCAGAAATTGCCAATTCAAAAAAAGAAAAGAAATTCGCGATTTAGTGTGAATTAAATATTTAAACAACGAGAGGCTTTGCCTTGGGGATGCTAGGGAAACATACAAAGACGTTATCGCACTTATGTTCGAAATAAATATTCAACCATTGCAATCTATTACTTTTTGGGAAATTAGAGAAAAAGAAAAGAAATTCACGAGCTGGTGTTAGAAAATGAACTGGCATATAAACAAAGACAAAGTGTTGACAAAAGACAGAAGGCATCAAAAAAGGAGAAGCTTGCACATAGACGGATGCAGATGTTGCCCAATTTAGCAATTAGCCTTTCAAAACAATGATGACAAATTTATTTCTACGACTCATCTTACAAAGAAAAACTTCTACGACACAAAAAGAACTCTAACCGAAAAAAAATTGTAATATAACAAAAAAAAACCCCAAAAAACCAAAAACAAAAAACAATTGAATTCTGTTCACTTCGACCAACGAAAAACATTTCTTGGTAAAATTATACGCCATCTTTCTACCAGCCTACATACTACTTTTCAAACTGAGAAAGTAAATATTTTCGACATTGACTCTTTTCATCTATCACCATTAAAATAGTAATCTCACTTCACTTCAATTAACAACTAAATATATAATTTTTTAACATTATTTGTTCTTTAGAATTTTCTTTGAGGTATTGAACTTATAGTTAACAAAGGATAATTATGTTGTATTAAAATGTGTTGCTAAATTACTGATTATATTATAAGAGATAATAAAAGATTAACAAATGCAGAAGTATATTGATTAGAATTTAGATTAATAGCCATCTGTTATCGCCTGGATAAGTTCCAATTCCAGTAAGATACATCAATCATTACTGTGAGACTAGCTAGAACTGGAAGCCGGAGCTGGAGTTGGAGCCGGAAATTTTAAAATGTTGAAGCTGGAGTCAGTAAATTTCAAAATGTTTGAGCCGGAACCGGAGCCGGAGCCGGAGCCGGAGCCGGAGCCGGAGTCCGAGTCGGAGCCTGAGCTCGAGCCGGAACCGGAACCGGAGCCGGAGTCCGAGCCGGAACCGGAACCGGAACCGGAGTCCGAGTCGGAACCGGAACCGGAACCAGAGCCGGAGCCTGAACCGGAGCCGGAACCAGAGCCGGAGCTGAAGTTTAAGATTTAGATGTGAACTCTACTTCTGAGCAGCGTTGGCAGGTTCCCACAACAATATGCTTGTTCCCTTTCCACAACAAGAGAAAGCAACCGACAATACAAAAAGATGAGGACTGACCGGAAATATTAAAATCCGAACTGGAAGCTGCAATGGCCAAACTGAATAGAAACAAAGCAGCTGGACCAGACGACATTGTAATACAGCTGCTGACAGCTCTGGACCAATTCGGCATAAAGAAAACTGCAGAAATATTAAATGAAATTTATAACAGTAGTGTAATACCAGACGACCTAAGCAGGTCAAATTTTTTAGCACTGCCTAAGAAGCCAGGTGCAAACGAGTGCGAACTCCTACAAGCAATAACTTTGATAAGCCACATACCAAAACTCATCATCCGAATCCTGATGAATAGAGTGCGAAGCAGAATCATGCTAGAGAAAAGAACAAGAACAGTTCGGGTTCGTCAAAGACACTGGAACAAGGAACGCGATATTTATGATTAAGATGCTATCAGAAAGGGCAATACAAATGAAAAAGGACGTGCACCTATGTTTTATAGATTATGCGAAAGCGTTCGACAAAGTATGCCACAAAGAGCTGACAGCAATGCTCAGCAACCTCGACATCATTGGGAAAGACATTAGAGTAATCAAGAGTCTCCACTGGCAACAAACAGCCTGCGAACAGACAGGAAACGAATTCAGTAGATATACACAGATATAAAGAGGCGTAAGACAAGGATGTATCTTTTTACCGGATCTATTTGACTTGAACAGCGAGATTATTGTGAGGATCCTAGAAGTTATGCCAGAATTCGTCATCGGCAGCTATAATCTGAACAACATAAGGTACGCATACGATACAGTGCTGATATCAGAAACGGAAAGGAAACTACAAGACCGCCTACAGAAGGTAGCTGAAGAGAGTAAAAAGAAGGATTACAAATAAACTACAAGAAAACCGAATGCATGGTTATCAGTAAAAAGAGCAGCCCAAGATTCCAAATACAGGTGAGGGATGCCTAAATCAAAAAGGTACAAAAATTTAAGTACCTGGGAAGTCTTCTAACAGAAGATGGAAAATGCGGCACAGAGATCTGAAAGCGAATTGGCATGGTCAAGGATGCATTTCAGAAGCTGAGTAGAATATTAAGAGACAGGAACATTTCGCTAGAAACAAAGAAGATAGTACTGGATTGTTATGTGATGCCAGTTCTTCAATATGGCAGTGGATCATGGACAATCAAAGATGAAGAAAAAACTTGAAGGATTAAAATGTGGTTCTACAGAAAGGATGCTACTAATATCATGGATCGAGCACGTGAGCAATGTTGAGGTTTTGGAAAGGATGGAAACAAAAAGGAAATTAATACTGAGCATCAGCAAAGGCAGTTAAAGTTCCTGGAACATGTAACGAGGAAGGAGGGCTTGGAGAATCTGATACTCACAGATCAAATAGAGGGGAAAGAGAGACAATGGAAAGCAGTGTGTAACATACTTGACGGGCCTGAGCAGGTGGATGGCAGAGCAGGGGATTGGGTGGAGTAACAGGAGGAAGTGCGCTAGAGCCACCAGGGATAGGGGAGCATAGAAGGCCATGATCACCTATGTCCTGAAGGGACAGGGCACATAGAAGAAGAAGGCCAGCGATTAAATTTTTCTTGTTTAGCGTATAATTTTCCTTTATTATTTGAGGCTGTAATAAAAATGTATTATTGACGATGCGCATATATTTTAACTGCAACTAGTATTTCTACTAATTTTGATGACGTATACTAATAATTAGCATGATTTTCAATAACCATAATACGTATATAAGCCTAGTTCTTTGTGTTTGCCAAATATTTATATTTTTGCTAATATTTATTTATTTTATTAATTTATTTTATTATGTTATTTATTATCTTTTCTGAACTAAAACACTTGTCTATCATTTTAACTCCTTATGTCTAAAAAATTAAAACGTACTTTAAAAGAATAAAATACGATCTGTAATAATGAATGAAAATTGCAATATTTGTTAGTGTTTAACAGAGAGAAAATGTCTTGCTAGTTTGTGATATTACTATTTTTACAGTTAAAAATACAGTGCGTATCAGCATTAACGTGTTCATAAAAACAATAAATATTATAAAATTGGAGGGTGACACTCGAAGGATTGCACTGCAGAAACTAAAGAATGTACAACAAAAGCAGATACAATTGTTCCATTATGTATTAAATTCAGAAAATGCTGCAACAGAAGCAAGTTATAAAGTTGCATATTTGCTTAGAAAAAAGCTAAACCATTCAGCGATGCCGATCTCATAAATGGATGCATTATAAAAGTCGTAGACTGTTTAGATCCTGATAAAGTTAATGTTGGGGTATCGCCCCTTTTTAGGCACTTTATGGACTCTTCCAAAGTATACAAATAATCCTGCCTACAGCGAACGGGAGTTGCGTTGTCAGTTGGCATTTGCCTCTGCAACTATGACACTGTCAGCGCTCTGCCTTCGGGTAGAGGGCGCTCTCTGCTTCCGAGCAGAGAGCAATAACCCAGTCGTGGTTCCGCCGAAGGGTAGAGGCACGACTGGGTAAAAATAGACAGACATTTTTTGGCCGGGCCAAATGGCCCGGAAATCCCAGTTAAACTGACCATGTGTCACATGTTGCCCTTACTGGGAGGGACAACTAAATAATGAGTTGCCAGTTGGCATTTGCCTCTGCAGCTATGACACTGTCAGCGCTCTGCCTTCGGGTAGAGGGCGCTCTCTGCTTCCGAGCAGAGAGCAATAACCCAGTCGTGGTTCCGCTGAAGGGTAGAAGGCACGACTGGGCAAAAATAGACAGATATTTTTTGGCCGGGCCATAATACCCGGAAAGCCCAGATATAAACTGACCATGTGTCATATGTTGCCCTTACTGGGAGGGACAGCTAAATAATGAGTTGTCTGTTGGTTGTTGTTTTTGTTAGAGTCGGTGTTTGTCAGAGTAGTTGAACCGCCGCTCGTTGGTCAGCAAGAATATAGACTATTACCCGGACTTACTCCTTGTATATATTTGACTCCTACTAACAAGTATCCCTGAATCTTCTAACCGTGTACAGGTTGTATATCTTTTGTTCAATACACTTACCTTTTTTTCTTCTCATATCTTTTTTGTCTTATTATTATATTGTGTGGTTTTCTAAACAAGAATCCACAAAAGTTAAGAAATACAAAAACGTTTTAAGAAGAACGTACAGATCGACAGAAGAAATTGGCCGGTAATGCAACAGAGCAGCGGAAATATTTAATTAAAAAAAAACTGTATATATGTCACTGATTCGGCACAAGTATTGTATTTAATTCGTGCAATAACTGACGATTTTCAATTATTTGAATAATTACTTGCTTTAGGCACCCTAAAAGTAACGTATGTGCGTTGTGGTGCATTGGTTATCGACTCGGAACGAGGAATCGGGGAGCTGAGTTCGAATTCCAGCTGAATTCCTTGCATTCACTTACGCGCAAATAACCTTGGGAAAGGTATTAATTCGTCTCTTCCCTCCAGTTATGGATTAAATAACGGGACAGATTGGGTTCTATAGCCTTGGCTGGCAACCAATTTAACGCAGAAAGCAATGGCAACCTACTGCGGGATAATCTTCTGCTCAGTCAGTCATGTCTCGAAAGAGACATGATTGCCCAAGCGTCTATCACGTATTACACTTAACTGACTGACTGAAAAGTAAATACACGTTGAGTAGATATTTTCGAAAACTTCAAAGAAATGTTATAAGGTTAAGTTAAATCTTACTAAATTGGTATTTGTGTGTACTGATGGTGCTCCAGCTACGATGGTTAAAAATGAAGGATTTATTGCACCTTTAAAAAGAGCAACCACTGCTCCAAATGTACGGATTTCTTTTCATTGCATTCTGCACCAGCAACATCTCCATGCAAAATTTGCTAGTTTAAATAATACCTTACAAACGAGTATAAGTATTTTGAGCTATACCAGTAAATGCAATGAGGCATTGTCAGCTTCGAAACCTGTTGATGATTGACGAACGATTTAATTAGTGTAGATTTGCCCTATCACTAAAAATACGCTGGGTTATCACAAGGATATGTATTGGTAAACACTTTACGACAGCAAATTGTTAACCTTTGTGAACTATCTGATGCAAAATTTCTCAGAGATATATATATTTTTTTAATCATTTTGCCCCGAGCAAGGCGGAAACGCCACTGATGTGCAGGGGTTACATAAATGTAAAAAGATTAATTAGAAAAGAGTGAGGAGTACAAACCTAGTTAGAAAGGAACAATAGAAAGCAGGTGCGATGACAGATACATTGGTGAAGAGAAAGGGAAGGTTATACAGGGGTGGGGAGAGAGCTAGAGTCCAGTGATTAATAGATGAGTATTGACTTTGCATTTCAATTTCTGGAGGTTGTAGCCGTCAGGAAAGCAAGAATACGGGAGCGAGTTCCACAGGCGGGAAGTGCGAGAGAAGAAGCTGCAGGAGTAGAATTGTCGTCTGCATTTGGCTAACCTGACTGTGAATGGGTGGGACCCAGTTGCCAGTCTGGTTGCACGAGTAAACACCTGTTGAGGAGGCATCAGTGACTTAAGCTCGTCCGAGCAGAAGCCATGAAAGTATTTATAGATTGTTTATTTATATTATTTATATTGCATTTGTGTGTGAAAACAAGCCAAAATTAATTAAATATTCCGTTCCAAAAATATATAAATCAATATATATGAGGCAAAATACGATTTCATTTAGAAAGAAGTTATTTTTCAAGTGCTTCTTGATCAGTCAAAACTTTCAGAAGAACACTTTCTCTACTAGTCAGAAGTAATTAGTGAAAGTGAAGAGAATACTTATGAATCATTTCAGGAATACCAATAAGTTTTAGACTCATTAAGAGAAATATGTAGCAGAAGATTCGGTGATTTTGAAAAGCATATCGTTGCTCTGAAACTTACTTTTCAACCTTACTTAGTTAACGCTTCAGAGGCTCTCATGGAGTTACAAATGAACCTTACTGAGCTGTCTGAAGATAATATCCTGAAAACTCTAATTACAAGAAAGATCCTATTGAAATTTGGCAAAGAGTGGTTTCACCGACTTATTTCATATTTTTCTTCAACATAGTTGTGAATCTACATGATCGTACTTGACACAAATCAAGAATTCGTTGAGAACATAGGTGACAGATGAGCATTTGGAAGACCAATTACAACTCAAATCCACCATCTTAGATCCTGATAACAAAATGTTAACTCAAAAAGGGCGTAACAAGTAAGTCATTAATTTGTCTAAAAGGTGACTAAAGTATTTGTCTGAACATGTCTTGTTTTTTTGTGTTATAATGTCTGCTTTTTTGACACTATTTGAAAGGCGCTAGTAAACTGAATAAAATTAGAAGACAAAAAAAAATAACGTTAATTTTCGATAGATTGAAGATATACTGATGACCAGACTAAAAAAATCAGAAGAATGGTAATTATGGTTTTTTCGTCTTCTGGAAAGGTAAAACAAAAAGACCATTGCTTTTGGTCAAGACTGAGATTAAGTGATACCATATTCTAAGGATCTCTTAAGAAAGAATAGATAATACTAGCTGTATAGCCCGGCGTTGCTCGGGTGTAATGAAAGCTTTAAAACTAATCCATGATCCTGGAGCTCAGACTCTTTGAATGTTGGCACGAAAGACTAAAAAGCAAGAGTTGTTTCCAGTTAAAGCAAAACCGTAGACTGAAAGAAAAATGAATGGATGTAAGTCAAATTTTGATTTCCTGGTATCGATATCAAATAAGTTTTTTTCGTCGTAAACTGAATTTTGAAGGCTAAATAAGTCCTCTGAGCAAATGGTATCATGGCTGAGACAAAGAACTACAATTATACCTACTTAGAGCCAAACCCGAAGCAAAAACTAAAATAAAAGGTCTGAAAAAAAAATAGACTTACAGGCAGATAAACAGACACACACCGACACACAAACATCCTGCCTTTTATATATCTTATCGATTTTCTGTAAGTCGAATTTTGATTTCCCGGTATCGATATCAAATTTTCTGCACTATTGTAAGAACTGCAACCTTGAAACTTCTGAATATCTTTTCTTATGTCTTTGTCTATGAGTGTATCAAATTTGATTAAAATCGGACCACTCCTTCTATAAACCGATTTTTTCGATTATCGACTTTCGATATTTATCGGCGGTACCTCGACACAAAACATAGCTAAGAACACTCGCAGACGCTTATAGTACAACTGTGTCAATTTTCAAGAAAATCGGTTCAGCCATTTCGGAGTCTATAGGTAACGGACACACACAGACACACACACAGGGAGACAAAGTTCCATTTATAAATAAGTTTAGATTTTTACGACCATTAAAAATCATCAGCTGGCTTGGATAGTATTTTATGACCATTGTATATGGCGCGAAATCTGGTCGATTGATGAGAGTTGTCTTCCAAAAGAACATACGACAAGGATAATAATATAAAGCATCACATATCGATGGATTGTACTTTTTTATCACTTGTTAGCAAAAGAGCTGAAATGATAAATCCCGGGTGTGAAAACGACCACATACAAAAGCCAGATAAGCGATAATCAAAATTTGGCAGTTTGGGCTAGACCACGCACCTCGAGGATTGATAGAGAGAGGCGCTCACACAAAGCAGGAAGGAGACAGACTTGATCAGGTGACCAAAAGGAGGAGAATGCTCAGGTAGCGATTCCAAGAAGGTAAGAGGGACTCTCCCATATTTGATCATTTGCAGGGATATAGTTGGTTGGTTGGTTTAAGAACGCTGGCATTCCCAGAGCACATCGTACCTCACCCCAATCCTAGAGAAAATAGTGCGCCGATGTGAAGAGCCATAAACCGGTGGGGTCGGCCGGCGTTTATCGTTTCCGGGTCCGGAGCAGCCATCTTCTGTTATATTCAACGTGCAGACGTGAAGAGACACACGGTGGAGACCAGACCGGAGATACACGGCGGTGACAGATGAGAGAGAGAGAGAGAGAGAGAGAGAGAGAGAGAGAGAGAGAGAGAGAGAGAGAGAGAGAGGGCACCGTCTCGTCTGATCTGATGTGTTACGCCGCTCTGAAGGAAAAAACTTTGACTTAGTATCCTTCTGTTACTTCCAGTTTTATCTTCATAAGTGAAGAGATTGTTCAGCAATCACTGCCTTGTACGAGGATCGAATATCGTATAACCATCCAGCACTTTTTTCTTTGTTTCTAACGAAACTAGTCTGTTTCTCAGCACTTTGTATAGCCTTTAGAATGCTTCTTTCTCTAGTCCAATGCGCGTTTGAATCTTCTATCTTCTGTTTTCGTTCAGTATCTGAAAATACGAAATTTATGCAACATTGGACAATACTTTAGAAGCTTAAAAATCCGCGGATATTGAGGTACATAAACCAAATGAATGTATAAGATTGGTAAAGGAAAATATAAAATGCATGTTCCAATTTCAAAAGAAATAAAATATCCAATTACGACATATCTCACATGTGTGGTTATTTGTGAGAACGCACACAACTTTCTGCATCTTAAATGCTAAATCATTCATAATGAATGGTGAATTCCATTTCAGAATACAGTTATTAAATTTCTTTGGATGTATTGGAATGGCTGATGGAGACAGATTGATGTTAGCATCCCATTGTAATCATACTCACGATCTGGTAACAATTTTCTTATCGGTGGAAAAAAAAAAAAAAAAAAAAGAACATGTATGGGAGAAATCTCCTTTATCTAGATATTTATAGAACACGAATACGACAATAGTGAAACAGATACACATCAGAAGATATGAAAAAGAAGTGAAACAATGTCTTACTTGATTAGTTAACTGGTTCGTCTGTGATTTAGCTTCGGCTATATCAATCGATGGATTGGCTCCAATTGTCAAAGCGACTTAATTTTTGCGCCTTTCACCAAATAGCGTCTTTACTATAAATTATATAGCTTAGGGAATGGCAGACAACCAAATTTTGTAAGTGTTTACTGACACCTGGCTTGTAGAGAATATTCGAAAATATTAACACAAACTATCGGACTGTTGTTCTATTGCCGGGAGTTTAAAAAGAATAAAAACATTTTTAATTATCATAAGACACGAAAATCTAAATATTATGGCATGGCAGTTGCGGGTTGTTTCGTTTACATGGTTTTTAACGTCGACTGTAGTACTAATTCTCTCTAAATTTAAAATAGTCTGGAACTCGAACTTTGCAACACACATAAAATGTATTGAAAAAGTTGATATTAACAGTGTAGTAATGTTTACTGTACTATCACAGTACATTAAAAACCGCGTAAAAATCCATTAAGCGGGAATATCAATCAAGATAGAATTGCATAAGTAAGTTATATGCTAACAGTTTCTTCTTCTTGATTATGAAACTCACTTCCGACCTCTTGCTTTCCGGCCAGTTTTGATCTTCAAAAATTGAAATGTACTGTCAATCATAATCTTCAGGCTTCCTGATTTCTGTTCTTTTAATGTTCTCTCTCCTTCATAATGTTTTTATTTTTTCTCATTTTTTTTTCACTCAGTAACCCTTTGCAATTTAGTGACATTATTGTCTGCTTGGGGTGAAGTATTTTAAATAAAAAAATAAATAAAAAACCTTGTCCTTTGAACAGCTTGTAAATTCTGAGACCACTGTGATGTGAATATATTTTCATGTGCTTAGTCGCAGTACCTCCAAAATCCAATTCAAAGGCTGCAAACCCACTCAAAATACTTTGGCGACGGACCTGCTCTGGTTCATTACAATTTTTAACAACATCTTCTTCTTCTTCTTCTTCTTCTTCTTCTTCTTCTTCTATGTGCCGTTTCCCTTCAGGACATAGGAAATTATGGCTTTCCACATCTCCCTATCCCTTGTAGCTCTAAACACACATTCTCCTGTGATACTATTCAATCCTCGCCCTACCATCCATCTGCTCAAACCCATCAAGTATGTCAAGCGCTGCTTTTTCTTGTCTTTCTTTTTAACTGTCTTGTGAGTATCAGATTCCCCAAGCCCTCTTTCCTCATTACACGTTCCATAAACTTCAGCTGTCTTTTCTTGATGTTTAAGTATAAATTTTCTTTTCATGTCGATTCTCGCCAAAATCTCGTCGTTGCTCACAGTTCTGTCTATGGTATACTCAGCATCTCTCTGTAAGACCCCATTTCAGTTGCTACAATTGTCTCTTTCATCTTTGATGAGATTGTCCAGCATTCGCTGCCACATTGAAGGACAGACATCACATAATACAGTACTCTCTTCTTTGTTTTCAGCGATAGATTCCTGTCTATCAATATTCTACTCAGCTTCTGGAATGCATACTTGGTATCCTTGGCCACATCCTTGATAGAACGCTTCCCAGGTATTTAAATTTCAGAACGTGTTTGCTTTTTGTAACTACAACTTCTAATTGACTTTTTGGGTTCCTCTGATTCATGCATTCCTCATGCATTCATTTTTCTTCTAGTTTATATGCAGTCTCTTATTTTTACTTTCATTAACTATTTCCTGTATGAGATCTTGTGGTTTCTTTTCTGTGTCTGCTATCGGTACTATAATTTGCGTATCTTATATTGTTCAGATTGCGGCCATTAATAACGAATCCTGGCAGGACTTCCAGTGCTTTCAGAATTGTTTCGCTGTATAGGTTAAATAGGACTAGTTAGAAGACAAATCCTTGTCTAACACCACTTTCTATCTTTGTATATCTGCTGAACTCGTTCCCTGTCCGTATACAGGCAGTTTTCTGCTAATACAAGGTTCTTGGTTACTCTAATGTTTTTCCCGAATATGTCAAAGTTGCTAAGCGTCTCTATCTAGTTTTTGTAGTGTACTTTATTGAATGCCTTTGCGTAATCTATGAAACACAGGTTCACGTATTTCGGCATTTCTATTGCTCTTTCTGATAACATTCTAAGCATAAATATCGCGTTCCTTGATCCAGTGTCTTTGTTCCATTTCTGGTCTGATTCTGCTGCGATCTCAATCCATCCGAATTCGGATGATGAGTTTGATTACGTGACTCATTAAGCTGATTATTCGGTGGAGTTCATATTCGTTGGCGACTGTCTTCTTAGGCAGTTTTATAAAAATCGATCTGCTTGGGTCTTCTGGGATTTTTTTATTTTTTTTAATCATATCACCCCAAGCAAAGCAGTAATGCCACTGATGTGCAGGGGGCTACATAAGAGTGAGAAGATTAGAAAAGAGAAAACCGGAAACTGCATCCTAAACAGGAAACAAGAGTTGAGCCTCTTCACCTGTTCAATAGATGTGGGTGGAGTGTGAACCGGGCGATAGTTTAGTCTATCTACTCCAATTGAAAAAAAAAGTGAAGATTGGAAGAGAAAACCCGAAACCACATCCTAAACAGGGAACAATGGATGAGCCTCTACACCTGTTCAATAGACGTGGGTGAAGTGTGACCCGGGCGATAGGTTAGTCTATCTACTCCAATTGAAAAAAAAAAGTGAAGATTGGAAGAGAAAACCGGATACCACATCCTAAACAGGGAACAAGGGATGAGCCTCTACATCTGTTCAATAGACGTGGGTGGAGTGTGAACCGGGTGATAGTTTAGTCTATTTACTCCAATTGAAGAAGAAGAAAGAAAAAAAAGGTAACGGTGGTGAGTTAACTAAGTTTTAACTTAGTTAAAGTCCGGTCAAAGAAATTTCTTTGAAAAAAGGTAAACACTCATTCAAATAACCATGAAACTATTTTAAAATTAGCCAGAAAAAATAAATAAAATCAAAGCAAAATTATAACTTACTTTTAAGAAAATTTCAAAGCCGATCCTAAACCAACGCACGTGTACTAACCCCAGTAGAGAAAAAGAATTATTTTGTCTTTTGGCTGTGGGGTGGTGGGGTCAACTAGACAATGACCCGGCAAAAGACGAACAAGGAATTAAACAGGACTTTTTTTTGTAAACATTAAATTATGATTAAAAAATTCTTCATAAAATATATCCATTAACTTACATATATCCGATAATTTATTTTCCATTAATCATATTAATTAAATAGATATTAAAATCTTTACAAATTAAGAGTTTACCTTAATATCGATCAATTCATGACAAAAAAATGTTTGCCTTAAATGCCTTTCCACCAGTAAACTACTGAAAAATACAGCAATTTTGGCACTACACACCATCACGATCTAACAGTATATATATATATATATATATATATATATAATAAAATAAATTCCGATGTTCAAAACTGCTTGAATGATCATTTCAACATGAAATCCCTAAGAGAGATTTCACATCTTATCGGCAACTACCACTTTTTCAAAATGAAATAAAAATGAAATAAAAATGAAGGTTAAGAATTAAAAAAAAAATTACGTCACAAAAAAATCGGTTATCAATCAATGTCTATTTTTAGATCTTGGACAATTTTACTTTTATATAGAGCTGTAAGTGAAAAAAATTGATCTGGTGGCAGATCTAATAGGGATATATATTTTAGACGTTTTAAGTAGATTCTTAGTCCAGAAACAAATAGGTCTATATCGGGATGATAGATTAATGTTTATCCCTAATTCAAATGGTCCTTATACGAATAGAATTCACAAAAAATAATTAGAGCTCTAAATTACCTCGGTTTTAAGGTTGAACCACTCCAAAAATATTATAAAACCCAATATAGTAAATAATAGGATTAACCTTTTATCATCTGACATTAAAACTTTCAATGCAAGTAAAGATATTTACAGTAAGGCCCTTCAAAAAAAGCGGGTTTAAGAACAAATTAACGTATAATAAACCTACCAATAGACCCCGAATCATCTAAAACTAAAAATTAAAAAAAACTGTAGAAAAAGAAAGATAATTTGGTTTAACCCTCCATACTGTAAACTAACTAATATCAATATTGGTAAATATTTTCTCAAATTAGCAGACAAACATTTTAATAACAATAATCCTCTACGAAGATTTTGTTTTAGGAACGCTCTAAAAATCAGCTACTCTTGTACCTCAAATATAGACAACATTATAAATTCTCATAATAGGCAAATTCTAAAGAATTTATGTAATACTGACTCTGAGTCCGGAATTGCAATTATAGCTTTGTGGATGCCTGCTCGGTGGAGGGCAAATGTAAATCCACACAGGTAATTTATGAAGCTCACATTTCACCATCCAACAATAAGAATAATTACCGGACCTATATTGGTATGTCCGCAGGACCTTTTAAGCAGAGATATTACAATCACAGGTATTCGTTTTCGAACCCAGGTCAAAAATACCAGACAGCCCTTTCACGGAGATTCCGGAAAATGAAGAAAGAAGGGCTGGACCCTGTAATTAGCTGAAGACTGATAGGTTCAGCCCGAATTCCGAGGAATTTTCGTGATAGGTGCGATCTATGTCTGCAAGATAAAATAACAATATTAAAGTACCCAAAACAGCACCTACTCCTGAATTTTAGAAAGGAATTCATTAGTAAGTGCTGTCATAGAGCGAAATTTGTGAACATTTAAATTTTAAATTTTAAATTCTAATTTTAGTTTTTAGGAGAGTAAATATACATTAAATTGTTTTAAATAAATTATTTTAATTTTTAAATAGTAATTTTAACTCCTCTACCTTCCTCTTTCTGTTTCCTTTAAATATCTACCTTTATAAAATATGGATACTTTTTTCTAATTTAACACCCGATTTCTTCTGCATTTATATATATATATTTTTCACAACATAAATTTCTTATAAAATTTTTTAAAAATAATTTTAAAATGTTTTTAAATTAAAATTTATTATCTTTATTTTTATTTTTATTTTTTATTTTTTTTTAATTTTAAAATTTTTTAAAAATTTCTTTATTTTTATTTTTATTTTTATTTTATGTATATCTACATTTTTCATTATTTAGATTAACTTAATCAAATTTAATTAAATCAAATATCTGCTTTTTTGCCCTCAATGTTTTTTTCTAAAAATCTTTTTTCTAATACTTTAACCCATTTATAAACGCTAGTTTTGTTTGACACGTATCGAGCGTCTCTAAAATATGGAAATTTTTCTTTTTTTTTCTTTTTCTTACCTCTTCCCTCCCTTCTCCTGTTTTGTTTAACCCAATTCTCAATCAAACACCACTTCCTATTCCATCCGTTAACCCCTTTCCCTTTGTAAATCTAGACAAAGCCAAATTTTCAAATTTTTTCACTTACAACTCTATCTAAAAGTAAAATTGTCCAAAATTTAAAAATAAACATTGATGGCAAACTGATTTTTTTGTGACGTAATTTTTTTAATTCTTAACCTTCATTTTTATTTCTTTTTTATTTCATTTTGAAATGTGGTAGTTGCCGATGAGATATGAAATCTCTCTTAGGGATTTCATGTTGAAATGATCATTCAACAGTTCTGAAGAGCGAAATTTATTTTATGTTATAATTGGCTCCGTAATTTTAATTACATTGAGCTCTCCACCTGTATCATTTTTTTAATATTAAAATATTAATATTAATTAGGATCGGGTCTTTGGGATTTATCTTTCCTACTTTTCTTCTTTTTTTTTTTTAATCATATCACCCCAAGCAAAGCGATAACGCCACTAATGCGCAGGGGCTACGTAAGGGTAAAAAGAATGGAAAAGAGAAAGCCGGAAACCACATTCTAAACAGGGAACAAGGGATGAGCCTCTTCACCTGTTCAATAGATGTGTGTGGAGTCTGAACCGGGCGATAGTTTAGTCTATCTACTCCAATTGAAAAAAAATAAAATAAAAATAAAAGAAGAGAGTGAAAAGATTGGAAAAGAGAAAACCGGAAACCGCATCCTAAACAGGAAAACAAGGGATGAGCCTCTTCAACTGTTCAATAGACGTGGGTGGAGTGTGAACCGGACGATAGTTTAGTCTATCTAGGCGATGAAAGCAGATGAAAGAAATTGACGCAAGCAAAACTATTCGAATTCTTTTTTCTTTTCTTTCCAATTCTCTTTGGTCAGCACGTCCATTTAATTACCAATCAGCTCCACAATTTTTGAGCTATTACGACCAAAATGCAGTTGACAGTCTTTCAACCATTGAAGTATGTGTCACCCCCACACACCAAGAAAAAAAGGCCGTTAAGAAAAAACGGATACCAGCAGGTGGATAAAATTCCAGTTTGAAGACAAAATGATGAACGACGCGAAGTAATGCTTGACCAATAAAAGCAGACATGGTTGATAACTGTAAATCTGTAATGATCTTGGAGAAAGCATTTTTTTAAAGGTCAATCATTTCTTAAAATGTTCTCATTTTTCTTTATGCACAATACAGAAGATATTTGGGAAATGTGTTGCTTTTATAGAAGACTAGCAGTATAGCCCGGCGTTGCTTGGGTGTAATGAAAGCTTTTATATATATATTAACAATTTCTTACAATATTGCAGTTCTTACAATAGTGCAGAAACACTATTGTAAGAACCGCAAACTTGAAACTTCTAAATATCGTTTCTTATGTCTTTGTCTATGAGTGTATCAAATTTGATTAAAATCGGACCACTCCTTCTATAACCAGATTTTTTCAATTATCGATTTTCGATATTTATCGGGGGTACCTCGACACAAAACCTAGCTAAAAACACTTGCAGACGCTTATAGTACAACTGTGTAAATTTTCAAGAAAATCGGTTCAGCCGTTTCGGAGTCTATAGGTCATGGACACACATACACAGACACACACACACACACACACACACACACACGCAGAGACAAAGTTCCATTTATAAATAAGTTTAGATACTAATAGTTCCTGGGTATGATGATAAATTGCATTTGGCAGCAAGGCCTCTCATTTGGAGATTGGAGGTTCTCAGCCATGTAGAACTACTTGTTAATTGCTGCTGTTTTCCAGATCTACCCATACCCAGGTGGTAGAACCTGTTAGGGTCCCAGCTATGGGTAAATAGTGATGCCCCACACAAGCAAAAATAAAACATTATGAAAGTATAAAAATACATTTCTATAATAAGAACACCCTGAAAAAATTTTTATTTAGAAAAATTACGAACAGTAAATATTTACAGTAAAATGACAAGCAGTACATTTTATCGTCCAACATGTCGGCATGTGCTGTCAAAAAAGATGGCAAAATATTTATATCGATATGCCATCTAAAATGATGGCAACATATATATCGATATACCTACTATTGAATATCTAACATTGAGACATAAGGGAAAAAAAAATCCAAAGCCTTGAGTGTGACAGGAGGTATATATATATATATATATATATATATATATATATATATATACTAGCAGTATAGCCCGGCGTCGCCCGGGTGCAATGAAAGCTCCAAAACCCATCCATGGTCCTGGAACACAGACTCCCCGGACGTTGGCACGAAAAACCAAAAAGCAATAGTTCCTTCCAGACAAAGCGAAACCGCAGACTGAAAGAAAAATGAATGGATGCAAGTCAAATTTGGATTTCCTGGCATCAATATCAAATAAGTTTTTTCATCATAAACTGAATTTTGAAAGGCTAAATATGTCCTCTGAAAGTTATTTTAATATATATATATATATATATATATATATATATATATATATATATATATATCAGAAAAAATAAATTGAAACACATTATGTTTGCTTATTTTTAATAACATCCGTTCATACTCACGGATAATCTTTCGCGTTTTACAATCAAAAGATGTCAGAAATGAACTGTAACATTGACAGATGTTATTTTCATTCATTTCTCAAGGTACCCAAGGTAATGAACGCTAGCAATTTGTCAACCGTTATATTTGAAGCAGAAAAAAATGCATAGTAATTTTTAGCAACACAGTTTTCCGGTTACCATTAGTTACCATAACTGACACCCCTGAAGATGATCTTGAAAAGAGGTTGAAAGTACTTGGGTACGTTGAGAAATGAATGAAAATAACATGTTATTTCTGACATCTTTTGATTGTAATACGAGAAAGATTATCTGTGAGTATGAACGGATTTTATCAAAAATAAGCAGACACAATGCTTGCAATTTATTTAATCTGACATTTTTAAAAGAAAATTTGCTGCCTAAATACACAAATTTTAAATATATATTTTTATATATAAACATATATCGAGAGAGACTGAAGATTGCCTTCAAGGATAAAATAAACTGTCGTCACTCGGTGTTTACCTCAGTATCTACATATATATATATATATATATATATATATATATATCGATGAATTAAGAATAAAATAAAATTAAAGGGGAAACCACTATTTGATCTGGCGTGTTTCACAACAAATTGATTCGCATAAACTATCCTTGCTGGAGAAGACGTTTTCTTTACCGTGCAGGCCGATATTTCTCGACTGTACAGGCCGATAGACGTAATATATACTGTTAAATAAATAAAAATACTAGTGCCCATGTTTGAAGTAATTAAAAATAACGTTCTCGTTAACGTTTGAAGAAATAAAAATAAATATATTATTTCTTTAAATTTAAAAAAACAGTTTCCACTTCTGCTATATGCGTGATTCTTCAGAAATGAATTGAGTTCTTTCGGTGACTGGCGGGTGTATACACTGCTTCTATACAACACTTTAAAATTTCCTTTCTCTGATTCCATGCGCCTATGGCTTAGGGAGTAGCGACTCCGACTGACACCAAATCGGTCAAGTTTTGATCCCGGCCAGAAGCAAGTGGATGTGTCTAGTCACACTGATGAGCTGTGAAACAGGCTTGTATGTGGATGACTAATATATATATATATATATATATATATATATATATATATATATATGAAAAACTGTATATTATTTAAATTTTAAATTGTCATATGTAAACATATTGTTTAATGTTCACCTTAGAATATGATTAAAAAATTCTTCAGAAAAAAATATCCATTAACTTACGTATATCCGATAATTTATTTTCCATTATAATATAATATTAATGAAATAGATATTAAAATCTTTACAAATTAAGAGTTTATGAAAAAAATGAAAAAATTAATTACACTCTGAACCGAAATAAAAATAATATAATCATACTCAAAGGTCCCTTTATGTTAGAACAAAATGTAGAATGTTTTCTTTCTTTCTTTTTTTTGTGTTTAAAAATGCTGTGATACAAAGTAAACTAAGATAATAATCTTGTAACAAAAATAGATACATCGCATCGAAAGTAAAGCAGTCTAGACCGGTGGCTAGATTAACTGACACTTTCCCGGTAAGATTGAAAAGAGAAAACCTGTATTCTCTAAAAAGATAACCTATATTTTCAAATTCAATCCCCATTTATATCAGCGTATTGTTTTGTACATTCAAATGTAAATCATTTTCACAACAATAAATCAACATTGCCTGATGACGAGGTAAAATCTCGAAACATAGAAATTTCCGTGTCGCAATGTAAATGAAATTAATCTTAGATAAAAAAACAAATTTAATTATTATTGCATTTTGCTCTACGATATATTTCGTATTGAGCACCTTTAAAAAATGTAAATGCCAGAGAACTCGGAATTCTAAAACTGTTGGTTCTCTTTACCTGGATATATATATATATAAATTAAGACAGACACGTTATTCCATATTTAAGCGGAGGTATAGGCCTATTTCAGGCGAACCATCATCAGCTTCCGTCTTTATTGTACAGAAGATTTTCCTTTGAATTCTTCTATATTTACACCGCATGTTTATATATATATATAAGCAGTATGGAAACAGATATCATTGAATGGCGACAGTCCGAATCCCGAAGGCCAGTTGTAACAGCAAAAGATGCTTTCTAAAAAAATACCAAAGTACTAACAAACAGAAAAATTTTGTTAGCAAACAAAGTGCTGAAATAAGTAATAACCGGTTGGCTCAAGATCAGGTGAAGATGGTGGATGGTGTAGAACAGACAAACCAATTTTTTTCTGTGTTGTTCTAACTGAATACAATTTCCTAATGACGAATGCAAGATAATTTTTGACAAAATTCTTATGGACACGTTGCAGCTGACGAACTAATAAATGAGTATTTATTTTTTCATTTCATTTTCAGAAGTCTAAATGATGTGCCTGGTAGGCTAATGGATATCGGCTCGAAATGTTAAACTGGAGAGCCGAGTTCGAATTCCAGTCGAATTCGTTTCATTCACTTACGCACAAATACCCTTGGAAAAGGTATTAATCCATCACTTTTCCCTACAACTATGGGTTGAATAGTGTGGCAGATTGAGTTCTATAGCCTTGGTTGCTAACCAGTCTATCGCAGAAAGTAATCGCAAAAATCTACTGTGGGAAAATCTTCTGCCTAATCAGTCATGTCTCTTTCGAGACATGATTACTCCAGAGTGTATCACGTGCGGCAATTAACTGATTATAATAAATTAATAATATACCCACTTTTACACACACGCACATTATTACCTTTCTTCCATAAAATTCCGATTTTGAGGTTTAGTTCTGGAGATTTACTCTTGCCTTTTGAATATTGTCTCATGTAGTCTATTTTTCATTACCTGTTATGACATATTAAAGGAACTGTAAGTTAAGGATCTGCGTTGTGGTGCATTGGATATCGACTCGGAACTCGAAATCGAGGAGCCGAGTTCGAATTCCAGCCGAATTCATTGCATTCACTTACGCGCAAATACCCTTTGGAAAGGTATTAATCCGTCTATTCCTTCCAGTTATGGGTTAAATAACAGGACAGATTGGGTTCTATAGACTTGGTCGGCAACCAGTCTACCGCAGAAAGCAATGGCAACCTACTGCGGGATAATCTTCTGCCCAGTTAGTCATGTCTCTTTCGAGACATGATCGCCCAAGCGTGTATCACGTATGACACTTAACTGACTGAAGTTAAGATTTTACATTCGTCAATATAATTAAATCCGAAAACCGAAAATCAAATATGACTCAACCTAATACAACAAAGTTTCGTGATACCCCCACGAGCTTTTGACAAAGGGACATATGTCGATATAAAGCTTGTAATTATTGTTTTATATTTTAATCTTAAAAAAAGAAAAAGCAATTTGGTTTTAAGACGCTAATATTAAACGGCTTTAACGCTACGACTCATTACATGAAGTATTCCATTTACTTTCAAAATCGATGTACAACGTGGTACTTGAAACGGAACGCTGTTATAACTGTTATTTTATTATCTTAAATTAATTGTTTAGTAACATTTCTATCAAAAGTAGATTTATGGTTAATTGACATTTTAAAATGATGTTTGAAAAATAAAAAAATAAAATCCTTTTAAAAAGATTATTTCAATCGTTAGACAAAATACATGAGAAACCTATTCGCTTAAAGAAATTCTTTAAGAGAAATATTTTATAAATGTTAACTTATTCAGCCAACCTACTTGGTCAGCGAATGTTTCTTTATAAAGAAATGGTTAATTATAACTATTACCCTTAGTGCTAGTCGAAAAAAGTTATCTTCAGCCGAAATTCGAATTAGGGGATAGATATACACGCTACACAAGAAGTTTAGTCAGTTTTCTCTCTGTTACGTTGTCATGCAAAATAAATAAATAAAAGACATCCACAAAGAAAGAAAGAAAGAAAGAAAGAAAGAAAGAAAGAAAATTAATAAAGGAAACAAAACAAAAAAAAAAAGGATAAACAAATCAACCCCCAAATTTTTGTTGTATCAGTCGGTGGACGTTTATCAATATTTGATTGAAACCAGACGGTCAGACTTGCTGGGTTTGTCACAGCCAATATGACAATAAGCACTTGAAAGTTTATGCCAGGTGTTAATTTAAGCAACCGTCAAGACAAATGTTTATTCGTTTATTTACTTATTCAATTTTTCGGCGCCAACGAGGTTTTATCCCTGTAAACCTGTCTGTAAAATACATTGCTGAAGAAATAACCAAATCGCACGCGCGTTTAACAGGTGATAACAGACGGTGCGTTATGGTGCAGTGGATATCGCTTCGGAACGATGAACCCGAGAGCTGAGTTCGAATTCCAGTTCCATCACTTACGCACAAATACCCCTGAGAAATGTATTAATACATCTCTTCCTTCCAGCCATGGGTTAAATAACAGGACAGGTTTATGTAGCTTTGTTTGGCAAAGTAATGGCAACCTCTTGCGGGAAAATCTTCTGCCCACTCAGTCACGTCTTTTTCGTGACATGATCGCCCAAGCGTGTATTACGTACCAGAGGGTAAGGATTCGTTTGCGTGTTACGAGATACACCTGAGTCTTCTTGTGTCATGCCCCTATTCGTAGGTAATCATTGTTCTGCACAATTTCTTATCCTTTGTAACGCTGAGTTAATTTTGTCTTTTTATTATCCCTCCTAGACACTGTTCTGCCAACTATTTACACAAGCCCGTTAGGTAGGTAATGCACTGTCTTCCTCTGTTCCACTTGCCTTCAATACGTTCCGTGAGTATCAAATTTTCTTTCCTCATTGTATATACTTAAAGGATTAACTATCTCTTTTTGACGTTAAGTATAAATATCCTTATAAGAACCGCATGTCACCTTATGTCTCTTTAGTTGTGATGAGATTGTTCAGCATTCACTGCTAGATATGAGGGGCGATATTGCATAACAGTCATGGCCGTATCTGACTACCGGGCACACCGGGCACGAGTCCGGGCTGATCCGTGCAATCATAGTGAAAATCAAAGTAAACAACTCACAAAGAAAGAAAGAAAGAAAGAAAGAAAGAAAGAAAGAAAGAAAGAAAAACGAAGACAACATCCGAATGAACGCAGTAAAAATCTGTTTGTTTATTTATTAATTTTGGGAGAAAAGATTGATTATACTCAGAAAGTCCGAACCCAATTTCTTGCTTTCGTTCACGTTCTGTGCTTAATTTCCATTGGAATAGCCGTAAAAATCCGCAAAAATCATAGTTATTGGAAACGGATGACACTGACGACGTCATCACATTGTCAACTAATAAATCCGGGCAATTTTCTTTGTGCCCGGTGTTACTTTTAGCATCAGCTACGGTCCTGATAACAGTTATGTACTCTCTGACGCTAACAATATTTTCTAGTTTCTTAATTCTTTACTTAGCTTTTGGGAAGCATATTTAGTTATCCCGATGCGGCTTCTGATTTCGGTGCCGCACTTTCCGTCCTTTGTTAAAGCAGTTCCCATGAATTTAAAGTGTTGCACTTGCTTAATTTTAGAATCTTCAATTTGTAATTTGCATGTTTGTCTGTTCCTTTTGCTAACAACCATTTACTGGGTCTTCTTGTAATTAATGTTTAATCCTTTATTGTCGCTTTTCTTCACTGCCTTCTGGGGTGGGGAATTCTAGCAGTTTCTTTTCTTTTTTTTTTTTGTATCAACACTGTATAATCTGTAGATCTTATGTTGTCAAGACTGTGGCCGCTAATAATAAAACATGTTAGGACTTCTAATTTTCTCAGAATCGCGTTCACGCATAGATTGAATAAGTCTACTGAGAAGACACATCCTTGTTTTAAACTCTTTCTGTTTTTGTATATTTACTGAATTTATTTTCTGTCCGTATGCAGGCGGTTTGCTCTCAGTATAGGTGCTTATATAGAACGTGTTAATCAGCTTTGCTCCATTTCTATCTATCTATCTATCTATCTATCTATCTATCTATCTATCTATCTATCTATCTATCTATCTATCTATCTATCTTGGTTTGTTCGAATCTATCTATCTATCTATCTATCTATCTATCTATCTATCTTGGTTTGTTCGAATCTATCTATCTATCTATCTATCTATCTATCTTGGTTTGTTCGAATCTATCTATCTATCTATCTATCTATCTATCTATCTATCTATCTTGGTTTGTTCGAATCTTTATCTATCTATCTATCTATCTATCTATCTATCTATCTATCTATCTATCTATCTTGGTTTGTTCTAATCTATCTATCTATCTATCTATCTATCTATCTATCTATCTATCTATCTATCTTGGTATTTCATAATTCATACACTTCCAATCTTAAACTATAAACATTTTCTTGGTTGTCTTTTTCTTTATTAAATACACTATTGTCTTCGGGGTATTAATTTTATTATCATTCAGGATTTTCTCAGATAAGATCTTAATATTTAGTAATTAATTTGTTTTTTCAGTCAGTTCAACCTAAAGAAGGTGATAATGCCACTAAAGGGAGGTCTACTACGAGTGAAAGAGAATGAAAAGAATTTAGAGGGAACCTGAAATCCTTCCTAAACAGCGAACATGGTTTAAACTTCTACTGTTTAAATGACCAGAGAGGTGTGTGAACCAGATGATAGGTGAACCTATCTACTTCGATTGAGGAGAAAAATAAATAAACCAATAATAAATAAAAGTTCAGAGTTCAGGCGGAGACATTAGAGATATAGGGTTGAATTAAACTTTAAAAAAGAACTGGAAACAAATCCCAAACAGAAAACAAGGGTTAAACATTTACTCTTATTCAAAAAGACCAGGAAGGTGTTTGAACTGGATATAATCAATGTTCTTATAAATTGTAGACATTTTTTTCAAAGATGAAAGGGAGTCTTGAAGAAAGTGTTTCGCCAGAATAATGCTGGAAATACTATAGACGGAGTATGAGAACAGTGAGAGAGAGCTTTAAGGAGAAATGTACAAAGAAAAAACAATTAGAATTGGAAAATCAATTGAAATTTCCCGGACACACGACAGAGTAAGTAGGCTTGGAGAACCTAACACTCGTGGGGCATATTAAAGGTAAGATGCGCAGAGTGAGAGAGCGAATAACATACATAATGAGCCTGTGTAAGTGGAAAAGATACTGGGAAGAAGTTGAGGAGAGCCAGATGCGTATGACAATTTGTCTCAAAGTGTGCATCACATTTTCAAAATTATTCTTGCCTATCTATCTATCTATCTATCTATCTATCTATCTATCTATCTATCTATCTCAGTCTGTTCACTATCTATCTATCTATCTATCTATCTCAGTCTGTTCACTATCTATCTATCTATCTATCTATCTATCTATCTATCTATCTATCTATCTATCTATCTATCTATCTCAGCCTAATCTCGTTAGTTCGAGACTTTCATATGAAAGTTATGCTTAGCGCTAAACTCATTCAGAAATATCTAAATTGTCATCACTTTACAACCACCTTCTCAGGCCGACGGTTTAAAATGTAAATGTTTTTATCTATGTCTCTTTTCTGTTGGACACCGTACCAAATGCACTAATGACAACTAGTATGATTGTGATTTTTTCAACTTCCAAAGTCATAGTTGATTACTTTCTCTTCTTCCTTTTGCTATATTCTTATAACAAGAGGATATGATGAACGATTAATCTTTTTTTTTCTTACTTTATCATCCAACAATATGACCGGTTTGTTATGCTCCCATTTCTTATTGGTTTGTATTGATGGTTGTACCAATCCTTTTCTCGCTGAAAACTTCCAATGTATGAGTGTGTTTACTTGATCTTGTCTCCATCTTTTATGCTCGTTCTGAGATAAACTTGGGAACTCCCTCACAATGGCTGCTATCTTTTTGTCAAATTTCTCACGTTTTGCAGCTATTTCTTGAGGAAATACTTATTATTTCTATTGACAGACTGATCTTGAGCTATTTTCATAGTGCTTTCAGTTTCCTTCTTCAAAAAGCCCCTTTTCAACCAATCACATGTCTCTTTTACTTCATTCTGTTGCATTTAGAGCCAAAGTAGCATAGGATTATTATTATTAGAAGGAGGAGGAGGTGAAAAAAATTAAATAATCTTATTAAATAAAGAGAGAAAATGACACATAATATTTTGTATATTTGTTGGTATCAGTAACATTATTATTATTTTTTTTAAATTTATATTGTACATACATTTTCTTTCGGACCATAACCAGTGATCTAAGGTCAGAAATGGCTCCATGACATTTTCCACTGATTTGAAGAGGAAAAACGTCGACATCAGAAAAAAAGTAGCTTTCAATAAACAGAAGCAAATATTGATCAGTCTCTCGTTTAAAGTAGTACATTTGCATGCACGCACACACAGACCGACAAACACACACACACACACACACACACACACACACACACACACACACACACACACACACACACACACACACATATACACTTGTACTCACACACGCACATAAGAAATAGACAGGTTCACCTATCGTCCGGTTCACACTTCTCCTCAGTCTTTTGAACAAATAATAGAGGTTTTATATCTTGCTTTCTGTTTAGAATTTAGTTTCCGCTATCTTCTAAAGTTTTTTCATTCTCTTTCACTCCTAATATCCCTTCGCATTTTGTCATTATCAAGATTGTCAATCATTTAATGCAATATCTTACCCTTTATGAAAGCAGAGATATAGTTCCCCCCACCTCCAAACACACAAAGTGACTGGTCTCTGATTAAAGGTGTAGCAGCATTTTTTTAATTGTTACTAAAGATTATTTTTTCTAAAAAATGTTTTTTAAATCTGTCTTTTCACTGATGAACATAGGAATAGGGACACATAGTTTACACACATATCCGAAATTCGAACCTAGAGCACAAGTTAAGTCCCCTATGCTCTACGCTATTCGACACTCCCATTTATATCTATATCTATCAGTATCGATATAATCATTTTTTTTGTTTTCAAGTAAATACAATAGCTGAAGCTGCTATTTGAGAAACTGGCCATTTTAAAACAAAAATAATCCTGGTTGTTTGGTTTTAGTTTAAATTTAATTGTAACGATATTTAGGCAACAGGGATTAATCGAAACAAGTTTTGTCAAATTCAACCTACAAGATTTAATATTTTTTTATAAAAAGTGTCTTACAGTGTTTATGAAATAATTCATATTTTTACAAAATAATACGTATAAATTATAAATATGTAATACATTTTTTCCGTTGTGGTCTTACTATGTGTAACAGTTTTATTCATAACTTGACGCTGGATTAATTTGTATCAGAGCGTCCCCACGCCACAAAAAAAAAAAAAAAAAAAAATTAACCAGAATGTAACCAACAAAATCTTGTCTACCACACTAAAAATCAAAGTTCTTGATAATGAATGAAACGAACAAAATTACTTGAAAAACAGCAGGAAATTCGGCCAGTATATCTACAGAGAGAGAGAGAGAGAGAGAGAGAGAGAGAGAGAGAGAGAGAGAAGTGATATCTCTATAGAGAGAGGTAGATGAAGGTCTCTCCCTATATATATATATATATAGAGAGAGAGAGAGAGAGAGAGAGAAAGAGAGACAGAGCGAGACTGAGGGGGAGAGAGAGAGGGAGACAGAGATAGTTTTACACATAACTGGATGAGACAATATTATATTAACATTACGGGTATTTGTAGAATTACTTGATTTTAAAATTTGTTTTGTCTTGAGACTTCATGAGATGAAGCATTATCAACCATTATTAATTTTGAGCTAGTAATTCCTCACAGATGAAGATAAGACTGGAAGCAACACAGATGTGATTCTACAGAAAGATTCTGACAATACTATGGAGGGAGCGCTTAAGTACTAAGAAAAGTCGAAGAGAAATACCCCAAAAAATAACACATACTCAGGATCAGAAAGCGACACCTGAAATTTCTTGGGTACATAATAGTTGGTTGGTTGTTTTGTTTTATGGCATATCAACCTCGGCGGGTCATTTATTGCCAACTAAATTTTTTAATTTATTTATTGCTGGTAATACCTTTTTCTTTCAACAATTTATTGTTGTTTTTATATAAGCTTTTGTGTCTAGTAATACTTTTTTCTTTTCGAGGAATAAGATTCATTGGGATTTGTTTTTTTTTTAAAGAGCAGTGTCTCCAAGTCCTACCCTGTTATTTAACCCATAACTGGAGGGAAGGGACGGATTAATACCTTCCCCAAGGGTACCAGTGCTTAAGTGAATGCAGGGTATTCAATTGGAATTCGAACTCGGCTCACCGATTTCTCTTTCCGAGCCGATATCCGCTGCACCACAACCGTCACTAAACACTTACAGCACCTGGTATTCCCAAGCGGTCACCCATGTAAGTACTGACCAGGCTCAATGTTGCTTAACTTCGGTGATCGAGCGAGAACCTGTGTATTCAAAGTGACATGGCCGTAAGCCGGATACATAATAGGGAAGAAGTACTGAAGAATCTGACATTCAAAAGACGAAGGTAAAATAGTCAGGGGCAGGTAGAATTTATGGCAAAAACACAGATACACTGAATGGTCCAAATGGAGACTAGCCTAGAATTGTTGAAGGCTCAAACACCGAAACGTTATGATAACTAAAAGCAAAAATGAAGACAATAGTCTGCACGTAAATAATAATTCCGCATGCCATAAATTTAGACTGAAAGAAAAAATTCATTTTATTAGATTTGATATGCCAGCTGCAAACTTTTCGTACCTCAACTCCAGAGGAGCAGCTATTAGAGTAAGATAGGATTCAGAGTACAAAATGAGAAACGAGTTCGAATCACGTTGAATTTTTCTTTCTTTATTTATTATTGATCAATAATACAAAACCTTACACAGCAGGACGTACAACCGTACGCGCAAAACTGCACAAAGCCATTTTAGTACTGCTGAAAATGAGATATCCACGAATTATACATTATAAATAGGTATCTCCACTGAATCGCTGTAAAAATAGCATAGTATGAAAAAAATAAATAAATAAAAAATAAAGGCCTCAAACTTAATAAAAACAAACTTTTTCTATCAAAATGCTAATGTTATTTTTAAGAGGAAAGATCAAAGTATTTTTTTAATTATTTATTTTAAAAAAAAATTTGAATCTTTTCTGACACGTTCGAATTTTTTTGAAATTTTCCTTAGCGAGTAACCAAACCGTTACGCGAGTTTACAACGAATAATGTACTATTACGTAACTCAGATTTTTTTTCCGGTGAAAAACACATTAATTTATATATTCTTTCAAAAATCAAATAATTGCCGGATTTTAATGAAGCTTTCAGGACTTATTCACAAATGAGTGAAATTATTCTTGAAATTAATAATTTAAAAAAATATTGGTAAAAATAATTTTTTCCTCGCTCTGTTACTCCCCCTCCCACCTCCAGGTAATTTCATGAAATTTTTATGAAACAGATCAGTCTCTGATTTTAATAAGATTTAATCTTCAGCACTTTTCTCTTTGCATTTTATTTTTCATTAAGGTTTTTAGATATACATACAGAGACCAGAAAAACAACCCAAAAAACAAAAGCAAAAACAAAAAAAGAACAAACCAAAAAACAAAAAGACAAAAAAAATGTTACAATGCCAGGAAAACAGGATTTTTAACCCAAATTTCCAAGATTCTTAATATATATATATATATATATATATATATATATATATATATATTAAGAATCTTGGAAAGATATATATGGATATATGTATGAATGTGTGTGTGGACAGTAAATTTTCTTTTATACATGTTTCATTGTATATGACAAACAAGGAAAAAAAAAGAGGTTTTTATTCAGTTTTTCGAATTTTACAGTTTTTGTTGAAAAAAGCACAAGATTTTGTTGAAAGCGCTTGCGACAACAATCAGTACGGACTCTTTCTACACACACTTATTCCTCATGATAGAAAACTATCAAAACATCAGAAAAACTGAATACAAAATTAATAGAATTTTCTTTGTCCCTCACAATCCATGAAACTCTCATATATATATATATATATATATATATATATATATATATATATATATATATATATATACGTAGAATACTTGGTATATATCCGGTAAATTCCAATATAGGCGACCTCAAAATAACTCAATGTTAAATTTATTTATTTAATTTAATAGAGTAATATAATTTAGAAATTTTTTAGATATTCTACAATTTCACGGGTAATACATATTTCGCATGCTGACCTTGCTACTTATCAGATCCAAATGATACAATAGTTAATATTTTTTTAAAAATACAGAAAATAATTATACACAGACACTCACGTGTTCATATCAAGAATAGACATTTGTAACGGTAATCTACAAAAACAATTCCTCGATCATTAAAAAAACAAACAAAACAAAAACAGAAACAAAAACAAAAACAAAAACCCAAAGAGAGAAAGAAAAGAAAAATATAGACAATTGAAGAGAAAGAAAAAGAAAAGAAAGGGAAGAAGAACGAACACTATAAAGAGAAATTAAAGTTAACGTCTTAGATCGATACTAGCGTCTATTGCAATTCATCTGCTTTCTTAAAAAACATGACATGGAAATTTAACATTAACATTTAGTTTTAGATATAATAGGATAGATTTACGGTGAAAAACAAATTGTACATCATACTTTCTAATACAAATTAAAATATAACAACTAGTAGTTTTATACTTTAAATATAGTTAAAATAATTTAAACTCATAAAAGAAAATTATAAATAAAATATAGAAATTGATAAACGGAAAGAAGAGAAAGAAAAAGAAAAGAAAGGGAAGGAGAACGAACAGGATCGATAGAAAGGAAGTTAAAGTTAAAAATATATTTTTATTACTATTATTACGTTTATGCTTATTAGTTTATTACTATTATTGAAAATTTGTTTTATATTTTTTTAATATATATTTTCATTGTTATTATTTTTATAATACTATTTTATTACTATTATATAAGATCTTCTTCTTTTTTAATAATAATATTATTATTATTTTGTTATTAGTGTTAAGATCTTTGTTATATATATATATGTATTTATTATTATTATTATCATTATTATTAATATCATTTTATTAATATTATTTAAGATCCTTTTGCTTTTTAATATTATTATTATTAGTAGTAGTAGTAATAACATTTTTACATATATATATATATATATATATATATATATATATATATATATATATTATTTATTACTATTATTTAAGATATTTTTAAGATTGTATTTTAATATTTTATTTATCATCTTCTTATATAAGTGTTAATTATTTTAACTATATTTATAATATAATACTACTAGTGATTATATTTTAATCTGTATCAGAAAGTATGATTTACAATTTATTTTTTACCGAAAATATATCCCATTATATTTAAAACTAAATTCTAATGTTAAATTTCCATGTCATGCTTTTCTAAAAAATCAGATGAATTGCAATAGACGTTAAGTTTAATATCTCTTATTATACTGTTCGTTCTCCTTCCCTTTCTTTTCTTTTTCTTTCTCATCTTTCCATTCATCAATTGTCTATATTCTTCTTTTTCTTTCTCTCTTTGTTTTTTTTTACAAATGTTTATTCTTGATATGGACACGTGAGCGTCTGTGTGCAATTATGTTCCAAATATTTTTGAATATTAACTGTTGTATCATTTGGGTCTGACGAGCAGCAAGGTCATCATGCGAAATACATATTACCCTTGAAATTGTAGAATATCTAAAATTCTTTCTTATATATATATATATATATATATATATATATATGTTAAAACTGTATTTCTACCAGTAAACTACAGAAAAATGGCAATTTAAAATCCTCGTTACGTGAGCGTTTAAAAAAACGGTAAAATCAGTTATTGCAAATCGGCTAAAGACACCACAGGGTAGAAACCTAGGTAGCGTTATAACTCGTTTACAAATAAAATTATTAAAACATTATACAATATAATTTTATTGAACTGTGCACGGGTCTAATTTTATTATGACCAAAACTACTAAATTGCTAAAAAAAAGCATAGTATGAATAAAAATGGTCCCAAACTTAATAAAACAAACTTTTTTTTTCCATAAAAATGTTTATATTATTATTAAGAGGAACGATCAAAGTAATTTTTAATTATTTAAACAAAAATTTTAATCTCTTTTAACATTTTTGAAATTTTGGCAGAAAATCTTGTTTTGATTTGAGTTAGCGGTTAACCAAAACGTTACGACTGTTTACAATGGAAAACGTAATGATGATATCACTCACTTTTTTCCGTTGACAAACATTAATTTGGAAATTCTCACGAAAATCAAATAATTGTTGAATTTTAATGAAATTTTCAGAACTCATTCATAAATGAATGAAATTATTTTCGAAATATTTTTTTTAAATGTTGGTAAAAATATTTTTTTTACCTCTGTTACCCACCTCCATGTAAATCCATAAAATTTTAATAAATTTCAGTGTTGTGGTCTATAATTTTGTTGGTTTACGTAGGACTCATTGGGCAATATAAATCATCTATTTTTCTTATTTTAAATTAACGACCTTTTCCGAAAATCTACTCCGAAGAGGAAAATAAACAATTCAATAAAACTCTCATACTATTTAATGTGATAAGCTTTTAATTGCTTGAATAAATAATAAAAATTAAGCACATTATAGTCTTAAGAAAAATAAAATTTTCGATAACTAATAAAATTTAAAAGAATTGCTTTTCATTTTTCTTTTTTGTTGTTATTATAATAATTTATAAAGTTTTAAAAATATTTTTAAAAATCTCTAAAGAACTGTTGCGGTTAGATGTTTTAGTTAAGAATTGATGATTATATTGCCTATCGAAAATTGAAAAATTTAATAAAAATCTTTAACGAACCATATTTTTAAAATAAGTTAAACTTTTTTTGTACATTTGGTTTTTTTTTTTGTATGGTAATTTCTATGTGTAAATTTAAAGTCAGAGTTTCCTCCCTTGCCCGAAAAAATTGGTACAATTGTGTCACTTATAAAACGCCATACATTTTTATCTCTAATCAAGAACCTGTCAACAACTTCATGATTTATGGCGCGGACAGGTCATAAAGTTCAAATCTCTGATTAAGAAATAGTTTTATTCTAAATTTCCCGCGATAAATAAGTAATACTTGTGTAAATCAGATTGATTTAACATAAAATTTGCTAAGTTTCCAAAAATAATGTGTTACAGATGTATATTTTATTTTTTGCAAAATTTTTTAAAACCGAGAATTAAATTTTGTTTACAAATGTGTCGATCGTTCAAATATGGTGGCAAAATTAAAAACTGAAAAAAATCTCGAACTTTTATATCCCAATCAATATAATTTCTGTTCGAAATAAACCAGAATATTTACTTACTGAAAATAGTAAAATTAATCATTTAGCTTTCAATTAAAACTAAAATAAAAGTTTCAAGAAAACGTTTTAATTTTTAAAAATTCAGTTTAAAAGTAGCTATGCAGTTTTTCGCGATTTATTGAAGGTACCCTAAATTAAATCGTATATATATATATATATATATATATATATATATATATATATATATGTGTGTGTGTGTGTGTGTGTTATCTGGAGAAAATTTTGTCTCCTGTACATATGGTGTCCTCACTTTAGACTGCAAGTGTCCAACTTTCCATCAGTGTGGGAGTCTGAACAGATATCTACCTGTTCAATTTTTAACCTATTTTAACCTATAGAGGGGAAAAAGCATAGATTCATACTGTTCCCAAGGCTATTTACGCGTAAATATCAATGGGGGAGGGTTGAACTTTTCTTAGTATATTCGTCTTCTTACAATCTTATGATCAAATATCAAAAGTGATTTAATAATTCCTTCTTGCTCTGCTTGATAACTTTTAAGTCCCCACTTTTATTCTTATAGTTTCCAAGTCACATAAACACACGAGCGAGCACGAATGCACTTACAGAGGCGAGATTAAAACTGATAGGCATATTTTGAATAAATAAATAGATCTCCTGTAGGCTCACGATCATATCATCCTAGGTGGTGTTGCTCTGGATTCTGTAGTAAGTAGTTTTTTATGGGCTGTGTACTAGACGCCCAACTTTTTTATTTCACACTAAGCATGGCAACAAAGCCACGAAGATTGCGTTTGAAAGAATATAAGAAAAAACATTGACCGAGAATAATAAAAAAATAAGACAGAAGTTAACGTATTTTCATAAGCGTGAAGTGCGAGAGAAAAAAGAATCTTTGCATAGAAGTTACGGTTACAACTAATTTTGAATTTAGCTTTCATCATCATTTATCTATCACACCCAATGGTGCATAGGGCAGCAAATTTTTGTTGCTGTAACAAACTGTTTTTTACGGGGCAGGGTTGTTAGGCCTAAATTTTTGTTGCTGTAACAAACTGTTTTTTACGGGGCAGGGTTGTTAGGCCTGCACCCAACTCCCAAACTTGGAGGACCAAGAATGGTCCTTTCGTTTACAGCACCTGATATTCCCAAATGGGAAATTCGGCAGAAACGAAATTCAAAATAAAATCCTAATGTCTGGGTATTTATTCAGATTTTATCAAGTGGATTGAACGAAATCATTTTCACCAACAACATATGACTTCCTACACACACACACACACACACACACACACACACACACACACACGCACGCACGCACGCACGCAGAGAGGATTTCTCAGTATCGGTTGGATGTTAATAGTTTTACTGTTAAAAAAAAAATGAGGATGGCACGTTTACTCATTAAAAACAACGTTTTAGTAATAAGAAACACATACACCCTCACAGACAAGCTTACACGCACGCACACACGCACGTACATATACACATACTCACCCACCTATAGATATATTCTTCAAAATTTACTGTATGTATATAGGAATGAGTCTACTCAATATATTTCAAGCTTTAATTCAATTTTCAAATTATATATATATATAAACTTGTGTGCTATTCCTGATATTGACCACACATAAATATAGCATATCTTAAAACTATATTTTTATCAACTTATATATATATATATATATATATATATATATATATGTATGTATATATATATATGATAAAATTTGTTATTTATTTATAATTAATATAGTTTTTATTGCGAAACGGAAATTTCTGTTTCGAGATATTACCACGACATCAGGTTCCCTTCACTTTGATATATATATATATATATATATATATATATATATATATATGTGTGTGTGTGTGTGTGTGTGTGTGTGTGTGTGTGTGTGTGTGTGCGTGTCTTGAATTCCGTTCATCTTTTATTATTTCCTTAATACCCACTGTGCCCAGTCATTTTTCTCTAACTGTACTGTAACCTCCTCCATACTAGTGGCAGTCCCGTCTTACTTGAGGTGAAATTATTTTATATATATATATATAATCATTTCATCGACTGGCGCCAATTCAGTCGGATTTCAATCCTGAGTTAAAAAGCAATTGGAGTCTAACCGTACTGATGAGCTGTGATACAGCGAAACAGATCTGTCTGCAGATGACTATATATATGTATGTATATATATGAGCAAAATATTAAAAAACAATTCATAACTAAAAAAGATGGCTAGTAACAAACATATTACAGGGTGTAAACGATAAATTGGCTGTAAATTCAATCCGCAATTTAGGCTTTTTAAAGCGGCATTATCAATCTGAAATGTTCGTTGCTGTACTCTTTAGAATCTGAAGTCCAGATTAGCCACCTAAAAATACTAGCAAAACGAGTGCCAGTGTAGAATGTAACCATAGAATTGTTATTACTGAATTGTTCTGCGCCGGGCATAAGACGTCTGACATTATCAGAGACACTGGCTATGCTCCTAGGACTGTTTATCGTGCTGTAGCAAACTTAAGGGAAGGTAAAGACATGCAATGGAAGGCTCACAGGCGAGAAGTGATAAAATCCGCACCAGAAGGTTTCTCAGTGGCTTGAAAAGATCCATTGCAAGCAAATCCATCACAGTCAATGGCTGACCTGGCGAAAAAGCGGAATGTGACCAAAATGACCATTTCTAATGCAGTACGGAAAGATCTTGGGATGAAGTCATATTGCAGACGACATCGTAACATTCTTACAGCAAAATCTAAGACCATTCGTAAAGAGAGAAGCCATTTGCTACTCAATCACCTGAAACACCATGGTGGTACCGTTCGCATTTTTGTGGACGAGAAAAAGTTCGTGGTAGACGAAGTCGCCAACCGCAGAAACTCGAGAGTTATCGCCATTGACCCTTCTTGTGTTCCTCCAGTCATGCAGAGTAAACACCCTGCCTCTGTCATGGTGTTTGGAGCTGTTGCCAGCGATGGGAAAGGCATGCCCCCTCACTTCATTGAAGTGGGCCTGAAGATCAATACGGTGGAATATCTGAAGATTCTGGAGGAAGTTCTCTTACCCTGAATTAAGAAGAACTATGATCCCAACAAAGTGATGTTCATCCAGGATTCTGCACTTGCTCATGGGTCAAAAACAGTGCAGACCTTCTTGAAGAGAGAGTTGCCGCTTTTTGTGTCTTCAAATATCTGGCCCTCTAGTTCGCCAGATTTGAACCTCAGCGACTATTGGTTATGGGGCGATGTTGAGAAAATCTAATGCTCTCCCCCATAACAGTGTGGCCTCTCTGAAGACCTCCATAAGGCGTGCATTCCGCGCTATCAAGAAAGAGTCAGCTGTCAAGGCCTGTCGTGCTTTTAGGGCTCGCATTCAGCAAGTTGTGGACACAGAAGGTGGACGCATAGAATAAAATGTTTGTATTTAATAAAACAGTTAAATAAACATACACAAATCTTAAATGCCTTTAATTGTCCCTTCTTTATCAAGGTTTAAAGTCTGAGATCTCAAACTGCCAATTTATCGTTTACACCCTGTACTTTAGAAATATAACAGCAATTAAAAAACGTTATTAAAAAAATCACTAAAATTGTAGGAGATGCCATAAGTGATGAACAGATTAAGTATAACCTAAGATCTCTTTATTTAGAGATTGCTAAAATTTTCAACATTATGACTAAAAAAAAAGTTAATTCACTCCTTCATTGCAATCGTTTTGCGTTGCGTTGAACAATTGTATAAATTTTCTGGTGTCTAAATCAAAAGACAGTTTGTTTTTTTTTTTGCGTCACACTTACAGGTCGGGAAAACTAAGATAAAACAGGTTAAGAAATTTGAATACCATAGGAAGTGTTCTGACAGAGCATGAAAAGTGCAACACTAGGATTCGAGGACGCATTGGCATGGCTAAAGACGCATTTCAAAAACTAACCTAAGTACTGAGAGACAGGAAATTTTCATTTGAAACAAAGAGAGCGCCAGACTGCTATGTGTTATCTGTTCTTCTATATGGCAGCAAATGCTGGACGATCTCTTCAAGGATGAAGCAACAGAAATGTAGATCTACAGAAGGATGCTGATGATACTCATGGACCGAGAACGTGAGCAAAGACAAGGTGTTGGAGAGGATGCAAACGGAAAATGAAACTTAAACTTAGCGTCAGTTAGATACAGATGAGGTTTCTCGGATATGTAATAAGGAAGGAGGGTTTAGAGAATCTGATACCCACAGGACGGATAGAGGGAAAGAGAGACAGGGAAAAGCAGCGCGAGACATGTTTGATAAGTTTGAGCAAATGGATGTTAGAGCGGGGTTTGGGAGCGATACCAAGAGGAAAATATTAAGAGCGACAAGAGACAGGGACAAGTGGAAGTCTGTGATCGCCTACGTCCTGAAGGAACACGGCACATAAAGGAGAAGAAATTTAACCTATTTTTAGCAAAAAAAAAGTTTTGTTTTCATGTTTGAAATGTATTTGAATTAATAGTAGATATATATATATATATATTTATTTTTTATTTATTTTAACACCATAATACACTTGCTAATCAAGGCTATAGAACCCGACCTGTCCTGCTATTCAACCCATAGTCGGAGGGAGAAGAGCTGGATTAATATCTTTCCTTAGGGTATTTGTGCGTAAGTGAATGAAACGAATTCGACTAGTATTCGAACGCGTCACGCCAATTTCTCATTCCGAGCCGATAGCTATTACACCACAATGCATAAGACGAGGTTGGTGAAAACGCATTTTTTCACTGCGTGAATTTCGATGGCTGATATATAAAACTAAAACATAAATAAATACAAAATTAAAATTGTTATTGAATGTTTTCTTTGAAACAACCCTCAATTTCTGTCTAAAGCGAAAAAAAAAACAGTCTATTCATAATTTTTCTTACAGTTGTTTACAGTACTCATTTTACAAAGATTGAACTATTTTAATGTCATTTTTTATATTAAAAAAAAATTAAAAGTGAATAATATTTTTATCTTTTAACATTCGCAAAGCATAAGAAGCAAATACGAGAAACTGCGTAAGAAGTTGCTTAACTTTGGTGATCGGACGGGAACCGGTGCATTCAACACCATATAGCCGTAGGCGAATTTAGTTTACCCTCCGAGAATTATTGCTAAACAAATAAAGAACTCAGTCTGGTAACTCGGAGAAGAATAGGTGAATTCATACAATTTCAATTTTCCTGTTTTTAAAGACAACCAATATGCAAAATTTTCGTTTTATAATCAAAAAGGAAAAAACGCAAATCCCGATTAAATAAACGTTTTAAGAAAATCTTTTTATCTATTATAACTTGAAAATGAGCATTAGGGTGATAGTTGAAAGATGTAAAAAATAAAATAATACTTTGAAAACTGTGATTAGAAATTTATCTTAAGAGACCCTTCATATTTTATTACATAACTGCCGAAAACTTTTATTAAAAAATATATAAATATATTAAATATATATAAAAATATATATAAATAAATGTATATATATATTTTTTATAAATATATATATATTAATTTGATGATTTTTGGTGAATTTTGAAATTCTCAAAAAGTTGTCTAATTATTAGGTAGAAAGAAAAGTTCAGGTTATTTGTCAACAAAGCATATGCAAGTATTTTTAATGGTCATGAAATCGAGGTGACACAATAAATAAATACATCTATTTAAGCAGAGACACAATGTATATTATTACACTTAATGATTGACAAGGTTAAAAAAAAGCGTATGTTGATAAGATATCGGATACAATGGCACATTTAAAAAACCGTGGGGCCCTGAAAACTGCTTGTCCCCACCCCGGTCGAGCGGTTCGAGGGTAATATAGCTATTACTATATATATATATATATATATATATATATATATATATATATATATATATACTCAACAGCTTTGTATTATTACATCGAGCATCGTTTTATTAACATCAGCACTATACGTGCAATATATATATATATATTTACGCTCTCACACCCTGATTGAGCACTCTGGAAGAATAGTGGACATTGAAAAACAATAGTTACTCTGGCATGTACGCATCGCTCATTCACTAATGAATTAGAGCACTCTGGCTATTGAGCGTTTATAATGATAATATACATGCTAAAAACTCTGCCTTCTTCTACCGAGCGCCCATGGCCCAGAGGTAGAATCGCCGACTGATGCCACTTCGGTCGGATTTCAATCCTGGGTTAAAAGCAAACGGAGTCTAACCGTACTGATGAGCTGTGATACAGCTAAACAGATCTGTCTGCGAATGACTATATATATATATATATATATATGTGTGTGTGTGTGTGTGTGTGTGTGTGTTTCTCTAAGAGGATCTTAGATGTGGCACAAGGCCGAGAGCATGGAGCACCCAGTGAAGTTCAACTTACTACTCAACTGTAATGTTTTTAGCGAGAAAACGCTTGTAAATGATGTATATATAGCTCTTAATAAGTTTTGCCTTTCGGTTATTTTTTCCAAATCGTGTTCTACTATCCATCCGCTCTAACCGATTAAGTATGTTACACGCTGCTTTCCTCTGTCTCGCAATTTTTCCCGTGAGTATCTGATTTCAGAAGCCTTTCTTCCTCATTACGCGCACCTGAAATTTCTACTGCTTCTCCCTGATTGTTAAGTATAAGTTTCTTTTTTGTTTCCATTCTCTCCAAAACCTCGTTGTTTCCCACATGTTCGGTCCATGGTATGCTCAGCATCTTTCTGTATAACCATATTTCTACTGCTTGAAGTCTCTTCCTAATCTTTGAGGAGATTGTTCAACATTCGCTGTCATACAGGAGGACAGATATAACGTAGCATAAGATATGCAAATGACTCAGTGTTGATAACAGACACAGAAAGGAAGCTACAAGAACTCCTACAGAAGTTAGTAAAGAAAAGCAGGAAGAAAGGACTAAACACCAATTGCAAGACTACGGAATGCATGGTTGTTAGCATATAAAGAAGCCCACCATGCAAATTACAAATTGGAGATAACAAAATCAAGCAAGTACACCTTTTTAAATATTTAGAAAGTATTTTAAAAGAGAACGGATGGTGTGACACAGAAAGCAGAAAGCTCATTAGGATTGTAGGATTGCGAAAGATGCATTTAAATGCCAAGCAAAGTATCAAGAAACAGAAAACTGTCGTTAGAAACAAAGAAAAGATTCCAGAACTGTTGTGTAATATCGTTCTTCCTATACGGTAGTGAATGTAGAACAATCTCACCGATGAAGAAGAGACTTAAACAACAGAAATGTGGTTCTACAGAAGGATATTGAGAATATCATGGGACGAACATGTGAGCACGGTAGAAGTTTTTGAGAAAATTGGACAGTTGAAATTTCAAGGTCACATCATGAGGAAAGTCCACATTATGTGATATAGAATTTTAGAAAATACGATACTCACGGATTGACAGATTGAAAGCAAGAGGGACAGAGAAAAACAACACATAACCTACCCAGCGAGCTTGAGTAAATGGATGGCGGAGCGAGGTTTAAGAGGTTTATGCTTTGCGAATGTTAAAAGATAAAAATATAATTCACTTTTAATTTTTTTTAAATATAAAAAATGACAATAAAATATTTCAATCTTTGTAAAATGAGTACTGTAAACAACTGTAAGAAAAATTATGAATAGACTGTTTTTTTTTTTCGCTTTAGACAGAAATTGAGGGTTGTTTCAAACAAAGAGGGGTAACAAGATAAAATTTTTAACAGGGATAACAACAAGATAAAATTTATTAAAGAAATTGTGGAGGGCCATGTTGACCAACATCTATAAATGACACGATACAAAGAAGCTCATCCCTTGTTCCCTGTTTAGGATGTGGTTTCCGGCTTTCTCTTTTCCAATCTTTTCACTCTTACGTACTCTTTTTACTCTTTTCCCCCTGCACATCAGTGGCCTTACCGCCTTGCCCGGGTCGATATGATTAAAAAAAAAAAAATTATGTGATATAGAATTTTAGAAAATACGATACTCACGGATTGACAGATTGAAAGCAAGAGGGACAGAGAAAACAACACATAACCCACCCAGCGAGCTTGAGTAAATGGATGGCGGAGCGAGGTTTAAGAGGGATAACAACAAGATAAAATTTATTAAGAAAATTGTGGAGGCCATGTTGACCAACATCTTTAAATGACACAATACAAAGAAGAAGAAGAAATAGAGGAGATTGGCTATCTTGTATGACCTTACATTATTTGCATTTATATAACAAAAAAATAACGACAATTATTTATTTACGGGGAGAATATTAGTAAATTCGGTATTTTTCAATGCTTTTCTGTCATAAAATTATTATGAATGCTTTTCTATACTAAAAGCAGCAATGCATTTACAGCGAACGGACATTGTAGATTAAAAGTAAAAATGCATAATTTTTTTAAAGAAATCCCGGTTCACACTCCACCCACACCTATTGAACAGGTGAAGAGGCTCATCCCTTGTTTCCTTTTTAGGATGCGGTTTCCGGTTTTCTCTTTTCTAATCTTCTCACTTTGTTTTTTTTCTTTTCTTTCAATTGGAGTAGATAGACTAAACTATCGCCCGGTTCACACTCCACCCACATCTATTAAACAGGTGAAGAGGCTCATCCCTTGTTTCCTGTTTAGGATGCGGTTTCCGGTTTTCTCTCTTCTAATCTTCTCACTCTTATGTAGCCCCCTGCACATCAGTGGCGTTACAGCTTTGCTTGGGGTGATATGATTAAAAAAAACAAAAAACTTTATGTTGGTACAAACTTTTTTAAATCATTTCACACTATGCAAATCGGTACCGCCACTACTTTTGTTACAGGGAGAGAAAAAACTGGGTACAGTGGGTATTGAAGAAAGGATATAAGTAGAATGGGATTCAAGAAGATAGAAAATGGCAGTTAACGTTGCATTTAAATGATTTAAGATTGAAGCTATCAGGGAAACAAGCAAACGGAACAGAGTTCCACAGGCGGGAAGTGCGAGAAAAATTGTTGGAGTAGAAGTAGCGATTACTTTTAACTATTTCCACGGTAAATGGGTAGGACCTAGATGCCAATTTAGTAGCACGCTTAAATCCACGTGGATGGGGCCCTAAGGGACAAAAGCTCGTTTTATAGAAAATGTTTCTAATATTTTGTATACTAATGTGCACACAAAATAAGGCCTAAAGAGCCATTCAAGGTAGAAGATTACTGTGTGGTATTGTATGAGCCGAAGAAAAGGCAGGAAGTGGAGTTCATGTGTTACTGTAGGAAAGATACTGGTTAACTCTAGACTTGAAGATGTCAACTTGAAGATGTCAAGAGTGTAGCGATTGAGAATTCATCTTAGAGGGAGTCTGTTCCACAAAGCAACTGTTCTTGGGAAGAAGCTATTAGAATAGAGATTCTTACTAATGAAATACGAAATAAATTCATTATTGTGTACGTGGAATCATGGGGTTCAGTTGTCATGTTAATCTTTTTGTTTTTCTTTTTTTCAATCAATTCACCCTAAGCAAGGTGATGATGCCAGTAAGATGACAGGAGCAACTTGGAATGCAAGAGAATGAGAAAAATTTAGAAGGAATCGAAAACCTTTCCTAAACAGCGAAGAATGAATAACCCTCTACTCCTGTTTAAAAGATTGAAGAAGTTTGTGAATGGAACGATAGGCGAAGCTATCTACCCCTACTGAGGAAAGAATCAAAATTTAGGAGTTAAAAGTATAAAGTTTATGTAGGCTTTAGAAGGAAGCGAAAATCCAGTTCTAAACAGGAAACGAAGGATAAAACTCTACTCATGTTCAAATAAACAAATATATGTGTCTTGAATGAAAACAATAAAGGCAACATTTTTCTCTCGCTAGTCTGTATCCTAAGAATAATTGAATTTTATCAAAAGTTAAGAATTGTCTTTCATTTTTAACCGGAGTTGCAGAGATGATCAGAAAAAGTATGAATTCAACAGTTTCAGGCACATCAAACAAGAAAACCATTTTTGTTAAGTAAATTGACGCATATTTTAAAGTCACCATCATTCGACTGATTTCATTGACAGAAGGACTTGTAATCAAATATATTTGAGGGAATTTGTGTTGCAAAATAGCTGTAGATGGCAAGGAGAGTTATAACATTGGAGAAATTAGATTATTGGATTAATTTGAATTAAAATGAAAATTCAATATTTTATTCTAAGAAGTTGTAAGAGAACTATATACCATAAAAATAGTAACTTAAAACCATTACAAATATTAAAGATTGTTTTTAATAGTTTGGTCAGAAATTTGTTAGCCTGTGTCATATTCTTATGGTGATGAGCAAAATATCGTTTTTTAGTTTCCCATTTTTCTTCACAATATAATATATATATATATATATATATATATATATATATATATATATATATATAAAAGCAAATAAAAGTTTATTTAAATAAAAAGTGGTGTATATATTTTTTTTGCATTTTTAATTTTGCTATTCAGAGTAGATTTTCGGAAAAGTGGGCAGTCAGTTAGGTGCCATACGTGATACACGCTTTGGTCGATCATGTCTCGAAAGAGACGTGACTGACTGGGCAGAAGGTTATTCCGTAGTAGGTTGTCATTGCTTTCTGCGGTAGACTGGTTGCCGACCAAGGCTATAGAACCCAATGTGTTCTATTATTTAACCCATAACTGGAGGGAAGAGACGGATTAATACCTTTCCCAAGGGTATTTGTGCGTAAGTAAATGCAAGAAATTCAACTAGAATTCGAACTCGGCACCGCGATTTGTGGTTCAGAGTCGATATCCATTGCACCACAACGCACATCCGGAAAAGTGGTAACTGTTTGAGAGAGAGAGAGAGAGAGAGAGAGAGAGAGAGAGAGAGAGAGAGAGAGAGAAGGTCATTTCAATTCTCCAAGGAGTCCTGTATTTTATAAATAAAAACAAAGTTTGCGGACAGTAGTCAATTTCTAGAAATTTCATGAAATTAATTGGAGAGGGTAACAAATGTAAAAAGAATAATATAGTTTGACCAAGATTTTCTAAAAATAATAGTTTTGAAAATAAGTTCATTCATTTGTGAATATGTCTTTAAAGTTAAAAATGAAAAATCTTTCTTCAAGGTTTTATTTTAGTTTTAATTTCAAACTAATGGATTAAATTTAATATTTTGAATAAGCAAAATACTTTGCTGTATTTTAAACTGAGTTTAAATTGATTAGATTGAGTTATTTTTATTATCACTAAAACGACAAAATCATCTATATTGACAAATCTGTCAACACAAAGTAATTCTCTTTATTAAAAAGCTTTCAAAAATAAGATATACTTTTCTGAAACATTGAAGAAAATTAGTTTATCTAAGTTTAATTAATCTCATCTGAAACAAATGTTACGTGCTATTAGTTAAAAATAGTTACCGCCAAAAAATCACTGCTCATTTTCGATACCTCAATTTAAATTTAATTTTTAAAAATAAAAATGTTTTCTTGAAGCTTTTATTTTAGCTTTAACTGAAAGCCAAGAGATTAAATTTACTAATTATAGTAAGAAAAATAACCTGGTTTAGTTCAAACCGAAATTATATTGATCGGAATAAAAAATTTAACTGCGGAAAATCTTTTTTAAAACTTTACCGCCATTATTGATTGATCGATACATTATGTAAACAGTAGCTAAATTTCTGTTTTAAAAATCTTGCAAAAAAAATATACCTCCTTGACACGTTATTTAAGTCGATTTTTATAATTGAAACTGACCTTTATCTGATTTCAAACAAGTATTAAGTGCTTACTGTCTGGAAATTTACGAAATAAATCTCTCTTTAACGACGGCGGCCCTCTTGTTAGCGTTATCTAAGGCGACAAATGATTTCTTGACAAGTAGTAGGTGTGAATGACGTTTGGATGGCGACCGAAAGTGACAAAAATTCATGTAGCTTAAAATGTAACATTTGGAAATTAACATTTTTTTGTTGTTTTTTAACTAAATAGTAAAATTAAAAATTTAACATAATATTTTCAGCAAGTATAATATTTTATAGAATTTTAGTTTAGATTTATAGCCAGACTATGCTTTCTGAATAAATAAAAATATGCTTTCTGAATAAATAAAAATATGCTTTTTGAATAAATAAAAATTTAAATTTCTTTTTAAAGAAAGAATTAAATTAAAATAACCGAACTAAGTTATATGTTATTTATTAATAAACCCTTGAGTCACGTGACCTTTTACAGATTTATATCGCTTATGGGCACCCGTACAAACAAACAAACGGGAAATCAACATGCAAAATAAACAGTTTTTAATTAAATTACAAAAAAAGAGCTACTCTTTTAGAGTAACTGTTTAAATTTTTCGATTAATAATTATATTTGCCACACATTAATTAAAAGACATCTGAGAGACCTATAAGGAGAAAATTGTAAAATACTTACGAAACTTTTTAAATTACTTAATAAAAAATAAAATAAAAAATATTAAAAATAAAAACAATTCTTGTAAAAATTCATTACTAACGGAAAATTTTTTTTTATTCAGACGATGACACAATTTTAATTTATGTTTATAAAAGCAATTAAAAGTTTACCCAAATAAAAATTGACATAGCTTTATTGCATTTTTGTTTTCCTAATTCAGAGCAGATTTTCTAAAAGGTGGCTTGTTTTGAAGAAAAAAAGACAGTTGATTAGCTTTCCTTAATGACTCCTGAATTTAATGAAAACTATCTATATGTTGTGACCTAGTCGCATCTTTCGACATTTCTGGAAATTAAATATTGGGGGGTAACAAATTAAAAAAAATATTTTTTACCAATATTTTATAAAAATAATTATTTCAAAAATCATTTCAGTCATTTGTGAATAAGTCCTGAAATTTTCATCAAAATCAGACGATTATTTGATTTTTGCAAGAATTTCCAAATTAAGGTGTCTTTCACAGTCAAAAAATGCCTTCGCGTAATATTACGTTTGACGTGATAAACATCTAGCGACAAATGACCGCTTTTACTGACAAGAGAAAAATTTCTTTTTCTACCACTACATGAGCCTTTTAGAACCTGTTAGAACAATTTCAAAAATTTGTAAAAATAATAAAAAGAAATACTTTGATCTATCCTCTTTATGATAGCATAAACATTTTGCCGAGAAAACTTTGTTTTTATTTAGTTTGAGGCCTTTTACTTCAGACTATGCTGATTTTCCCACGGTAAAATTGGCGGCACCTGGTTAAAAACATCGTAGAAAATCATTTTTAATATGTAGGTGGGTGATTTCATGAGGTGTTAACAACTTTCCTGCTAAAGTTATGACTAGAAATTATTTGACTAATATAGCAGGAAAGCCGTTTTTATAGAATATTTTAACTACCCAGTAATCTTAAAAATTCAAGAAAATATCCAAAGGAATAATAATAATATTTTATTGAATTTTAGGTACTTCGGCTTTATAGTCTCACTTACAAAGACGCTCACTTAGGAAATGTCAAAAAATTACCAATGAAGTTTAATTTTATGATAGTTATTTAGTTATTTTCGGATAATAACACAATTGGACATTCGTATTTACAAAAATAGGCACGTTTATACAGACATAAAATAAATTTAAAATTCTTTTTAAAATATTGAGGGTTGTTAAATTGTAGTGAATTTTTCCATTTCCGATTTTTAAATACAATTTAACAGCAAAATCACATGACTGTGACATGTTGATACAGAATTTAAAAAATTTAAAAGTCTACAAATTATTCTCATAAAAGTTTTTAAAAATTATAATTCACGTAAAAATGTATTATTCATCGACAGCAAAAAGTTTTCATAATATATTTCATTGATAAATGTAATTAAAATATTTTCTAATTAAATAATATTATACTTTTATTTATTTTTTTCATTTTACGATTCAATGCAGATTTTCTGTAATTGGGGTTACTGTTTGACCAAAATAAATTCATGATTAAAATTCTCTAAGAACTTGTCTTTATAACTCAACAAATTTTAAGCTCCGTATTTAATTTCATGAATTTTCGAGAAATCTCGAGAAATTATTGGGAAAATTTGGGAAATTTTTAGAAATTCTTATTTGTAGCGCTTAATTTTTATATTAGTAATAAGAAGTCCTTGGAGAACTTGAATTATGAATTTTCTTTTTTTTGGTCAGACGGTTACAGTAAACAAATTAAAGTTAAAGAAAATATCTCTTATTATTGTTTGTGGCGCGTAATGTTTATATTAGTAATATGTAGAACTTCTTCGAGAATTTAATTCATCATTTTTTTAAAAACAGGACCCCTCAGTTACTGAATTTACAGTTACTATAAAACTAAGAAATTATTTCATTAGAAAAGCTTTTAATTACTGATATGAATATAATATATATTGGATACTATTGTTTTGAGGAAAAAAAATTACAGAACAATTCATTTTTATAAAAATTGTTTTCATGCTTTTAAAATTTTAATAAGAATAATTTATGGTTTTTAATTCTTTTTAATTCTATTGTAATTTTTAACGGTAATGTGATATTGCTATTAAGGAAAAACTATATTTAATAATCATAAATAGAAACGTTTACTATGATTCAGCGATCACAAATGCAGACGTCCATACTCGACATTATCAGAAAATAAGAGCGATAACTATAGTAAATTTAAGACTAACGTACGTAAAATTCAATAAAACATTTGATTACATTGACTATTTTCTTAAATCTTATGATTAGTCGGTAGTTAAAATTATATAAATAGGCGTTGACATTATATCCTTCAAGTAATTTTTACAAGGTTAAAAGTACGGCGCACTCATTGAGGATCGAACTCACAACTCAGTTGTAATCGGTATATCGAGACAAGCTTGCTAATCATTAGACAACGTAGAAATATCCGTCTCACTCTCACACACATAAACCCACACACATAATACACAAATATATATTTGTATTTGTGTGCGCTTGTGTATGTGTGCGCGCGCGAGTGTGTGTGTGTGCGATGATATTGGAATGGACGAATGAAATATAGCATGAACTTGTTCAAAGTGTAAAGTAGTGAACCATCAGATTTGTCACGGATCACGTCATTTCCAACTTCTGTCCGGCGTCGGTGTACTTCGTTCTGCAAGGGAATGTAGCGTATTTGCCTTTAATATGTACGACTTCTTGTCGGTCCAACATGAAAGTGAAAATAGCAAAACGCGTAAAAAGACGAAAGGCATAGTTTTCATAAAAAAATAAATTGAAATAAAATTTTGGGCGGCTGTTGGGATTTAGTGTGAGAAAAGATCTTTTTTAACTTTCAGTTTGCAAAACAGAGGGTAAAGCTTTGCCAGTAAAATACGAGGGGTGATTTTTGTTATGGTGTCTCAGAAAAGACGGGAGATTGGTGCCAACAGGATTACTTTAAGAAGATTTCTTATCTTATCTTTTCTTTCTTTCTTTCTTTCTTTCTTTCTTTCTTTCTTTCTAGTGGCTAAGTTGTAGGCTTATTAAAATCAAATTATTTTACTGTTATAACAATAGAAACTGATTGCTTTTCATTGTGAGTAAGTAGCAGAATGTCTTCTGAAATCTCTAGTACACACCTCAAGTGGTTTAAGTAACTGTTATTGTTGTGAAACACCCCTTTTTGCACATAAGAATGGACTCGCCTGACTCTTGCCTATACTGAGTACAGCAGATGTTGAGTAGTTGTTTTTAGGCTTTGTGCCAGAATTTTGTATATTATACAAAATAAATTGTGAGGTTGAGTAGTTGTTTTCGGCTTTGTGCCACAATTTTGTATATTATGCAAAATAAATAGTGAGGTTGAGTAGTTGTAACGCCGTTAGTTGGTCAGTAAAGATATAGCCTCATTACCTGGATATACTTATACTCAACAAGATTGTACATATTGATTCCTACTAACAGTATTCCTAGTATTCCCGAATTGACTAACCCATGTTACCAGTTGTATGTTTTTGTTGAATATAACTTACATTTTCTATCTCCATATCTGCTTTTGTTATTTATTATTTTGTGTGGTTTCTCGACAAGAATCCACAACAGTTATAATTTATTCCTTATAAAAAGAAACAGTTGAACAATTTCTTTGTAGATGAAAAAGAGACTAGAATCTAAGACTAATAACAGGGATACCACATGTAACTAACGAGGAAGTTTATAAGGAACATAGGAAGTACAAAGAAACGTAATATTAGAAACAGAAAAGGACTGCTGAAATGTCTCGAAAGAGAAGGCTCGGAGAATTAGACATAGTGAAGGCAAGAGAAACAGGAAGAAAATAACGAATAATCACTATGACGAATTTCTGTAAATGGATGGTAGAACAAAGACAAAAAGTAATCAAAGGGGAGAAAACAAACAAAAGAAAAAATATAGGACGTTGTGGAGGAGTATGATCACTCACGTCCTGAAAGTACATTGCACATAAAAGAAGAATGTTTATTTTTACTCATTCCTTTCACAAAGCGCATGCTTGGTAGGTTAGCCTTTCTGGGGATGAGATCTGGTTTGAATCTCGCCACGGTCAATTCATCAAGAAAGTGCTGCCGATTCCAGCATGTTGCACCAATAGGAAGTGCCTGAAATTTATACAACGTATTACAGGCTAAAAAGGAATGGCTCAACGACAAACGTGCTGAAGTAGAGAGATTGAGCAGAACTAATAAAGCAGACATGCACAAAGAAATAAGGGAACTGATAGAACAAAAAGCCTGTGCCTCAACAGGAAGTATAAAATCCAAGAATGGAACAATAATATTGGAGAAACGGGAAATACTCCAGCGATGGGAAGAATATATAAAACATCTTTTCCATGACAAAAAAGAGCAACCGATAATACACAAAGATGAGGACAGACCGGAAATATTAAAGTCCGAACTAGAAGTTGCAATGGCCAAACTGAACAGAAACAAAGCAGGTGGACCAGACGTCATTGTAATGGAGCTGCTGATAGCCCTGGTAGAATTCGGCATAGAGAAAATTACAGAAATAATAAATGAAATTTATAATAGTGGTGTAATACCAGATGACCTCAGAAAGTTGATTTTCATAGCACTGCATAAGAAGCCAGGTGCAAACGAGTGCAAACTCCACCGAACAATCAGCTTAATGAGTCATATTACAAGACTGATCGTCCGAATACTGATGAATAGAGCAAGAAGCAGAACAGTGCGGGTTGGTCAAAGACAGTAGAACAAGGAACGCCATATTCATGATTCGAAAGAGCAATACAAATGAAGAAAGACTTGTACCTATGTTTTATCGATTATGCAAAGGCGTTCGACAAAGAATTAATGGAGATGCTCAGCAGCCTCGACATATTTGGGAAAGACGTAAGGGTAATCAAAAATCTCTACTGGCAGCAAACTGCCTGCATACAGACAGTTAACGAATTAAGCGTATATACAAATATAGAAAGGGTCGTAAGACAAGTATGCGTCTTGGATCTATTCAACTTGAACATCGAGCCTATTCTGAGGACCCGAGATTTTATGCCAGCATTTGTCATCGGAGGCAACAATTTGAACAACATAAGGTACGCAGATGATACAGTGCTGATTGCAGACACGGAAACGAAACTACAATAACCCCTACAGAAGGTAGCTAAAGAGAGTGACAAAAAAGGACTACAAATAAACTACAAGAAAACCGAATGCATGGTCATCAGCAAAAAATAAATAAATAAATAAATAAATAGCCTAAAATGCCAGATACAGGTGGGGTATACTAAAAACAAGCAAGTACAAAAATGTAAATACCTGGGAAGTGTGCTAACAGAAGACGGAAATTGTGACATGGATATCTGAAGGCGAATTTGCATGGCGAAGGATGCGTTCCAGAAGCTGAGTAAAGTATTAAGAGACAGGAAACTTTCACTAGAAACAAAGAAGAGAGTACTGGATTGCTATGTGATGCCAGTTCTTCAATATAGCAGTGAATGCTGGACAATATCATCAAAGATGAAGGAAAAACTTAAAGCTGTTGAAATGTGGTTCTACAGAAGGATGCTGCGGATATCGTGGACCGAGCATGTGAGCAATGACGAGGTTTTGGAAATGATGAAAACAAAAAGGAAATTAATATTGAGCATCAGGAAGCGACAACTAAAGTTCCTAAGACACGCTATAAGAAATGAGGGCATGGAGATCCTGTTGCTAACAGGCCAGATAGAGGGAAACAAAGATAGAGAAAAGCAGCGGATAACATATTTGAAGGGCTTGAGCAGGTGGATGACAGAACGGGGCTTGCGTGGTATTACAAGAGAAAGTGCTCTAAGAGCCACTAGGAATAGGAAGACGTGGAAGGCCATGATCGCCTACGCCCCGAAAGAAGAAGATTGACCCAATTCTTGTGAATTAAATTGGGTCGACGAAACCGTTTGTTGATGGTTGTTCCAGGACGAAATCAAAAGTTATCGTGATCGAGAATTCAAACCCAGTGGTAATGTTCAGCTCACGCCAGATTATGCGTCTTTGCCCAGAAACTCTAAGGACACTTCAGCGCAGTTGGGTTTATAAAGCACGGGAGGAGTCTCATAAATTTAACAACCTCCTCTTTCAAAAAGTCTGAACTCATTTATTAATTTTGAATATTTTAAATCACTGTATCAGCAGTGGCAATTCTTCGCGGCGGGAGCAGGAACCAAGACACCTCGATTTTTAGCTGGCTCCTCGGCCCTCGGTTGCCCCCTTTTATAAGCTTCAAAATTTATGAAACTGATCACTATCAGTCTCTGATTTGATAAGATTTGATTTTCAGCATTTTTCCTTTTTCAGAACATATTGTCGTTAGTATTAACCCTTTGATTTTGTTTTGAAATTAACCTCTACTGTGTTCCAACAGTTTGAGAGTGGAAAAGAAGGAAAGAATAGATTAGAACTCAAATACCCTGAATGAAAAGTTATTCTGTTTAATTTAGTGAAGTAACATACTGTACTTAAACTCATTCTTAAGTTTTATATACAATAGTGGTGTAGTATGAAAATGAAGACGATGCTTGAGTTTTCCCCCTCCTCCTCGGAAAAATCGCTGCCCCTAAGTGTTCCCTCTTCAGAGTTCCACAATCGCCGCTATGTATCTGCTGAAGTCTATTCAACCTATAAGACGAAATAAAAATGATGCTATATATTTGTATAGTAAATAATATCTCTTTTTTCATGGTGCATACAAAGTTCATACAATTCAATGATAGGTGAAGCTAGTTAAAATCAAAAGCACATCTTAGATAAGCACATCTCATGTTCTATTCTAATTAAGCAAATACCGAATTTGAAATCATCATGGCGTGCGTCTCCGCTCAAACATTCCTGAAAATTAATAACGACGTTATGGAAGAATGCTTTATCTATTTGTCATACGAAAAATCTCTTCTGAATCTGTCTTCTTTCCAGCTAAAATACTGGTAGATTAATAAAGAAGAACAGTAATTTGTCTCTTGGCTTAGGAATAAAATTGTTCATATAACATTTAACACTACAGTGAATCAGTCGATAGGGTCGCCATCCCCTTAATTTTATCAGTCATTTTTAGGTTCGTTTTACTTCCCGTTGAAAATTGTCGATGCATTCGATATTTTTGTAGTGTATTCAAATTAATGAACGGCTGATCTTGCTGATAAAGGCGGTTGTCTCTTTTGTAGTAAAGGTTTTAGGATATTTACAATGTGGTTATACGTTTGTGTGAAAGAATTATTAAAGAATGAAGGGGAAAGGAATGAGAAAGAATAAGACTATGAAAGAAAGCGAGAGGGATAGTAAAATAAAAAGAAAGTCAGGTCAGTTAAGTGCCATACGTGATACATGCTTTGGGTGATCATGTCTCGAAAGAAACTCTGACTGAGCAGAAGATTATCCCGCAGTAGGTTGCCATTACTTTCTGCGGTAGACTGGTTACCAGCCAAGGCTATAAACCCAATCTGTCCTGTTATTTAACTCATAACTGGAAGGAAGAGACAGATTAATACCTTTCCCAACAGTATTTGCGCGTAAATGAATGCAAAGAATTCAACTGGAACTCGAACTCGGCGCTCTGATTTATCGTTCCGAGCCGATATTCACTGCATCACAATAAAGAAATCAAAGAAAATCGTTTAAATACCTAACGGCGGGAAGACATTCTAAAGAAAGAAAGAAAGAAAGAAAGGGAAAGGAAAGAAAAAGGAAGATAGTTTAAAGGTGGAAAGACGTGCCCGTCTAAGAAAGAAAGAACGAAACAGAAACAAAGAAAGAAAAAAAAAAGAGACATAAAAAAGAGCTAATAAAGAAGGGAGAAATGAATGAAAGCGAAAAGAGGTTCATAAGAAAGAATGCAAAATAACGCTATATAAAACAAGAAAGAAATGAAGGAAAGAAATAAAACTGCTTAAATCAGTGGTTCCCAGAGTGGGCGGCATCGACCCCACCTCTGAGGCAGTGGAAAGATCCAGGAGGCGGCGAGAAAAAAGTTGGCAGACAGAGGCTGGTAGTGACACATCTGAACCATAACATACGTTGTGTACCTGAAGTATACATTGCCTTTACTTCACAGTGTGTCCCGTTTATATAATAATTATTATGGGAAATATTAAGATATGCAATACAAGCACCAATAAAACCCAATCGAAGTTTGATTATATATTTGGAGTTGGCGTTAGATTTGAGTTTTAGTATGCAAGAGGGCGGCAACCCATAAAAATTTGGGAACTACTGGTTTAAATAATAAAATCTGAAAACCACCTCACCAATAAAGAAAGCAAAAAAGATTGGAATAAATAAGTAAGATGGTTTACATTCTCAAAACAGCAAAAAACATTTCCATTCTAGAAAAAAAAAGAACAAGGAAAACAATTTAAAAAGAAAGCGAGAAGAACTTTTATGCACCTTGTTATTTGAACCAGTATGCTAAACATGGTTATACTCAAAGCGTTTCAGATTTCGTATTTTCTGTTGTACTGGATAACCTTCTCGGAATTTTGAAAGGAACCCTTTATTTAATCAAAGAGTAGATTATTCTCATATTTAAAGAATATTTCACCAATCTTTTTGACTTTGAGGCGTTTGTCCGTTTCTTCGACTGAAACATACATATTTTCTCGCAATACCCTTTCCAGAAATGGAAATTACAACTACCAGGAAACCAAACCAACGTTTTATGCCACTAAGCCATGTCTCCCTTGTACAATCCAATGGTGCAATTTTGAAACTTTAAACCTTGACAGGCAGTGGAAGTTTAGGGTTTCTTAATCAGAAGCTAAAAATAGTGATAATTCCTATGCTAGGCCTACTGAAAAGGTTATCAAAATGTAACATGCATTGATTCTTCCGTTCGTCTTTCTTCATTTCATTCCATCCTTTCCTCTCTATACATGATCAGTCATGCCTGATTTCAATGTCTCTCCAAAGAAAAAAGAGAAGTCAGAACACACACACACACACACACACACACACACACACACACACACACACACACACACACACAAAGAAGAGAGAACTTCCGCTGGTTAACGATTCCCTGACAACTTCTGCGTGTGCGCAATATCTCTCTGGCTACTCTTCTACTCCACACAACCGTCACCGACGAATAATACAAATTTAAATTTATATTGTTATATATACGTGTTCCTCGTCGTTTGTCAAGACGATTGTTGTTTTCCAGCAGCGTTAGTATATAACAGCATTTCTTGGGAAAAATGCCCGAGTTGAACTATCGTCATACTTTTCAAGCACGGGGTAAATGGACGTATTTCGATTCCGTAGGAAGTAACTTTGTGCATGAAACTTAGAGTTGTCTTAACGATAGGTATATATATATATATATATATATATATATATATATATATAGTAATGAAGGGCGTGTGGAACGGTTACGCTTTTAGATCATTCACATTAATGCGGAGGTAGTACAGAGCTTTATCCTTGACCACTATTTATTCTTTCCTTAATAATAAGTCCGATAGGTCTAACAAAGTACAACTGGTAGCTGTTCTTGGAAATAACCTCTAATCAGTTGTTAATTAGTGCAAGAAAAAGCTTGTAAATTTAAACGCATTTAAAATGAAACAGATACATTTTAATCAGAATAGAGAATCATTTTGTCTACCACCAGTGTTATAATTTGTCTTTCTTAAAATACTATGTCTCTTCAGGAGGTATGTCTCTCCACAGTTTCTTTTTCGTTTAATAACTGTAAATTCCCTTCTTTCTTGGAAAAGATAGTGGAGTGATTTTCCGTTTTCTTCAAAATGTATTCAGGATAGTACTTCACTTAAACCGGATGCTTTCATATGTTATTGAGTCCAACCTAACCTATTTAATACATATCTATGAATGGGTAGAATAGACCGGTTCATATATTCCCCAAGAGCATTATACGATAGTGGTCGCAAAATATTCATTTGGAATTTTAATGTCCGCGTCGAGAAATACACATTCTTTGGTAAATGAAGATTTGCATAAAAAATATTCCCCCGTTTTTGTCCTTTTTATATTATGTGCTGATGGCTTAATCATCTTGTGTATTAATTTGCCTGAACGTGTTAGAGTGACGACGTCTCTAGTACTGCCTAAAGATGGAGATGATACAACAGTGTATTGGTGCAGCTCTAAACATCTAGATGACCACAGCCTGTCAGCAGCTGATCTCTACTCTGACCGAGCTCTAACAACATGAGCTTGTAACATTCAATTCTTTCAAAACCAATTTAATAACGTTTCGTCAAAATCGAGCCGACCCTGACATTTCCATTTTCATGATGAACGATTGTACTCTCAAGGAAGAGTTATGAATGTCTATTGGTAATAATGTTCTACCCAAATCTTAATGGAATTCATATATATTATCCATTACCAAAGTGGCTGTTAAAATAGACCTGTTTCTTGTACCGCTCCATAAAGCACCCGATTCCATTTGCTATTAGTAAATTACAAGTCCAAATTAAAAAATAGTATTTATGTCGTTTAGACTGCTGTCCTCATCATTATTGTTATATTCACGACGCCTCGGCCGTTGCAAACTCCTACCTTTAGGTGACATACGTTGGAATTTCAAACTGACCCCTTTATTTAGTCCATATGAATAGATTATTCTAATTCCACGTGCCGTGTCCTGTTGGGATATTTCAGTTTAGTAACTCAACTCTTTGGGGATATCAGTGAGTGGATTTTAGGGATTTATATACCTAATGTCTCAGGTGGATAAAATCGTTAGTAGAGTCATCCAAAAAGTCACTTAACTCAGTGTTGTGATTTCAATACTTGCCTACAGCAGAGGCAACAAAAACTTGCAGGGTTGTTCTACTAAAGAAAATTAACTGAAACTTAAATATCCCAAAAAAAAGGCATGGCACATGAAACTAAGACAATCCACCCTCGTGGATTAAATAAAAGTTTCGATTCGAAATTCCAAAGTATATTAAGAAGGAAGGATCATAAAGCAGCCAAAACTTCGTGAATATGACAATAAAGATGAGGACAGCACTCCGAACAATGTAAATAGTGTTAATAGTTCCAATGTCACATCTTAGAAGTACAGACACAAAAAATTGTGTATTATTGTCATATCTAAATTGGAGATACAAAATCCTCTCTTTCCAGGTATGATAGTATTCATACAGCTTCTTCTCAGAGTTTAATTCGGACACATTTCTCTTCAAGTCTAGATTCTACTATTATATTTCCTACATATCCTCTTAATGCGTTTCTTACCTACTCTTACTTTTCGCGTGATCACCGAAGTTAAACAACGTCGAGTCTGGTCACTACCTAGATGGGTGACCGCTTAGCAATACCAGATGCTGTAAGCTTGGATGTGCAGGGTGTGTAACGGATTTTTAAAACTTTTATTCGGTCGAGCTAGTTCGAACATTCGTAAGTCTATCATGTCCACCATCACGGTCCTGAATCAAGGTCAGAAGGTCATTCAAGTAGCATCCTTTGTCGGTATTGTTTATTTGGAGGGCTAATTCCAGTTCAGTTAGATTCGTTACATTCACTTATGCGCAAATACCCATTGGGAAAAGTAAGTAGCTCCCTCTTCTCCCCTAGATATGAGTTAAATAGTAAGACTGGTATCACTAAACTATTATTATCTCTAAAAATATTTTCTGGCTTTAAATAACCAGCAAAGGGTTGATAATCTGTAGTAAACGAAATAATTAATAAAAAATTACGTTCATACAACCGCATTCAGTAATATTCTACCTTGTTTTGCTCTTAGGGCTTTGTGTAAGAAGAACAATAGTAGAAAAGTAAAAGATTCCTGAGTTACATAAACCTGCGTATTTTTTGTTTTATTTTTTAGTATAATGAAGGAAATGATGATGTTTAAGAGACAATGAAAAATTTTGATCTTTCACACGAAGATAATCTAATATTTGCTGAGTTTTTCTACGCGAACTTTAAATGTGACACAAAGCTGAAAGTATGGGGCACCCATTGAAGTCCGAACTCACTATTCAGTTGTAACTGATCCAGTGAGACAAGTTTGCTAACCATTGTATTATGTCGAAGTGTCCAGTTAGTCTAACATTTATGACAGGCAATCTAAAGGAGCCTCGAGCACCTATCCTAATCTGACTTCCTAATGCACAAACAATTCTGATGTTTTACATTTTGTTTACAATATCTTATTTTTAATCCACCTGTACGCATATTAATCACCATTTTTTTTTTTTTTTTTTTTTTTTCGAAACATAGCTCTAACAATATCTCCCAGGCCTTAGATGCAAAGCTCCGGTATGTAGTAAGTCAGTGTTTGCCCAGACACCGTGGACAACAGGTACTTGTACGTATGCTTAATCCATAGGTCATATGAACTATATTATCTATCTATCTATCTATCTATCTATCTATCTATCTATCTATCTATCTATCTATCTATCTATCTATCTCAGTCGCTTCATATCTATCTATCTATCTATCTATCTATCTATCTATCTATCTACTGATTTTATTTTCTAGTGCAGTCAGTTTACCTCTCATTCTCTCTTTGTCTTTCACTATCCGTTCATCTAAATCCATCTTTATTTGTCTATTCAATTAGTTTATACGAGGCTTTGATGAAAACTTCATCCCATTTTATTTTTACGTCTGCGCTGTGGGCAGAGGTAGGGATTCTTGCTCGAGGTGAGAACTTTTTAGCTTTGACCTCGTGCACACACACACACACACACACACTCTCTCTCTCTCTCCACACACACACACACACACACACACACTCTCTCTCTCTCTCTCACACACACACATACACACACACACACTCTCTCTCTCTCTCTCACACATACACACACACACTATCTATCTCTCTCTCTCACACACACACTGACACTCTCTCTGTGTCTCTCTGTCTCACACATACAATTTTAATAAAATATCTTTGTAATCTTTGTCTTTAGTTTTCAAAAACGGACTGCTGTGAAGTTTCGCACACAATAAATGAGCATAACTAATACGTATATATATATATATATATATATATATATGCTTCAAGCACATTACAAAGCATGTATATATATATATATATATATATATTTTCTAGACATATGCTATTAAATATAAGAGACAATGAATGTCTATTATGTTTAATCATGAGCCGTTCTAAACGTCGTATTTTTGCTTTAATTTCAGTTGAAAATAAAGACAAAAATTCTCCAACATTTGGATAATTATTTATTGGTTTTCTTCTAAGCTTTCGGCTCACATGAGCCATCTTCAGAGAGGTAGTTTAAACTGAAATATTATAAAATCCACCATCACCGACGATTTTATTTTGTGTTGACATAAAACTCCGCTTGGCAACGGCAATAGTTACCAAAAATAATAAACGCAGTTCTTAAGTTTGCGATGCGGTTTTATGACGTCACACCGCAGGATAGCGCGAAATGACAACAAAACCATCTAGTCAAATGCAATGTAATATGTTATTTCCTGTTTTAAAGTTGATTTTATTGAGTGTTGGTTGTTTTGATTTGATGTACATGGCCTCCAATATCTGCAGGTTTCTCTTACTGTGTGTATGAGTAAGGATCACCGTATTGTTGACCAAAATCTGTCTGATATTACCTACATGTTTATGTTTTTCAGAGAAATGTTGTTTAATAGTACTCTGATCAGAAAGATGACATGTAAGTCTACGGGAGAGCGTGGTTGTGGTAAAACCAATATATGTACTAGGTTTTTGAGTAGTATCAGAGATGCAATCTCTGAATGGGCATGTAAATTGGTACACTACATTGGTTTTTTGTAAAGAATTTAGTTTAGTGCCTGTTGGGTTATTATATTATATTATTATTGACCTCATAGTCTATAATGGTTAGCCTGAAATAGGCCTATACTTTCGATTTACCATGAAATAACATATCTGCCTGAATTGTTCTTATATATATATATATATATATATATATATATATATATATATATATATATATATATATATATTATAAATTACACTTTAGAACATGTTCAAACTTTAATCTACTTCAAAAGTGTACATTTTGTTTCGACATTGAAAGAACAATGTCTCATCAGGTAGTTAGTAATGATGGTAATAAACGTTATTTTTTAAATTAAAATTTGTGAAAATTCACTTCCTTTTATTGACAAAATTTTTCGTACGAGGTAAAGAGGATAGGAAAGATGAGAAAACAAAAAGAGAAATGAAAAAGAGGAAAGACAAGGACACAGAGGAAATAAAACAATGAAAAACGACTCAAGGAGAAATCGACCCCAAATTTAGGTAGGAAGTAAAGTATAAGCACATACAGACATCGGTCACTTGACGTCTTGGCTTAACAAAGAGGGAAAAGTGAGAAAATGCTCAGAGGGGGAAGAAAGCGAGAAAAAGTGAGAACATGCACAGGAGGAAGAAAGTGTTGGGGGAGACAAAAAGAGCTGAAAAGAAATAGAAATTTCAAACTTTGGCAGGAAATAAATTGTAGATAGATACATTTAATTTAAATTTAAATTTTATTTTTTTACATTAATTTTTCCTTTCATTCTTTATTTTTTAATTTAATTTAACCTTTTGTCCAATTTATTATATTAGCAGTAATTAATTTATATCTTCGTCTTGTATTTTTAAATATCCTCAAATTTACACTTGTGAATAATTCCTATGTTTGTTTATGTGATTTCACCACTTAAAAAAATGCCAAAGGATTTAGTTTTATACAATGTTACGGTCAAATGTAACTACCGCTGGCAGTGTGTTGCATGCTTAAACGCAATCTTCAGGCCATGAAAATTGCGTTCAATCATTCGTAGATTAAATACTAATGTTATGCTGAATGAAATTGAATCAACATCCGATCAACCTAGAACTTTGGTGGTTAAAATGAAATTCTAATTAAAATTTTGATTTGCATGATCAGGAATTGAACCGTAAAAGAAATATTATCATGTGTTATGTAAGAAAAGAAAGTTGACTGTTTTGTCATGATAAAGTAAATTTGAATTCACATTTATACTCAAGACCGCTTCCGGTTTAATCAGCTAATACTGTCTATCTATTTGCTGTAGGATTGAATGGCCTGGGAAAAAAATTGTGTTAATGGTGAGAAAACAGGTTGGCAAATGTTAGTTGTACGGCCAAGAGAACCTATGACCCTTCGGCTTAGTGTTTTCGATGTAACGAGACAGAAGGTTGTTCGAAGATCTAAATTTGGGTTTAAACAAACGAAGCGTTGATAAAACAACAGTGTGGACAAAAGCCAATGCAAATAGAGACAAGCACCAGGTCGGTTGGTCGGTCGGTCGGTTAGTGGGCTTGTGGGTTAGGATGGGCCGCAGGTCAGAGATCGAGAACTGAAGAAAACAGAATCAAAACATTTGAATGAAGGGGCTGGAATATGTGGTTAAATGACAAAGGTCCCGTGGTTAAACTCCGTGATCACACGGGTAAATTTATTGGCTTTGTTTTAAATGGTTGTGCCTACAGCAAGAATCGGTCGATCGTTCTATAAAGTGATTGACAAGAACAGGCATGTGATGTATTCATAAAGCGTCGATAATTTCTTTTCTTTTTTAAGATAAAATATCCCTTCAGAACGTGGGCAATCATATCTCTCCAGAGTTTCCCTTTTATTATCTGTAAATTGTCATGATGCATACGTGTGTGGCAATAAAGCAGGAAATGATCGCGCTATCTGTAAAGAGATATTTATAAATATTCATACTGTATTTGTATTTTTTAAAAAAGATCCTATGATCCTCAGAACGTAGATGATTATGCTTCTCCACAGGTACTTTTCCATTGCTAACCCGTGAATTATCTTGACTTTATTAGAAAGATAGCGGTATGGTCCCCCGTTGGGTTCACCATTGTGTCGACTTCAGAATTTTTCTTCCCTTTCATCATTTACCACCAAAGATTAAAGCTCATAGACCACTCTGCTATTTAACTCATAGTTGATGGAGATAATAAAAGAAGTAGATTCGTATCATCCCCAAGAGCTCATTAGTGTGAAGTGGACAAGACATTCGAGATTTATGAGAAAAAAATAAGACCGTATGTCTCTTATCACTTTCTACTAGCGAAAATATTTCCAATCAATCTATTATTCGGATGGAACCTGTTTTTATAATGTTTCTTTCTAAGTTTGATTATGACAACGCTGTCTGTTTCAGGGTAATAAACATGGAAAAGTATTGAGAAGAGACTTCCTCCACTGGACGATTTTCAACCAATTAGAACAAAATTTGAAACCTGCGACAATTTTAAAAAGCAGCGCGGAGCCTACCGGCTCAAATATACGTGGAACAACCATCTAGTTTTAATTAGTATAGACTTGGTTGGATAGTCAGGGCAGATTGATCAGGAAATCATTAACATTTGAACAATGAGTGGAAAAGGATGTTAGTCTCTGAGATATCACGACACCGAAAACTTGATAAAAATGTTTCAAATTTGTTATCTGAAAATAATCTTAAGCTGAAAAAAACTTTCTTGAGGACACAAGACAATTCACTCGCCGCAATCATAATTCTTCAAGGTGTACCAACTGCTACAAGTTTTCCACAAACGACATTCACTCGGCAACTTATTCTACGACAAACGCACTCTCTTCTATGTTGAACTAGCAACCCTGAACTGAACAGATAATTGATAGCATTTCCTGAATTTCACTATCTCTTCTTCTACCAAAGACATTTTTTACTTTAACAACTAATGTAAGTTCCTATATTCATCTGGAAATTTTTTTCAACTTAATTTTTATTTGGCGTACAACAAAATATTTTGAGAAAGCCTCTAAAACCATTCTTCTTTTCACAACGATTGTAAACATTTTTTTTGTTTCATTTTCACACTAAAAGTTCTTTTTATTGTCCGCCTTAACATAGGAAAACTACGGCTTTAAGTTCAAAGAGGTAATCTTGAAGCTATTGGCGTACCACATAAGATATTTGAACAGATGACTCCTGAAAATAATGGCATTAAAGCATTTAAACTTAGACGCCACCAACACTTAAAGAAAGCAAGAGTATAGTACTGAGGTGTTATATTTGGCATAAACATCCACGACTAATCTATATGCTACTGGATACTCATACGTTGAAACCGACGGAAGAGTCCATTATAGATACTTGTAGAATTTGAATTCGTCTTGTTGATAACCGTTAATGCACCCGCACATTGAACAGTTCCGGTCTACAGATTTCATTAATTCACAAATTTACCGCGAGTATCGCACCAATGTTTTAAATAGAAATTGCATGTCTGTAAAAAAAAAAAAAACGAAACGGAAAATTATGAACTTCAGATAGTCACAGGAGGGTGCTAATAAATTTTTCTCTTGATCCATTTGCAAAAAATGAATATATTTATGCTCTCACACCCTGACTGAGCACTCTGGAAGAGTGGGGGACTTTGTAAACAGTAGCTATTCCGGCATATACGCATCGCTCATTCAATAATGAATTGGAGCACGCTAGCTATTGGGCGTGTTTATACGCGCTAAAAAGCCTGCCTTCTTCTACCGGACGCTCGTGGCCTAGGGGTAGAATCGCCGACTGACGCCGATTCCGTCCGGTTTCAATCCTGGGTTAGGAAGCCGTACTGATGAGCTGTGATACAGCAAAACAGATCTGAACGCTCTACATTTGTATCGAGCACTCTTTATAAAAGTAAATGCATGAACAAAAGGTTAATAAATCTCCGAGTTCAACAACTTAGTTACTATATATAAGTAAGAATAAATTTAACATATATATATATATATATATATATATATATATACATATACATATACATATACATATATAAGTAAGAATAAATCTAACCTAGAGCCAACGGACCGACATAGTTTCACCTAACGGATCGTCAGGGCAAGTCGGCTTGCCCTGACGATCCGTTAGCTTTATTCTTACTTGTTTGCTCTAATGTTGTATTGAGCGCTTTAGTGTTAGGGTTCTCGTCTCAGGGTCTTTTCTTTCAAACGAGTACTTTGACATATGTTCAGGTGCTTAGTTTGGTTCTTTTTTTTATTTCCATTTATTCCCCTCCGAGTTTATATTCGGTGGGTTTTTTCGAGACGGATATAAAGTAATTATTAATATAATTATTAATATATATATATATATATTGATTCATTACAGAAAAATCGTTCGGGTGTTAGTGTTTGAAATTGCTTTAAGGTATTTTCTTCCTCGGGCATGAATTGGGACTATTTTAAGAGTTCTTAAGTAGAAACCTATAATTTTATCTTGATATGATGAGAGTACAAATGTATGAGGTGATTTTTATTTGTGGATTTCTAGCAGAACTTCAGTTAGATTAAACGTGCTCATTAACAGGGCGAAAAATGATAAAATATGGACTGATTATGTTTCGTAAGTAAAATCGATTGTACGTTTTCCCTTTTTTAATCTATCAAGTTTTGGTAGGAATAGATTAAAATCCTTATATATGACAAATTAAAAATGATTAGCTTAAGTATCAAATCTCTATATACAAATATACCTGTCACTAAATGCACTAAATACAAATTGAAAACCAAATTTCCAATACCAACGTACAAAATTCACATTCTTTTACACTCAACAGCCTCTTGCTTCTTAGTGGCTTTATTGCCATGCGTGGGACGAAATTATCAAAACAAAATTTTAAACTTCAATATTTTTGTCCACTATCGCTTTAATCACTAGTGCACTTGAAGCAGCAATTCTTTCTCTGTTAATAACATGGATTAAACATTATACAGTGAAAAGTTCAGATGAAACTTCAGCTACTAAACCCAGACATATTGGTCTGGTGGAGTTGTAGGAATAAAAAATGGTCTGGCTTTCCGTTTCTTGATAATAATAGTTTGCGAACGAACGAACGAACGAAAGAAAGAAGCAGATTTAGAAATACCTTTTGCAAACGGACACGAAAAAATTAACGCTTACATATTTAATATAAATAAAAATTAGCATAATGTAATGTTATATTTCACATTTATTGAAATACATGCCTGATCTCGTTTAGATCCTTGCAGGGCAATGGGAGACACAATTTCAGATTCGAATCACATCTCTCCCAGTTTGATATCGCTGCTGAATACCTTTTCTAATTCGATATTCATGAGCACATTGAGATAGATAGATAGATAGATAGATAGATAGATAGATAGATAGATAGATAGATAGATAGATAGATAGATTGATTGAAATAGAGTTAGATCGAGTGAGACTGAGAGAGAGGGGGAAAATGAGATTGTAAAAAGAGAAAGTTTGAGGAAAAGACGAGGGAAGAGAGGTGAAAATATTGAGATATGACGAGCATAGATATATTAATAGATATGAAGTGATAGATAGATAGATAGATAGATAGATAGATAGATAGATAGATAGATAATTATATATATATTTATTATAGAACGAGGAGAGAAAAGAAAATTTTTTCCCGTCCAAAACATTAATTTAAAACATTGCTCGATATATGATGTATAGAACTGTGAATATTTATTATAAATTATGTTTTAGAACATGTACATAATCTTTTCTATATATGTCCTCTTCTCTACAATCATATGTTTGAAACAAACATCATATATCGAGCACTGTTTTAAATTAATGTTTTGGACGGGAAAAAAATTTTCTTTTCTCTCCTCGTTCTATACTTACTCGGATATATATATATATATATATATAGAGAGAGAGAGAGATAGAGAGAGAGAGAGATAAGGACAGAATTAAAGGGATCGATAGATAAGAATATAATGAAAGAGATAGATAGATAGATAGATAGATAGATAGATAGATTTCCTTTGTTGACTATGAGAATTCAAGTGTGAACTTGAATGAGCACATATATCTGTGTATATATGAAAATGCTAGACTGATATAGGATGTGGAAACATTAAGAGATTTTAAATTAGGAAGATTGATATGAAAATACTGAGATAGGAAAAAAAACAGATATCAAGAGAGTGAAAATCAGACAGGTATAAAAATGGCTGAAGTTCCTGGGACATGTAATGAGGAAGGAAGGCTGGAAGAATCTGATACGCACAGTCCAAATAGAGGGAAAGAGAACCAGGGGAAAGCAACGCGTAACATACTTGATGGGCTTGAGCAAATAGATAGTAGAGCGTGTATTTTTTGAGGGATTACAGAAGAAAGCGTGTTAAGGGCTACTAGGGATAGGGAGATGTGGAAGGCCATGATCGCCTACGTCCCGAAGAGACGCCACATAGAAGAAGAAGAAGATAAAGACAGATTTAATGAAGAGGTTTTGTTCGTAGAATTAGTATATTATAGGCATATGTTTTGCTTGGTGAAAGTTATTCTTGGAAGTGCATGTGTGTGTGAGAGAGAGAGAGAGAGAGAGAGAGAGAGAGAGAGAGAGAGAGAGAATTATCGTTTTCTCATAGAGAAATACCGTACTGCTTTTGAAGTGGGTAAGAATTCTTGTACATTTCAGGAATGATAAAAGCAAAGGAGAAACGAAAAGCCAAAAGCAGCCATTGGAATATCGGTGGCGGGTGGCTGGGGAAGAAGGGCCTGGAGATACGTGAAGCGAGACGAATGTTATCTTCGCGCCAAAAACCTAGCCATTCGGCCCGGCTTCGTCAGCCCAGTTCCACTCGCCGGATACGTTCCACCCCGACGCAGCCACTAACGTTGCTTTTAGCCTTCGCTTCCCCATCTCGCCACCTATTGGTTTAAGTTTTTTGCTATCTTTGTTTCTTTTTTTTGAGATTTTTTCTATCCCAGAGAAACCCGTTCAGATTAGAAGTGACAGCAGGCAACGATAGCGAATTCCGAGTTTTTTGGAGTTCTCCCTGTGAAATCGTCCACGGAATGGACGATGCGTCAATTCGCTATTTTGAATTTTTGCAGGGTGACAAAATATGTTCGGATGTAGGCAAGAATGGAGGATGTTCTTGCGTAAAATAAGGATATGTATATTTAAGAAAACAGTCTCTCAGACAAGTATATACAAACAGAGAGAGAGAGAGAGAGAGAGAGAGAGAATGCGGCACATATATACTATAGATATATAGATATAATATAGATGTGTAAAGAAAGTAATCGACTAGTCTCCCACAACAGCCAAACTATATATATATATATATATATATATATATATATATATATATATATATATATATTCATATTGTCCTACGTCGATGGCACAACTCGGAGTTTTATGTGTGATGCAATGATCAGGTGCATATTACAAACTGACCATCTAATAGATTTGAATTTAAGTTCACTCATGGGAATTAAATCTTATAAAGTTAGGTTACTGTTTTTGTAATATATCAAGAGTGAAAATTAAATGTTTAAAGACAACATGTGGTTGCGAAAGCGAAATTTCCACATGTTAGCAGTTGATCCAAAGTAAAATTTCACATCTTCATCATCCAAATAGATGCGGGTCTTTAAATAATACTTTTTGGCATATGCCTCCCTGCATTTTAATAATTTTTAATTTAAAATTTTAACTTATAATTTTAATTCTAAAATTTTAATTTTAATTTTTTATCACTAAGTAATCTTTGCCCATTTAAATTTTCCCTCTTGGTATATTAAAAAAATAACCTAACTTTATACGATTTAACTCCCATGAACATCAAATGAACTTAATTTAAAAACTATTTAACGGTCAGTTTGTAATATGCACCTGATGATTTCATAACGCTCGAAAATCCGAGAGGTGCCATCAACATAGGACAATATGTTTATTAACGTATATATATATATATATATATATATATATATATATATAATCTATCTATCTAAACTTATTTATAAATGAAACTTTGTGTGTGTGTGTGTGTGTGTGTGTGTGTGTGTGTGTGTGTGTCCGTTACCTATAGACTCCGAAACGGCTGAACCGATTTTCTTGAAAATTTACACAGTTGTACTATAAGCGTCTGCAAGTGTTCTTAGCTTGGTTTTGTGTCGAGGTAATCCCGATAAATATCGAAAATCGATAATCGAAAAAATCGGGTTATAGAAGGAGTGGTCTGATTTTAATCAACTTTGATACACTCGTAGACAAAGACATAAGAAACGATATTCAGAAGTTTCAAGGTTGCAGTTCTTACAATAGTGCAGAAAATTTGATATCGATACCAGGAAATCAAAATTCGACTTACATCCATTCATTTTCCTTTCAGTCTACGGTTTCGCTTTAACTGGAAACATGCTTTTTAGTCTTTCGTGCCAACGTCCAAAGGGTCTGAGCCCCAGGATCATGGTTTAATTTTAAAGCTTTCATTACACCCGAGCAACGCCGGGCTATACTGCTAGTATATATATATATATATATATATATATATATATATATAACAGCTCTGTTCATACTACATTGAACACTGTTTTATGAATATCTGAATATTATTATACATGTGTATACCCTATATGTATAGTTATTAATTCACATAGCTATATATATATATATATATATATATATATATATATATATATATTAATCATTTACATAAATGTAAAAAGATTAATTAGAAAAGAGTGAGGAGTACAACCTAGTTAGAAAGGAACAATAGAAAGAAGGTGAGAAAGCAGGTGCGATGACAGATACATAGGTGGAGAGAAAGGGAAGGTTATACAGGGGTGGGGAGAGAGCTAGAGTTCAGTGGTTAGTAGATGAGTATTGACTTAGCATTTCAATTTCTGGAGGTTGTAGCCGTCAGGAAAGCAAGAATATGGGAGCGAGTTCCACAGGCGGGAAGTGCGAGAGAAGAAGCTGCAGGAGCAGAATTGTCGTCTGCATTTGGCTAACCTGACTGTGAATGGGTGGGACCCAGTTGCCAGTCTGGTTGCACGAGTAAACACCTGTTGAGGAGGCATCAGTGACTTAAGTTCGTCTGAGCAGAAGCCATGAAAGTATTTATAGAACAGACAAAGGGAGGCCACATTTCGACGATGGGAAAGTGGCTGCAGTCGAGCCGCCAGATCAGTACCTATCACATTACAGACTCTCCTTTGGAGCCTGTCAAGAACACTGAGGAGAACGGCAGGGGCACCTGACCATAAATGGCAGCAGTACTCCATGCACGGACGGATGGTTGACTTGTATATATGCAGGATGGAATCAGGCGGAAAAAAACATTATGGATCGACACAGTGACCCAACATTCTTAGCAGTAGATTTTGCTATGGATTCAATATAGTGGTTCCATTTGAGGTCTGAGGACAGGGTAAGTCCGAGGAGGCGTAGTGTATTACTCTCAGGGAGAATCACTTGGTCCATGCTTATGGGAGGCAGGAGAGGTTGCCTGTAATGGTTGACAGACAACAGCTTGGTCTTAGATGAATTGAAGTTGACAAGCCACTTCTTGCCCCAGTTCACCACAGAGTGTAGATCCCGCTCAAGGTAAGCAGCGAGATTATATCTGTCCGCCACGACAGGTTTCTTACTGGTGCGAGAGTATATTGTAGTGTCATCTGCGTAGATGCCTACTTGGGACTTGATCTCATCTGGGAGGTCGTTGATGAAAATAAGGAAGAGCGTCGGGCCCAGGATAGAGCCCTGTGGGACATCAGCATTCGTGCTGTAGGACGAAGAGGCACGCCCATTCAGAACGACCTTCATTTTGCGGTTATTTAAGAAAGATTGGATTAGGTCAAGCAGGCGACCGGTAATACCATAACCGCGTAGTTTGCATAGGAGGCCAGAGTGCCAAACCCTGTCGAAAGCCTTGGAGATGTCCAGAGCAACCGCGCGAGCCTCGTCAGACGCATCAAGGGCCTGTAGCATGTACTCCGTCACGGTTGTTAGCAGGTCGGCCGTGGACCTGGCAAAGCGGAATCCATATTGCCTGTCGGAGAACAGTTTGTGGGCGGTGAGATGATGAATTATTTCAGCATTGATTATAGCCTCGAATACTTTCCCGAATATCGGTAGAAGACTGATAGGGCGATAATTGGATGGGTCCGAGGGTTCACCACAATTCTTAGATACAGGAACGACTGAAGAGAACTTCCAGCATGCAGGAAAGCAGGAAGCAGAAAGGCAGTAGTTAAATAGTTTAGAGAGGACAGGGGAAAGTTCAGGAGCACACCTCTTAAGGACTATCACTGGGATTCCATCGTCTCCACACGCCTTATGGGGGTCGAGTTTTGAAATTACTCTGGATACTCTGGATACTACTGTATATATATATATATATATATATATATATATATATATATATATATATATATATATATATATATATAATGTTAACGTTAATGCTAATATTATCCGTTCCCCTACAAGGAAACCTTTGGCATTCATTGACCGAGCAGCCAGGTTTAAATCTATCGATCTTAGTCTGTTAATTATCTTCTATTTTGGTTAGACTGTGATAATGGATTGGTAGATCAATCTGTCTCAGTTTGTTCATATTTATCTTTCTAACTCAGACTCAACATATCTATCTATCTATCTATCTATCTATCTATCTATCTATCTATCTATCTCGGTCTGTACATATTTATGCTAGACACATCCTATCCTCTGTTGGCTGTTTGGCAATAATCTTGGAGTGAAGTGAATCTATCATAAAAGTTCAAAATATGGAGTAAGTAAATAGTAAACACGTTAAATAACTTTGAGTACGGATCAGTTTTAACAGATCAATAGAAAAGGTAACTGAACATAGAATAGACTGCGCTAGAGGTAGTTTCGCCTAACCCCACAAATTGCTACGAAAACAAAACATTAACCTGAAAACTCGTGTGAAATCATTAAAGTTCGTTTTAGGTGAGCAATGCCTGAGGGTCTTGGCAAAGAACATCCTTCTTTGAACATTGTGTACTGGCGCTACAGAATCACAACCAAAGAAGTGTACCAAATAACCGAAACAACATCACTTGAGGTCTATCAACAGTAGCAATACTTAAAATGGATATCACATGCAACTCAAAAAATAAAATAATGATATAAACCTTAAACACTTCCTTCAAATAAAAGGCAAAGAAGGAAACCGCCATCAATACTGGAAAGAGCGATAACAGTTACTGGACTGGGGAAACCAATGTTCCTAAGAAATTGTTTTAAGAGAAAGATTTTGTGAATCTTAACCGACAACAGCATTGGCTGCAGGGTCAAAGACTTCCGAATGTTTCATTATAAGGAAATGCCCAGTACTACTATTACCTTATCCTATCTATCTATCTATCTATCTATCTATCTATCTATCTATCTATCTATCTATCTCTTTCACGCTTTATTTTACTAACCGTATCAATCCCTTTCTTCTTATCTATCTATCTATCTATCTATCTATCTATCTATCTATCTATCTATCTATCTCTTTCACGCTTTATTTTACTAACCGTATCAATCCCTTTCTTCTTATCTATCTATCTATCTATCTATCTATCTATCTATCTATCTATCTATCTATCTATCTATTTCTTTCTTTACGCTTTATTTTTCTAACCGTATCTTAATTCCTTTCTTCTTATCTATCTATCTATCTATCTATCTATCTATCTATCTATCTATCTATCTATCTCTTTCACGCTTTATTTTACTAACCGTATCAATCCCTTTCTTTCTTATCTATCTATCTATCTATCTATCTATCTATCTATCTATCTATCTATCTATTTCTTTCACGCTTTATTTTTCTAACCGTATCAATTCCTTTCTTCTTATCTATCTATCTATCTATCTATCATCTATCTATCTATCTATCTATCTATCTATCTTGGTTTGTTCTAATCTATCTATCTATCTATCTATCTATCTATCTATCTATCTATCTATCTATCTATCTGTCATCGATTTTCTTGTAACAACTTTTCGGTCGTTTCACTCTCCAGCATTATTCAGGCGTTGATCTGAGTAACCTTCAGGGAATTTCGAACTGAATCCTTTGCATAACCATCAAGAGTCGAGAATTCTCTTTCTTTTCTGCATGTCTAGGGATATCTAATCTTTTCTACTTTTTAATACTGACTAAACAGAAGTTACTCAAAAATAATGTGTTCGGAAAGCGGCTTTAGAAATAAGCATTTAAAAATCGACACTCTGTCGCATCTTGAAGCGTACACATTAGAAAAAAATATTCCAGTATTAATTTCTATACTCAACGAATGTGAGAGCCTATCTCCATGAAGTCAACCGAACGATTTGATGATTGGTTGGTTGGTTTTACGACATCTTAACCATTGAATTGGAAGAAGGAATAATTCTCAATCATTTATACCATCTCATCCTATTGGACTTTATTTATTAAACTTTTATAAGGTTTAACGCGCAAAGTTGGTAAGAATCAATGAAATCATTGAAAAGGGACGTATCCCAAACGAAGAGATTCGTCATGCATGCTATTCCATTGGTCCGCATTAGTAGCAGCGTCTGGACCAGAACGGACAACTGATCGAATACTTGCAACGACTCAAGATTACATCTGTCTTTCTTAAATTTGAATTATGATTCTTAGCTGTATCTTAGTGGATATTGCTGTAACAAACATTCAAAATGCCTGTACATTTCCGGGATTCCTGCTATGTAATCACATACCTAGGATTCGCATATGCTTATGAAAGCTTGCACACACACACACACACACACACACACACACACACACACACACACACACACACACACATATATATATATATATATATATATATATATATTTGCAAGAAAATGCAACTTGATTATTTAAAAATAATTATTTAGAGTAACTTTATCGGCTTCCCAGTTCTATGATTTTCTAAAGTTAAATTAAGATGGGGAGACATGTGGCTATGTCATCATCTGTTTGCATTTGATGCGAACCAGATCATGGCATAGCCAAATATACTCCAGTTGCATTTTCAACTTATTTTTCATATATGTATATACTATGCTCCAAAAGTCTGGGGCCGCTGTATGGATTTGCAGGAATCGCCTAAAAATTGAATGTTGCGTACTTTTTTCAAACCTAATTTCCTAACCCACTTGTGGCCAGAGGAACTGTCTCTTCCTGAAGTGTTTTATCAGATAGTCAATAATGATAATAATAACAAAATTAGCCCTTTACTGTATAAACTTTCCTTAAAATTTTAACTCTTTTTTCCCTAATCTACCTTAGCCAACTAATGTAGATTAGGGGAAAAAGTACACCATAAATCTCATTAAATAATAATCTTGATTGAACTATTGTTATCTACCGTTAAGTGTACTTAGGTTGAATATAATTGCTTATCGAAGGCGAATCAAGCACAAGAACAGACAAAGCTAATTTAAATCATTAGTTGTTATTCTTAGTTATTTTTTTAATTCATTAACCATCAGGACTGTACGTGTGTTTATCAATTCCGTTTAGTCAACTGTTTTACTCAAATCATGTTCTTCACCCAGGACCACGACCTCGGTAAATGAAAGTGCATACGAACTCTGTGAAGATCGAACTCATTAATCGAATAATGATTTGCTAGTTGAGCTTGATGTTCATCGTTCTATAGTAGGCGCCTCTGGTGAAATAAATCACGGGAATGTTATGAGATCAATAAAAAAAAAATGAATTAAATCTAAATGGGACACAAAAGTAAATACGGAACGATTTTGTGAGAATACTATTCAGGCCAAAACCAAAGTAAGAATCAAAAGAAGAAAAAGGAAAAAGGAGAAAGAAAAGAGAAAAGGCAGTAAGTTGTGAAGAAAAGAAAGAAGGAAGAAAAGAAAAGTAAGAAAATAAATTTAGTGAGTGGGTAAACGAAAAAAAGGAAGAGGAAGTAAATAAATAACAAAAAATTTAAAAAAATGAAAAGGTAAAGGCAAGTGACTAGTAAGGTGAGCGGGAAAAGAAAGAGAGAAAGTAAAAAGTAATAAAATAAGGCGGATAGACGAAAGAAAGAAGACAAAGAAAACAAGCAAATGAAAAGTAAGTTGAAAAAGGAAAGAAAGAAAGAAAGAAAGAAAGAAAGAAAGAAAGAAAGAAAGAAAGAGAAAACAAGTAAGAAAACAAGGTGAAAGAAAGAAAGTTTGATGTAGAAAAAATATACAAGTAACAATAAAAGGAAAGAAAGAAGGAATGAAAAAAAGAAAAAAAACTGAACTGAAGAAAGAAAGAAAAAAGAAAAAAGGGAAAGAAACAAGCATGTGATAAAATGTGAATTAAAGACGAAAAAGAAAAAAGAAGAAAAAATATAGAAGAAAGGAAAGAAGTAACAAAACAAAATAAGGCGATCTGGAAGGAAGGAAGGAAGGAAGGAAGGAAGGAAGACCGGCAAGCAGACATAAAAACCAAAGAATGAGGAAGACAAATCTAGAATTAAACAAAGAAAACTCGCCAATGAACGCGCATTTCCTATTTACGGAGAGCAAATAAATTTTCGTGGGAATTGCTTACCAAAAGGTTAGAAAAGACAGTGACAAATATGTCGATTTAGAATCGTTTTGTTCCTTCATTAATTCGGATTCTAATTAAAAAGGACACAAAAGTAATTACAATCGTAATTTTTCTTCTTTTTTTTTTCCGAAGCTCTGTTTGAATTGCGTCTCTTAACAAATGCTGTCTTATTTACCTTGACGATTTGTTCTTCGCCTAGATGAAAGTTATTTTGAACTGAATTTTGTGGATTTCGCCTTTTTCACACTTCTGTAATTGATGAATTTCGTTTTATTTTCGGTTTTTCTAATAAATTTTGTGTAATGTATTTAGCTCTATTCTCAGTGACAATTTAATTTTCTTCGTTAGTTACTCTCAATTCCTCGCTATGTTAACATTTTACGCATTTTCGTTTGATTGGATTATTTTTCTAAGTTGTCACTCTAGAGAATATTTTAAATTCATCGGCCGGCTTTCGAATCTTTTTAGATTTCATACAGCATGAAGATATATTGGATAAAAAAAAATATTACATAGATCTATTCAACCACATAAGTGTCATTTTATCCACAAATTACTACGTAATTTCGAAATTCTATTCTCCTAAAACATGGCATCTTTGAGAATGATGAAATAGTCTGTGTCGCTCTTTGACGAGCCAATAAAACATCGACGGACCATTACTGCAGACTTTTGTTGTCAGCAAATTTGATCGAGTAAACGAAACAATACGTCGAAAGTATCCTGTTTTGTTAAACAAAAAAAGTGTTGTTCTCCAACACGGTAAAAACAAAGCCAATAAAAAATAAGATCGTTAGGTTGACGAATAAATTAATAATGATAAAGATCGTTAGGATGTGAAGTTCTTCCACATCCTCTCTAGGTGCCCCCACTAAATCACTAAAAAACTGCATAGAATGAATAAAAAAGCCCTCAAACGTAATAAAAACGATTTTTTTTTTCATCAAAATGTTCATATTATCAAGAGAAAAGATCAAAGTAATTTTTAATTATTTTTTTTAAAATTTGTAATCCCATCTAACATGTTCGAAATTTTGGCAGAAAATCTTGTTTTGATTTGAGTAATCGGGTAACCAAAACGTTACAACTGTTTACAATGAAAAACGTAATGATGACATCAACCACTTTTTTCCTGTGACAAACACATTAATTTGAAAATTCTCGCAAAAATCGAATAATTGTCGGGTTTTAATGAAACTTTCAGTACTCATGCACAAATGAATGAAATTAGTTTTGAAATTATTATTTTTTTAAATCTTCATAAACTTTTTTAAAATCTCTGTTAAGCCCCTCCGCGTAAATCCATGAAATTTTAATAAATTTTAATTTGTTGCAGTCTATGGTTTTATTAGTTAAACGTAGAACTCATTGGGGAATATAAATCATCTATTTGTTTTAATTTAACCTCTGTATCCGAAAAACTGCTCCGAATAGTAAAATAAAAAATGCAATAAAACTCTGATATAGGTGCCTCCACGAATTCGCTGAAAAAACAGCATAGTATGAAGGAAAAGGCCTCAAACTAAAGAAAAACAAAGTTTTCTCTGCAAAATGTTTGTTATCATTAATAGGATAGATCAAAGTATTTTTTAATTATTTAAAAAACAATTAATTGCTTCTAACAGGTTAATTTTATGACAGAAAGGCTTTTTTTTCTTTCGTCATTGACGCAGAGTCTATTACGTCAAAGCGTAAAATTACGCAAGGAATTTTTTTTTTACTGTGAAAGACACATTAATTTAGAAATTCTTGTAAAAATCAAATAATGATCGAATTTTTATGAAAATTTTAGGACTTATTCATAATTGACTGAAATCAGTTTTGAAATAATTATTTTTAGAAAACATTGGTAAAAATATATATTTTTTTACATATGTTATCCCCCAACAATTAATTTCCAGAAATGTCGAAAAATGCGACTAGGTCCATCCATATAGCTAATTTTAATTAAATTCAGTTGTCATTGAGGAATGCTAATCAACTGTCTTTTTTTTTCAATACCGTCTCAGTTTTATAAAATCTGCTCCGAATTGCAAAAACAAAAATGCAATAAAACTTTACCATTTTTTATTTGGATAAACTTTTAATTGCTTTTATAAACATAATAAATTAATGATATCATAGTCTGAATAGAAAAAAATTCCATTAATAATGAATTTTTACAAAAATTGTTTTCATTTTTATTATTTTTTTATTAAGTAATTTCAAAATTTAAAAGAAATTTCCTCCGCCTAGGACACCGCGATTTTTTTAAAATTAATGTGTGACGAATATATTTACTAATCGAAAAATCTACAAACTTACGATAAACAAGGGTGCTCATTTTTTGTTAAATAATTAAAACATTTTAATTTTCTGCATGTTGATTACCCATATTTTGTTTGTACTGTTGGCCGTACGCGATATTTATCATTAAAAGGTCACGTGATTCAAGGTTTGTCCCCTCTTACATGAAAAATATCCGTATATAAACTGACTATGTGATGCAGGACCTGTACCTCGAAAAGCAGCTCAGCAATGAGGAGGATTGAAGAGCCAATTAAAGAAACACAATGGCCCTTTTCAGGGCCACAAAGATCTCCGAATGTCTTTTCTCTTCAAGGTATTGCATAAATACATCATGACATGATAGTGTAATCAAATATATATACTTAACATCTACAGCTATATAAAAATTAAATTAGATATTTTTACCTTGTTATAAACTTAATAACTTATTAATATGAAAAATACATAATAAAAATATTAATAAACATCATAATAATTCATAACTTAGCTCGGTTATTTTAATTTCATTCTTTCTTATTAAATTGTAAAATTATCTTAAAAAGAAATTTTTATTTTTATTTATTCAGAAAGCATATTCAAGCGTCCGGCTATAAAGCTAAACTGAAGTTCTATAAAATATTATGTAATTGATGAAAATATTATGTTAAATTTTTTAATTTTACTATATAGTTAAAAACTAAAAAGAAATTAAAATTTGAAAATTTTACCATTTTAGATACAGAAAAATTTGGCACGTTTGGTCTCCATAGTTAGCGTTATTGACAGCCGGAAGCTGTCATTAAATCAATCGACATTTCTGATAAGAAGAGGACTAGCGTAGTTAAGATAAGCTTTTGTCGTAAATTTTAGCCAATAAACAAGTACTATGGTTTAAAATCAGATTAAGGTAAGTTTCAATTTAATCAATTGAATTAGATAATGTGTCGGGGAAGTATTTTATTTTTGCAAGATTTTTAAAACAGAAGGTTGGCTACTGTTTACGAAATGTGTCGATCAATCAAAATTGGTGGAAAACTGAATTTTTTCATCCGATATTTTTTTTATTCTAATCGATATAATTTCGGTTTAAAATACACCAGTGTATTTTGCTTAATGGAATTACTAAATTTAATCTCTTGGCTTTCAATTAAAGCTAATTTTGAAGCTTGAAGATAACTTATTTATTTTTAAATTTAGGTATCAAAAAATGATTGGAGGTACCTACATGATATTATTTAATTTGGTAAGCTTTCAATTGCTTGAATAAATAATAAAAATTAAGGACATTACCGTCTGAAGAAAAAAATCGATTATTAATGAATTTTAAAAGAATTGTTTGCATTTTTTTAATTATGATAATTTATAAAGTTTCCAAAATATTTTAAAAATACTTTAAAGATTTGTTGCATTTAGATTTTTAAGTTAATAATTAAAGATTACATTGCCTATCGAAAATTAAAAAGTTTAATGTAAATCGTTTGGCCTTCATATTTTTAAAATAATAACATTTTTGTGTGTCTTTGAAGCTTTTTTTTTTGTATGATAATTTCTATGTGCAGATTAAAAGGTCAGAGTTTCCTTCCTTACCCGAAAAAAAATTTCGACAATTTTGTCACTTGTGAATGCCATACACTTTTATCTTATCTCTAATCGCGAACTTGTCAACACGTTTTAATATATGGCGGACAGGTCAAAAAGTTCAAATCTGTGATTAAGAAATAGTTTTATTCTATATTTTATGCTATCAATAATACTTGTGTAAATCAGATTAATTTAACATAAAATTTGTTAATTTTCGAAAAATAATGTGTCACAGATGTATATTTTATTTTTGCAAAATTTTTAAAACCGAGAATTAACTTTTGTTTACAAATGTCTCGATTGCTTAGAAATGGCCGAAAAATTGAAAGATTAAAAAAAAAATTGAAAAATTTTAGATTCTATTTGAAATAATTTCTGTTTGAAATACACCAGTATATTTTGCTTACTGGAAATATTAAATTTAATCAGTTAGCTTTCAATTAAAACTAAAATAAAAGTTTCAAGAAAATTTTTTCATTTTTAAAAATTCAATTTAAAAGTTAGATATTTAAAAATTAGATATCGAAAATGACTGGAGGTACCTACTCTGTTCTTACCAGGTTTAGCACCGACAGCTTTTCAATTTTTTTTTCAATCAGTAAAGCGTTTCATAAGTGGCAAGACATTGGTAAACAAAGAATACTTTAAAATAGTATTTCAAACTTTTTCGGAGAAAGCTAAATTTCTTTAAACGTGAAATCGAAAATTTGCGATAGTTCATCGAAAATAGAAGTTATTATAGTAATGAGTTGATAAATACAATTCAAATAAATTTGAATTTGTTTTTGTTTTTTATGGTAAAACGTAAAAATATATGCTCGTTCTGGGTATGACGATAAATTACATCTAGCAGCAAGGTGTCTGATCGGGAAGTTTTGAGGAGCATGGAACCACCTCTTAATTACTGCTGTCCCTAGGTTCACCATGGCATTGAGTGGTAGTATCTATTAGCTATGGGTAAATAGTGAACCCCCAAACAAAAACAATAGACCAGCAATATACTTTTGAAAAGAAATTACCAGCAGTGCAGTTTTAATTTAATTGGAAAAGCAGATAACATATATTATTTCTTCCAAACTCCCAAGAAAATTACAAAAAGATTACCAGCAATACATTTTTGGAAAAAAGTTACCAAAGCTCACAAAAAAATAAAATTTTGGCATTAGATAACCCATAATGAGTTGATATGCCGTTAAATAAATAAACAAAATCAAACCAATATATCTCTGCATTCGTGCACCTCGAGAGATAACGCCTTGGATGGTAAAGAAGGTGATAAAATTAGAATGGCCTTTCCAGTATCAGTCGATGGTGTATGAAGACAATTTACTGCACAGACGCCAGGGTACGTTTCAGTAAAGAAAAAAAATTGAAAAGGAAATCCAAGGTACTACGTTTTTGGAGACTGACTTGACTGCCAGAGTTGCGGAATGGAGTTCAACTTTAACACCCAATGTTAAGAATTCTATTCAATATTTTCTATATTTGTATATAACCAAAGGTCAGCAGGAATTTAAATTCAGAGGGTTAGATTAATTTGAGAGTCCACTCTGTCTTTGTATTAAACTCATGATTGGTAGGAAGAAGGATTCATGCCTTTTCTTATCATATTAGTGCGAAGTGAACTTTAACTTGGTTAACGATTCTACTTTCTGTGCTAATAAATTTTACGTTGCCCACATCAATCAATTTATCTATCTATCTATGAGGTATTCTGAAAATTTCTCAGACAGCTAAAAATGGATTCCAAATCAAAACGAAAATTTTTTAGCACCTCCATGTGACTATCTCAACTTGATCATAATTTTTATTTCATTCTTTTGAACCTGTTGTACTCATAGATTGATGTTTTCAGCCCCTATTCTATTTGATTAGTGTTCATTTTATTTTAAAAAAATCTGTATGCAGCACAATCTTCCTGTTCCCCCTGAGTCGTAGCAAATTAATCCGATGAAGTCCTGAAGGACGAAACACGTCACAAGTAAACTTTTTCCACTCTGTCATACAATTTCCCCCATATGTGTATGTATGTATGTATATATGCACACACACACACACACACACACACACACACACACACACACACACACACACACATATATATATATGCATATATATATATATATATATATATATATCTGTGGATGTTTATTTACGTTCTTATATCCTGATTGAGCACTCTGAAAGAATGGTAGACTTTGAAAAACAGTAGCTACTCTGGCATCTACACATCGTTCATTCAGTAATGAATTAGAACACTCTCAGCTATTAGGCGTGTATAATGATAATATACACGCTGAAAAAGTCTACCTCCTTCTACCGAGCGCCCGTGGCTCAGGGGCAGAATCGCCGACTGACGCCAAATCGGTCGGGTTTCAATCCTGGGTAAAAAGTAATCGGATATCTAACCGTACTGATGAGCTGTGATACAGCGAAACAGATCTGTCTGTGGATGGCTATATATATATATATATATATATATATATATATTTTCAAAAATAATTAACTTTAATCGGATTTTATTATTATAAATATTAATAGACATTCTTGATTTTATTTTCAAGCAGTAAAATTAATGTCAACCGACCTATACACAGAATGTTATAGTAATACCAGCCAAAAGGTGCAGTTTCATTTAATAAGACATTCTATGTCTATGCCAGTAGACATTAATTTTACAGTATAAAATATAACGGTTATGTCTACTCAAACATGTGTATCCTCAAAAATAACCTTTATTTTACTGAAGAATAAATATATAGTACGAATTTACTTTACTTATAGGGGAAGAGTACTCAATATCAGATATAGATCGCTTGCAGATATAGACAGTGTGGGCATAGAAGTCAACACTATTAATACAGTCTCTCTCTCTCTCTAAATTTGATCAATGATTTATTTTCCTTGGGCCTTGGCTCACGAGTAATTTTTGACTAGATGGTTTAAGACTGTCCAGTGTTCTTTTTAACTATTTTGTTGCCTTACAACTACGAGCGTACTAAAAAAAAAACAAAAAAAAAAGACGCTTTTACTAGATGAGCAGAGAACTACGCTCCTTCCGTTTATGAATGTGCGCATGTCTATTTCCGTTTGATGACTTTATATCATCTGAGGAATTCCCGTTTCCTATCTGATTACTAATAATTACGTAAATCAAAACCATAGCCTTAGGAAATGCTTCTTCTCTTTCAAAAGAGCCAAGAGCCATCTTTATTTTTCTTATCTCTCTTCTCTCGCCAATCATGACCTTATTAAACCAAGGACCGCCATAAAAAAAAAAGCAACTCAATGCGTTAAACAGCCTAATTACGCATGCGCACCGGAACCCATCTCGCTGATTGTTAGATATCGCACGTTTCAAAAGAAAAACGAATAAAATCTGCTTCTCATTCAGAGATCCGTTATCTCGCTGAATTCAACCAAAGACTTGATTTTCATGTTGGACTCAAACACTTTGATGTTAATTAGGGAACACTTAGATTCTTTTTGGAACTTGTTAACTTAATGTATATGACTGTTATTAGTCCTAGAGAAATTGGGTGCCTTTGAACAGAAGTTTCAGACCAGTGTGTCAGGAGAGATATGGATCTCAAATATGTCCGTCGATTGGTAGCACCGGCGTATGAATACATATAGAAGAGGGTCATTCACCCGGTTTTATATAGATCTTGTTAACTGAGATCTATATAAAACCGGGTGAATGACCCTCTTCTTTATGTGTTTTATATAGACCTTGTTAACTGAGAGGATGTGCGTTGTGGTACAGTGGATGTCGGCTCGGAACGAGAAACCGGGAAGCCGAGTTCGAGTTCCTAGTTAAATCCGTTGTATTCACTTACGCGCAAATACCCTTGGGAAAGGTATTAATCCGTCTCTTCCTTCCAGTTATGGGTAAAATAGCAGGACTGATTGGGTTCTAGGCAACCAGTCTACCGTAGAAAGCAATGACAACCTACTGCGGGATCATCTTCTGCCCAATCAGTCATGTCTCTTTCGAGACATGATCGCCCAAGCGTGTATGACACTTAACTGACTGTTAACTGAGAATTCCTTTTCTCCGTAAATTTGCTAAGTCGTGTGTACTTTTTTTTTTGGTGAATAATAAATACGAACAAAATTAACCGTACTTTTTCGTATACACGACCACCTTTCCTTCCTTTTATATGTCGCGTATCTTAAGAATAGGTACCTCGCTCACATAACAAAAAATCCAGCATAGTATGATTTAAAAAGGTTCAAAACTTAATAAAACGAACTTTTTCTATCAAAATGTTTATAATATTATGAAGAGGAAAGATCAAAGTAAATTTTATTTATTTTATAAAATCTTTTAATCCCTTTTAACATGTTCGAAATTTTGGCAGAAAATTTTGTTTTGATTTGGCGTTAGCGTGGTCGAAAATATTACGACTATTTTACAATTGATTACGTAATTATTTTTATGTAACTCACTTTTTCGGTGACAAACATTAATTTGGAAATTCTCGCAAAAATCAAATATTTGTCGGATTTTAATGAAACATTCAGTACTCATTCACAAATGAACAAAATTATTTTTAAATTATTACTTTTTTAAAATATTGATGAAAAAACAAAATTTTTAACTCTGTTACCCCCCCCCCTCCATACTTCAAGTAAATTAATGAAATTTTAATAAATTTTAATTTTCTGGTATTTTCTTTTTTATTAGTTAAACGCAGAACTCATCGGGAAATATAAATCATGCATTTTTTTTTATTTAAAATTATGATTCACAAAACGAAAATCTGCTTCGAAGAGAAATATAAAAAATGCAATAAAACTTTGATATAATTTAATTTGATAAACTTTTAATTTTTTTTTTCTTTAATCACATCACCCCGAGCAAGGCGGTAACGCCACTGATGTGCAAGGGGCTACATAAAAGTGAAAAGATTAGAAAAAAGAAAGCCGGAAACCACATCCTAAACAGGGAACAAGGGATGAGTCTCTTAACCTGTTCAATAGACATGGGTGGAGTGTGAACCGGGCGATAGTTTAGTCTATCTACTCCAATTGAAAAAAAATAAATAAATAAAAATAAAACAGTGAAAAGATTGGAAAAAAGAAAGCCGGAAACCACATCCTAAACAGGGAACAAGGGATGAAGCTCTAAACCTGTTCAATAGACATGGGTGGATTGTGAACCGGACGATTGCTGGAATAAATAATAAGAATTAAGGACATTATAGTCTGAAGAAAAAAAAATTTGATTACTAATAAAATTTTAAAAGAATTGTTTTCATTTTTTAATTTTTTATTATAAATAATTCATAAAGTTTTAAAAATATTTAAAAAATCTTTTAAAGAACTGGATCGTTATTTTATTAGTTAAGAATTGATGATTATACTGCCTATAAAAAAATTAATAAAAATCTTTTTCACCCCGTATATTTTTAAAAAGAAAAAAAAATTATTTGTGCAAATACGTTCAAAGTTATAAAGTACGATGTTCAAATTTATAAAGTACGGTGTTCCATATGGGTCAAAATAATTTTTGTAAGTTAACAAGCGTTCTGGGTTATTACCCGTTAGCAAAACATAGAAGAACGCAATTTCAATCTTACGATATTTTATTCTCTACGTTTCTAAAATTTTTATTTATTCAGAAAGCATATTCAAATGTCTGGCTATAAATCTAAACTAAAATTTTCTAAAATATTATAAGTGTTGAAATTATTATGTTAAATCTTTAATTTCACTATTTAGTTACCCCCCACCTCCCACCAAAAAAAATTAAAATTTTTTATCACGATTGATCACCAGATATTGCGTGTCTGTTAACATCCGGTAGCAGTCATCTGTTAACACCTCCATGACTTACATAACAAAAAAAGGGCTACCGTATTTAATTTTTTTTTATTGTAAATTTCTGGGAGTAAGCAATTATTAATTGATTGAAAACAGATAAAGGTAAGTTTTAATATTGAAATTTGATTGAAATAACGTGCCAGCGCGGTATATTTTATTTTTTCAAAATTTTTTAAAACAGAAATTTGGCTACTGTTTACGTAATGTGTCAATCAATCAAAAATGGCGGTATTTTCTTTTTAAAAATTGAAAAAAATTTTAAATTTTATATTTCAATCAATATAATTTCGGTTAAAAATACACCAGTATGTTTTGCTTACTAGAATTATTAAATTTAATCTCTTGGCTTTCAATTAAAGCTAATTTTAAAGCTTGAAAATAACTTATTTATTTTTAAAATTTCAATTTAAATTTAGGTATAGAAAAATGACTGGACTCCACTGGAGGTACCTACTTTAGAACGTTGGCGGTCATGGTCCTTCACAACGTCTTCTATTTCGTAGTTTCAAGTATGTTTATTTATCTCTTTCAGTCCCTTTCCGTTCTTTTGTAAACATACCAAAATAAACATAAATAACCAATATCTGCATAATTTATTATAATAACCATGGATTTTTCAACGATATGCCGTAAGTATAAAGTAAAATTATGAAAACAAAATTAAACAAAAATTATTATATACTATTAATAACTGTCTCTTTTATATTGTATTATAATAACCAGGATTTTTCAACAATATGCTGTAAGTGTAAAGTAAAATTATGAAAATAAAATTAGACAAAAATTACTCCAAAATTCATAGCCTATTCATCATTGTTTCTCATGGAACTCCTAGCGACCTTTTGCGGAACATTAGGGTTAAGAAACCTTGTCTTAGACTATCCATGCTTGTACCGAGCAGTAATAACATTATTTACCCAAATATAATCATCATTATTATTATTATTGATTTCGAAATATTAAAATTCCCAATTTTATCATCATGGCACCCATTCTCATAAGGACATACCAGGTACAGCCAAATGTGATAAGGTGATAAAAGCATCGCAAAACTTTGCAAGTGGTTCCCAATTAGAAAAATATTCAAGTCGAGTAACCTAGTCCGCTCAAACGATCTCCCATTAAGAGTAATTTCAAGTATCAAGATATGACCCCTAAGTCGTTTTCGCTATCTCACTCTTCAAGTTTGAAAAAAGCAAGCAAAAATCTTCCTCGATACGTCCCCATTTTCGCTCATTGACACAAATGCCTAACTTTATTATTCTTATTTTTAGTAGTATTAATTTCTTCCGCACGGTTCTTCGTTCTCATCCAGAAATCTCGCACTATGGGTGTTCTTCCATTTAATGATGTTGTTGATATTTTTCACCTTTATGCCACATTATTATTATTGTTATTGGCAATTTATTTAAAAAAAAAGGGAACTGTATAATTAGTATTCGGAATCTTGGCTTATGTCAGAGCTCGAAAATCGATCAACAGAACCAGTGCAAATTCCCTATTTCCTCAGCCGCCAAGTAAGTGTAGAATCCAAAGTATTCAGCGTTTGTGTTGACCAACTAAAATTGATAAGATTTAATGGCAAGTTTATAGAGAATGTATGACAAGAATCAGCTGCGCCAGAGATAAATTCGTTGACAGTATCCAGGAGACTTGACGACCTCCAACTTCTGGGAAGATCTTATTTCACCAAATAAAATTTTCTACATATATTTGGCCATCGGATAAAAATGTCGACGCAAGAAAATAGCGCTGATAGAATTATCTCCCCTACTTTTGCAATATCTGCTGATATGATTTTCTTTTGCGTTGTTCGTATTGTCGTAATGTAATTCTTTCTATTTTATTTTTTGCACATATCTTCAGCTTATTTGTTTAGTGTTGAGCTTGCAACTTTTGCAAGCCCTTAGCGCCTATTATAGAGAACTCACCAGGATCGACTTTCAGGACGAGAGATTTACGTATTAACGCCGGCGCCAGCGGTCGAATTTAGATCAAATTCTGTATTTCAAATTATGATTAGAAAGATTATCAGGCACCACAGATAGAAAATTCAGGCGACACGATCTTCAACTTTCTATTCCATTCCGTATGTAAATTTTTGCCAAACTATATAAGTGTTGTAAATTATAGAATCAGCTTTGATTAACTATTAGCTATTCGGAATATTTGCACCAAACATGAAAACCACTTGTGGCTTATTCAAAGCCGAAATTCAACGTTTCACTAATTAAGGAGCAGATGGATTCATGCCTTTCCTGGGGGTATTTGCGCATAAGCTAAGGTAACTAACCTGACTGGAATTCGAACTATCAGGGATAGAGTGCGTCTGAGTATAAAATATAAATGTGAACACTGAGGTCAACACCCAGCGGTAACGTCTGTTACATGCTTAAACGCAATTTTAATGCCTGAAGTTTGCCTTCAAGTATGAAACAAAATATCCCCTCGGGGTGTTGACCTCACTGTCAATTTTTATATTTATATACGTTCTATTCTTAATAAAATTTTATTAATAGTATAGTATATTTTTAACCCATAATATCTTCTGCGTGTGCCGTTCCTTCAAAACGTAGGCGATCATGGACTTCCACTTGGCTCTGTCTCTTGTCACCCTCAACATTTCTCCTTCTTGGTATCTCACCCAAACTCCGATCTGCTATTCATTTGCTCAGGCCTATTAAGTAGGCCTCGCGCCGCTTTCCCCTGTCATTCTTTCCCTCTATCCGTCCTGTGAGTATTAAATTTTCCAGTCCCTCCTTCCTCATTAAATGTCCCAGAAACCTCATCTGTCTCTTCCTTATATTAAGTGTGAGTTTTCTGCTCGTTTCCATCCTCTTCAATATCTTGTCGTTAGGCGCGTGCTCAGTCCATGCTATCCTCAGAATCCTTCTGTAAAACCACATTTCTACTGCCTCAAGCCTCTCCTTTATCCTTGAGGAGATCGTATAACAGAAGAATAGATATCACATAGCAATGCGGCACCCTCTTCTTTGTTTCCAATGAGATATCTTAAAACTATATATATATATATATATATATAATCATCCGCAGACATATCTGTTTCGTTGTATCACAGCTCATCAGTACGGTTAGACAGCCGATTGTTTTTTATCCAGGATTGAAACCCGACCGAATTGGCGTCAATCGGCGATTCTACCTCTGAGCTACGGGTGCTCGGTAGAAGGAGGCAGACTTTTTAGCGTGTATATTATCATTATACACGCCCAATAGATGAGAGTGTTCTAATTCATTGCTGAATGAACGATGCGTAGATGCCAGAGTAGCTACTGTTTTTCAAAGTCTACCATTCTTTCAGAGTGCTCAATCAGTGTGTGAGAGCATAAATAGTCATCCGCAGACAGATCTGTTTCGTTGTATATATCAACACTGTAAACGTTGTTCAGATCACCTATAAACACCGATAATGCATCGCGAACAATTTGACCAAAATGTGCTGGAGACCCGTCATGCTTGAACCACATGCGTCTTTGTATTAGAAGTACATCCTTTAGCTGGTGTAGAAGTATGGACGAAATAAATTCTTACAGACAGCTTCTGTGAGACGTGCTGTGAGACGTGGTGTGCTATGAACCTACCAGACAGTCACCTGCAATTCCAGCCCACACATTAATCGTAAACTGATACTGGTATCTAACCTGTATGGAACCAGGGTGATTCAGATCCACCCCAAAAATGTTGGTTGTGTAAATTTGTTATTCCATCTCTTTCAATTGTTCCCTCATCCGTAAAAAAATACTGAAAAGAGAAACAACGGATCGACATTTTGTGCGATAAACTGTTAGCAGAGGATGAAAGATCTTGCACACGTTGCAAATGATATGGATACAGGAGCTGCTCTTGAAGTAACCTTCAGGCGATACTATGAGATGTACGACATTCTTGGGCCACTAGACGTGTGCTGATAACTGGATCGTCCCCGACAGCCTGTAGAATGTGTTCTTCGTGGTAAGGCTTAAGAGCAGATCTCGGTCTTCATTTATCCATAGTTTTTGGTGCCACAGGTCCTGTCTCAGCAACGCGACAGTAAACAGCAGTAACGGTTGGATGATTTGGCTGTCTTCGGTCTAGAAACACAATCTGGTACAACCTTGCATCCTTGCATTCATTATTATTCGCGCGGTAGTATGGATAAATCATATCTGCCAGCTCACGATATGAATATCCTGACATTGCTAAACGAAACACTTCTCAGTTAACTCACTACTGCACACGTTAAACGTTGAAAACAGACTAGCCACAAACGGTATACGGACAGCAAATATAGCCTCGTCTACATGGTAACATAGCGCCAGCTACCGTAATCTTCCTTTAAACTTAAAAACGAAGCATTTGTAGACAATGTTTATATGAACATTTGGCACTGTTTTGGTGCGAGGAACACACCTCCAATGTTTGTAAAAGTATTCTTGATGCACCCTGCATTTATACAGGATACGATGGATAACTTTTCGTCTAAATTACACGAAAATGAAAATAACAATGACATCTTATTTTAACAGATATAATTACCAAATTCACACAAAAATATCTTGAAATACGAAAGAGTCAGTAGCCACTGGTTTCAATCACGGCCTCCTGACAACTTCGGAATTTCCTGCAACTCTTCTGGATGGTCTTCTTGTTTAAGTTAGTGAATGCTAACATAATCCTTACCTTCATCGTTGGTGCTACCAGGAGTTTTGCTGGTCTCTCGCTCAACTGCACCCCATGCATAATTATCAAGGAGATTTCAGTCTGGAAAATTAGGTGGCCAGATGTAAGGGCTGCTCTAGTCGAAGGAATTTTCTGGCCACTATGACTAGGCTCTCCTTTTTGTATGGCATGGTGCAGAGTTTTGTTGCAGCTAACCTCTTGATTGAGAGCAGCACTACCTTCTCATTGCGTTTGAGACACTCACCAACAAATTTGGAATATCTTTTCTTATCAGAACGATCAGTTTTCTGAGCTGTTTTATCTTTGTAATTACCATTAGACTCTCAAATTGACATCCAAATACTGTGAAAATGATTGTATTGGAGCTTCCTGCGCGAATGTCAAGCAGTACAGTATTCCGTTTCCAAATTTCTGGCGGAGGGATATGCGTCATGGTGTTTCTTTTCTTACAGACAGGACCAAACAGAATAAAAGGCACATTTTATGCAGGGATGTAGGGAATATAACGGTTAACTCTAGATTTGAATAAGTTAAGAATATAGTAATCGGGGAAACATTCACTTGGAAGTCGACCAAAAGACCAGTGGTTTCTGGGAAGAAGCTGCTCTGGTGGAACTAAAGAATTTAGTTCATCAGAGCACTTTCCATGGAAATATAAGTAAGGCAGTGAGCGGCTTGCAACATCTCAACTGTGAATGAAGGTTTGCAGAGTTGAAAATAATTTGTCATCAACAAGGATCCAGTGACATTTTGGACTCTATTCAGAGACTGGAAAGTGAGGACTGGGCAGCTCCTGTTCAAATATGACAACAGTATTTTATTTTAATCCTGATCTGGTTCTTGCAGAGGATAGCACAAGGAGTTATCTACTTATTAGAGCGGTACAAAAAACTGACCATTTTTCTGCATCTTTAGCGATGAATAGTACGCAATAATGCCAGCGGTTGCTTGGGTTAAGTTTGAGGTCCAATAGTCGCTCAATGCATGGTGTCTCTCTGTGGGAACAGTCTTTCAACATGATTGGTAGTAGTTCAGGTTCCGATCAGCAATGATGAAATGTAACTCGTTTGACTTAAATGTAACCCGTCAGGTTATTTCCCACTGAGATGTTAGAGCTAAACCAGAGAAAAATCAACTGCCATCTAGTGTTTTGGAGGTTCCCCTATATGCCGTTGTATTATCAGCATAGATATTCACAAATGGAGTATACTCTTAGGCAGATCATTTATGTAAAACAAAAAGACGATTGGTCCGAGAAGCTACACCTGATGGATGCCTGCGTTGATTGCTAGGGTGCCGGTGGACTAGCCATTAACAACTATCTTCAGTGACCTATCCATTTGGAAGGACTTTATGACTGAGAAGATTCTTTAAGTGATTTCATAGCTAGAGAGCTTTAACAGCAATCCTTTGTGTCACACCTTGTTAAAGACTTTGAAATATCTAATGTTATGGTCCTTGATATGCATTTGTTTTCTGGTGTCTCATTGAGTTCTTATTTTGGTGATCAACAATCTGATTATTGCCACAAAAAGCTTGCTAATAACACCTAAGAGACAGATGGGTCTATACTAAGTGGAGGATGAGTGCTCACTCACATTTTTCAAAACCGTGTCTACACTTGACCCATTCCACAGACTCAGAAATTATTTCTCCCTCACGCAGTTTGAGTTTGAGTTGAGTCTGAGTTTGAATTGAGTTTGAGTTTTGTTTAACAGAATATCAACCTTTGTAGGTTATTTAATGCGAAGGTGGGGTTTTAAGGGATTTTTAAAAAATGTTCTGTTATACTGAGAAAGTTGATTTAGTCAGATTTTGATTAAAATATTTCATTTTTTTATTTTAGAAAACTGAAGATGTTTTCTAGTTTTGTATTAAAATGTATTGCTGGTAATAATTTTATCCTTCAAAAATCCTTTCTATAAAAGTCTATTTTTATACCTTCATAGTTTGGGGGTTAACTATTTGCCCATAGCTGGGACCCTAACAGGTGCTACCACTCCGGGTCAGAGTGAACCTGGGAACAACAGCAATTAAAAGGTGGTCCCATGCTCCTCACAACCTCCCAATCAGAGGTCTTGCTGCCGGATGCAGTTTACCGTCATACCCAGGACCACCTTCAAGTAGTAGTAAAATAATTTGAATAAGATCAGAGATAGTTTCAGGGTGATATTCTTAATCACTGGGATTTTGTCTGGGCCAGTGGTTTTCTTAGGGTCAAGATGGAAGTCTGGAAGAGGATGTCCAATGTCGTCTAATGCTGACTTAGAGGTAAAGATTGAAATAAGAAGCTTTTTCTTATCTGAGGAGGAAGATATAATCTCATAAACATTAATAATAGTTTGTACAGCCGCTTTGCCTCCATTCATAATTTGGTCGGTGTTGGGGAGTCCATTAAAGTTACATCACTGTAATGTCTATTCCATTTATTGCACACTTTTTAACTGTATCCACATACATTGCAAGGAATTTGGCATCTTCTTCAGTCTGCTTCTCTCATTCAGAAAAAATGCTTCTCAATGTGTGGAGTCCATTATTCACTGAACAGAAGATTAAAAGTAAATTTTATCAAACACTTGGTATGGGGCTCTGTTATGGAAAGTATTAATATAAATAAATAAAAAATGAGCATATAGCTGATTAAAATATGCTGTGCTTATTTTCTTCTATAATAGCTTAAGGGGAAAAACTACAGAAAGAATGCATGTTGTTTGCAATAGTTGAAGACTATAAAATGTATCAATTTCATCTTAACCACCGAAATCAGTTCTGATTTCACTTCAGATTTTAATATTTTTGGCCGTCCGTAGTTTTGGGTAATGCAGGTTTTTCTTTTTCATTGCAGAAGAGTCCTCATGTATTTGCTTCATAATTAAAGCATTTTTCTCGTTTTATTATCAGTATTTCCCATTTTTATTTTAGGCATCTTGTTGATGGACACATCATTTGTCCTATTATTTCTATTCTTTTATGCATGTCTGCATGATTTATAATTCTCATTCTTTTTATTTCTGCATACTTTTCATCGAGCCATTCCTTCTGTGACCGTTTGCATTTGTTTCTAATATATTTGTTTAATGTCCTGTATTCTGTACCATACATTGTTTTTTAAAGTCACATATACTAGATATATATAGGATGTGCGTTGTAGTGCAGTGGATATCGACTCGTAACGACAAATCAGGGAGCCGAGTTCGAACTCCAGTTGAATTCATTGCATTCACTTACCCATAAATACCCTTGGGAAAGGTATTAATCCGTCTCTTCCTTCCAGTAATGGGTTAAATAATTGAACAGACTGGGTTCTATAGCCTTGGATAGCAACCAGTCTACCGCAGAAAGCAATGGCAACCTACTGCGGGATAATTTTCTGCCTAGTCAGTCATGTCGCTTTCGAGACATGATCGCCCAAGCGTGTATCACGTATGGCACTTAACTGACTGATACTAGATATAACTCCTTCGAAGTTTACTGTAAGATCATTTCTTTTCTCCTGTCGAATGCTTATTATGTACCCAGATATATATTATATTGAGAACGTCACGTGATCCCAGCAGCACGATTCCTGTAATTACGTCAAAACGAGGTCGACTATATTTGTTCTCTGACGATCCGTGTTCAAACTCAAAGGTCGGCAGCGACACTTTATTCATATATGACACCTCCCATTTGGGATGACTTTCTCTGGAGTCTATATTTCTTCAGCTTCGGTTCTATATTTAAAATTGCTTTTTCATTTTTATTAAAAAATTATTATTATTTTTCCGACTTAATTCTTATTTCCTCTAATGTTATGGGCAGTCCTCTTACTGTATCGTATGATACATTATTGATTTTATTTTTGGCTCTTATTGCTGCAATTACTGTGTCCTCAAGTGGTTCGCAGAATTTTGGCATTAGCCTAGGCAGTCCGTCCGCCTGGCTCAATTTTTTTGGATTGTAGAAACTCCATTTTATAATTATAGTTTAGTGGGGTAGTTTCCCAGTGCTGCAATTTATTCGCTGTATGTGTGGGAACGTGCCTACGGCTATATCGTGTTGAATACACCGGTTCCCGTCCGATCACCGAAGTTAAGCAACATCGACCCTCGTCAGTACTTAAATTGGTGACCATTTGGGAATACCAGGTGCTGTAAATGTAAAGACCAAGAATGGTCCACCGGTCCTCCAGGTTTTTCACCGGTCCTTCAGGTTTAGGGGTTGGGTGCAGGGCTAACAACCCTGCCCCGTAAAAAACAGTTTGTTTCAGAAATAGCAACAAAAAGTAGCTGCCCTATGCGCCATCTGGGTGTAATGGATAAATGATGATGTGTGGGAACACACTTTTTTGATCCATATATGGACAATAATGAACAATGGTCAGTCTGTAGTATGAATTCTCTACTATGTATGACTTTATAAAACTTTTTCATTGCAAATATGATGGCTAATGCTACCTTTTCTTTCTGGTTGTACCTTTTTTTTCAGCTGTTATTAATGATCATTAAGCATGAGCTATTAGTTCAGTTTTTCCGTCCTCATATTTGTGCGGTATCACCGCTCTAATACCAGAATCACTTTCCTCTAATGCAACCACACTCTTTAATTATGAGTTAAAATGAGCTACTGACACGTTCGACATTAAGACTTTCTTAATCTTTTCGAAGTTACTTTGACATTTATCTGACCAATTCCATTTAATATCTTTCTTTAGTAGGTTATTCAAGGGTGCCCTTAATTCATGCATATTTGGTATATATACATGATGGTAATTAGCAAACCCTAAAAATGCTTGTAACTTTGTTATATTTGTTGAGGCGGGTATGTGTTTTATTGCGCTCGACCATGAAGGATCTGGTTGTCTATAGTTTGCATCGATAATTTAACCAGATATTTAATTCTGGACATAAATAATTCGCATTTTTCTTCACTAATCTTAAAACCATACTGTTTAATCCTCTCAAATACTTTTTTTTACATCTTTCATATGTTTATTTCGGGTCTCCCTTTTAATAAGTATATCATCTAAATATGCTCGTGCACAATCGAAACAGACAAGCATCGTATCCATAATCTTTTTATTTTTTGTAATCATTTCATCCTAACAGTTAGAAGTGCCACTGGTGCGCAGGGGGTTACAGTGAAAGAATTAAAAAGGTACAGGGTATGTCGAAGAAATGTTAGGAGATCGATGGGAATCAAGTAGATAAAAGTTGGCAACTGACTTTACATTTAAACTTTTGGAGGCTGTAGTTATCAGAGAAGCATGCAAGTGGAAGTGAGTTCCACAAACGGGAAGTGAGAGAAAAGAAACAATTAGAGTAGAAGAGATGGTTACACTTAACTCGTTAGATAGTAAAAGAGTGGGACCTAAATGCCAATTTAGTCGCACGAGTAAATACATGTGGCAGAAGTACCAGTGAAAAAAGCTCATCAGAGCAGTTACCATGAAAATACTTGAAGAAAAGATAGAGGAAATTTCCCATAACGACGGTGAGAAAGTGACTGAAGGCTGCCAAGTCAGGATCGATTATATTGCAGATCCTCTTTTGGATTTTGTCAAGAACCTCAAAATGAATAGCAGGAGCACCCGACCAGATATGACAACAGACGAATGCTAGATTTATAAACGGATTCTGACGAGAAAATCTTCCTGGTCCGACACAGTGAACCAACTTTCCTAGCAGTAGATGCATCTATGAAATCAATGTAGTCATTCTATTTAAAATCATTTGTGAGAGTGAGGCCAAGGAGTCCCAGTGCGGTGCTCTCTAGGCGACTAGCGTTATCCATTCTGATGTTAGGCAGAAATGTTTCTCTGTGGTGGTTTAACAAAAGCAGTTTCCAACCATTTCCTACTCGATTAAATCACAGATCGGAGGTCCTACAGCAGCCAACTTTAATTTGTCAGTTTGGGCAGATTTCTTATTGAGACGGGCGTAAATGGTGGTGCCATCTGCATAGATGCCTGCTTGGGAACTTATTAGGAAGATCATTGATGAAGATCAGAAAAAGCGCAGGACCTAGTCTCGAGGAACTCCCGGGTTTGTATGAAAGGATCTAGAAGCTTGCCCATTCAAAGGAACTTTCATTTCACTATATGATAGGAACGATTGGACTAAATTAAACAATCGTCAAGAAATACCGAAGCTCTAGAACTTGCACAGAAAGCCAGCATACAAACCCTGTTAAATGCTTTTGAGGTATCAAGAGCAACAGCCGATCTTCGCCGTTCTTATCAAGAGCCTAGTATATATATTCAGTGATGGTCGTTAGCACATCAGCGGTAGAGATGGCGAAACGAAAGCCACATTGTTTGTCAGAGAGAAGGTTGTGGGATGTGAAATGTGAAATGCCTATTTCAGCATTGATAATAGCTTCGAGTACCTTGTCAAAAAGAGGTAAGAAGGTAACTTAGCGATAATTCGAGGGGTTAAAGAACTCCCCAGAGTTCTTAAAAACAGGAACTACAGAGGAGGACTTTCAACAAACAGGAAAGTAGGAAGAAGTGATGCAATAGTTATAGAGTTTGGAGAGGTCTGGATCCATCTCAGGGGTACATTTTTTAGAAAGATAACTGGAATTCCATTACCTTCCCTTGTGTTATGGGGAAACACACCTATTCCTCAGATAATGGACTCTCTCTCCTATATTAATAAGAGTTACCAGGAAGTTCTCGAGAAGTTCTTGGGAAGTTCATAGAATTTCTTTAGAGTTCTATTGGAGTTCATTAGAACTAATTAGTTAGTTCTAGTTTAGACATAGTTGGACTAAGGCAGTTGATATTAGTCTGCAGTTAGCCGAATACTAAGGAGTCAGTATTCAGTAGAAGATTACCAAGTTCCTAACATTTCCGGTACGTTAAGTCGATTAGCAGCCGACATATCACGATTATAACCTTCAGTGCGAAAACTACTCCACAACACCTTGTCTTATGGGATGCAAGCTCAGAAATTATATTAGAGACCAGAGATGGTGTTATATATATATTACTCAGTTAAGTCTCAGTTCTACGAAGAAAGTCGGGTGTGGGTACTCCATATGAGTTAAGTGTAGAGTTGGATGAGAATATGCGAGCAAAGCACCCGAGCTTGTCTGCTGTGGTTTTGAGGACTTCGAATTGATTGAATAGCGGAGGGATTGAAGGTTTTCTGTTGTTCAGCAGATTTTTGCAAAGCCGCATTAATATTTTGATCCAAACTTGCGAGATGCTATACGCTGTTTCATTCTATCAGCAAACAACAGCTTAGCATCATTTAGAGCACACTTACATTTATTACGAGCAAGTACAAAAAGGCGCCTTATTGTGATCAGACGTGTCACTTCGATAAACATAGAAGTGATTTCCTGTGGGCAATGGCAGCCGAGCAAGCAGGAAAAAACCAAGTAGTTGAACGAAATTTAAGTTGAAATTTTCTATCTGGGATAAATGCATAAATGCCGGATTTCACCCAGTAGGAGACTTTAGAGGCACAGTCTTGATCAGGGAAACTAAAAACTTTGTTCCAAGGAAGATTGCAAAGGAAATCACTGTATGAATGCCAGTCCGCTGTATCTGTAGACTAGGTTTTGGACAGCCACTTCGTACTTAAAATTTGTAAGTGTAGAAACAGCCTTTCAACACAGATCATTCAGAAATTGTGTGACAAAAGTTAAAAGTAAGAAAACAATCTAAATTAATTACCTTTGAATTAATTTTGTATTATGAAATTATTACATTTGCTTTTATTTTATATTTTTTAATTTAAATTCAGCATACTCTAAAAATACATTTAGAAAAAACAGAAATTTCACATAAACACCACGATAATATTTATAAAGAAGGTAAGCTACCATACGACGGTGGAAGATGATTGAAGCCGAAATGTCCTGTCAGAACCAATAACATTGCAGATTTTTTATTTTATTTTATCAAGAAACTATATATTCTCTTCTTTTTATTTTATCAAGAAACTCTTCTCTAGTTACAAGCACCAAACCAGATGTAACAGCAATATTTAATGCATGGACGAATGGTACACTTATAAATGTGTATGATAGATTCTGTTGGGAAAAATTGTCTAACAAGATACAGTGGATCAAATTTCTTAGTGACATAATTATCAACTGATTTAATCTTTCTACTTCATGTTAGCGGAAAACGTTAGCCCGACAAGGCGCAATGATGCACTCTCCTGAAGATTAGCATTTCATGCAATTGCTATGAATAACAATATCACAGAACAAAATTAAATTAAACTTATATGACAAATGATGGCATTTTTAAATAAATTTCGCAGATAAAACAAAAACAAAAATGTCAGAATCGAGAGAAAAAGTCTTCGGAAGAAAAGATTTTTTTAATAAAATAACATATAAGACATTATTAAAAATAGCTGTATTTGAAGTTTCTTTGAAACTTCTGTCAGCAGGAAGACTACAAAAGATCAGATTAATAAATTATTTTAAGTAAATTTACGCATTTTGTTTTCAGTTAGCACATACTGCTTTGTCTAGATGTTTAAATTGTTTTTTTCCTTTAATTCTGCGATGCAGAAAATTATATTATGTTATAAAAGCGGTGGAAAAATAGGATACATTTTTTTACCTGTTAGAAAGAGAAATACAAATTCTCAGCTAATACACGTACACATGTTTACGTCATCCTCATTCTATCTGTACGCCATTGAGGAAATTCCACTCAGACAGTTTCTTCACAAGAATCGCTACTTTGAGGGAAAAACTCCCGAGATGATACTTTCCCGATCACAGCGATCTTTACTTCTTCAATAATGCCATCTGTTATCTATCATACATATCCTCATAACCTGAACTTCTTTTCTCCTCTTATATCCATATAACTTCATTTAGTAACCTTCAACTTTGAGTGTCTCCCGGTCCTTGTATATACACACCTTTTTTTTTTTTTTTTTTTGTAGTCAGTCTTGTAAATTACTTTGGCATTATTATTTACTTTATTATTATTTACTTTATTATTATTATTATTATTATTTACTTCTATTTTAGGCTCCACAGTTAAATCTACTGCTAAGAAGATTGGGTCACTGTGTCGATCCAGGATGTTTTTTCCGCCTGATTCCATCCTGCATATATACAAGTCTACCATTCAACCGTGAATGGAGTACTGCTGCCATTTATGGTCAGGCGCCCCTGCCGTTCACCTCAGTGTCCTCGACAGGCTCCAAAGGAGAGTCAGTAACGTGTTAGGTGCAGACTTGGCGGCTCGACTACAGCCACTTCACCACCGACGAAATGTGGCCTCCCTTTGTCTGTTCTATAAATACTTTCATGGCTTCTGCTCAAACGAACTCAAGTCACTGGTGCCTCCTCAACAGGTGTTTACTTGTGCAACCAGATTGGCAAGTGGGTCCCACCCATTCACAGTTAAGTTGGCCAGATGCAGACGACAATTCTACTCCTGCAGCTTCTTCTCTCGCACTTCCCGCCTGTGGAACTCGCTCCCATATTCTTGCTTTCCTGATGGCTACAACCTCCAGAAATTTAAATGCAATGTCAATACTCATCTACTAACCACTTGACTCTAGCCCTTCCCCCACCTCGTATAGCCTTCCCTTTCTCTCCACCCCTGAAACTGTCATCACACCTACATTCTCATCTTTCTATTGCTCCTTTCTAATTGGTTTCTACTCCTCTTCTCTCTCTTCTAATTAATCTTCTTTCAGTTATGTAGCCCCCCCCCCCGCACACCAGTGGCATTTCCGCCTTGCTCGGGGTGAAATGATTAAAAAAAAAAAGTAGTTCACTAATTCGCTGAAAAACTAATATAGTATGAAGAAAAAAGTCCTTAAACTAAAAAAAAACAAAAAAAACAAAAACAAAAAACAAAAAACAAAGTTTTCCCGTCAAAATGTTTGTTATTATTAAAAGGAAAGATCAAAGTAATATTTCTCTAAAAATTTTAATTCTTTCTAACACGTTCAAAATTTTGATAAAAAATCTTGTTTTTTTTTTTAATCAGCGAGTAACCAACAAATTGTTATCAGAATTGTTATGGATAATGTAATAATACGCAACTCATTTTTGTTTCCGTTGATAAACACATTAATTTGAAAATTCTTGCAAAAATCAAATAATTGTCGGATTTTAATGAAACTTTCAAGACTTATATATAAATGAATGAAATTATTTTTGAAACTATTATCTTGGTAAGAATATATTTTTTATATCCGTTACATCCAACCACACGTAAATTCATGAAATTTCAAGAAATTAAATTTTGTTTCGAAAATTTGTTTTATTAGTTAAACGCAGGATTCCTAGGGGAATGTAAATCATCCATTCCTTTTTTTTTTTAAGAAGTTGACTTTTTTCCGAAAGTCCGCTCTAAATAGTAAAACAAAAATACAGTGAAATTATTTAATTAGATAAGCTTTGAATTGTTTTTTTTTAATATATATATATATATATTAAGAAAAATGTTTTCAATGAATAATTAATTTTTACAAGAATTGTTTCCAGTTTTCTTTTTTAATTATAATAACTCATATAAAAGATACTTTTAAAATTCTTCAAAGCCTTGTCGCGGTTAGGTTATTAAGTTATTAAGTGAAAACTATATTTACTCATCGAAAATTGAAAAGTTTGGTACAAATCTTCAAACCAAAAGTTTTTAAATAATTAAAAAAATTTTGTGTTTAAGTACAGTATTTTCTGTGTAACATCAAAAGATCATGCGTTTTACGATTTCTTCCCATTGCAAGAAATTTGCTAATTAAAAAAAGGTAATGTGTCACAGTTTTAGATTTTATTTTTGCAATATTTTTAAACCCGAGAATTAACTTTTGCTTTCAAAATGAATGAAAAAATGATGAATTCTGAAAACTCAAAAAAAAAGTTGAGATTCCAATCAATATATTTTCTGTTTGAAATACACCAGAGTATTTTGATTACTAGAAATAGTAAATTTAATCATATGGCTTTCAATTAAAGCTAAAATAAAAATTGAAATTTGTATATATATATATATATATATATATATATATATATATATATATATATATAACAGAGTTTGATGGTTAACTTTTGTATGTAATTTTTTATGTGATCTTTTTTTATGTCGTTAATGAAAATTACATAAAAACTTAACCACCACACCTTGTCTGTCATTTTTAGTGAAACCGCCATAATAGAGGGATTGATGCCTATATATATATATATATATATATATATATATATATATATATATATCCAAATGAATAAGAACAAAGAAAATAATTGCAAAGTTCAAAACATACATATATATATATATATATATATATATATCAACTAATCACTAACGCTCCCGCTAAAATCAAGTCAGATACGCTTAGGCGTTAAGTAAATATAAAAAGAACATTGACTATTTGCATAGCAGCTGATCCCAGTTCGCCCACCGGCTGTGTGGAGGTTAATTCAAGAGTACAATCCACACACTCCAATACCCGGAACATAAGTAACATAGCAAGAACAGCAACCAGATACTACATTCCACCGGGGGCACACATATAGGGACAAATACGCTATATTTATATGAATATACACATGCATGGAAAAAAAATCTTTATAACCTGAACACAGCTATACATATAATGAAGATTCACATAAATACCACAGTGACTTATACAAGAAACATATCAAAGACGCAAAAATACAAAAAAGACAGATATGATAATCTTTCACATAAAACAAAAGATGTAAACTTATGGAGTCAACAAATATATAATTGTGGTATAGTTAACAAAACATGGTCTTTACACATTTATTATCCTAACCTTTTCTATACCATTCATTTATTCATTGTATCTTTCTTTCTTTTGTTATTTCTGTCGTTGTTCATTCCATCTTTTATTATTTTTTCTTAAATTATTTTTTTCTATTATTATTTCGTTCTTTTTATTCGTCGCTATCAAAGATGCTTTGATCTTGGCTTTTTTTCTGCTTTTAAACCGGTTTTTATTCTTCTTGTAACTTTCTTAAAGTTGTTCAACGAAAGTTCCCAGTCCATCATAAAAAAAATATTGAATTTAAAATAACCTCGTTTTTATTTAGGACAACAAAGGCAATGCATAAGAATTTTATGCTGACCTGGTTAATAATGACACATATTTTGTGTTTTACGAGTGACTCGACCTTTTTCTCACACTATTATTCGGCTAATGTATTCTCCGGGCTTCAAGTTAAACATTTCCATCTTTTTTTTTCTCACAAAGTATTCAGTTAATGTATTATCCGACATTCGCATTTAACATTCTGACCTGTTACTTTTGAATATTCTTCGGTTTACAAATTAAATATCTGTTTTTTTTTGTTTTTTTTTTCTGTCAAAACTTCGGTCATTGTATTCTCCGGACATCTATTCTTGATAGAAAAATAAAATATCTGCTAAAGAATTAAAAGAATTAACTTGGCAAATGTAGAGATTGTTCAGTTTGTAGATATACTCCAAATTCAAACTTGTCAACAGTACCTTAGTAGCTTTATATATATATATATATATATTAGGTACTTCGACTCATTTTCGATAACTAAATTTTAATTTTAATTTTTAAAAATAAAGTTTTCTTGAAACTTGTTTTAATTGAAATTAAATAATTAAATTTACTAATTTCCAGTAAGCAAAATACGTTGGTGTATTTCAAACAGAAAATAAAATTGATTGGAATCTAAAGATTTTCATTTTTTAAAAATCTGTTGATTTTTCGGCTATTTTTCAACGATCGACACACTTGTAAACAAATGCTAATTCTTGGTTTAAAAATCTTGCAAAAATGAAATATATATCTGTGACAGGTTATTTTTAGAAAATTAGCATATTTGATGTTTAATTAATATGATTTACACAAGTATTACTTATTTATAGCATGAAATTTAGAATAAAACTATTTCTTAAACACAGAGTTGAAATTTCTAACCTTTCCACCTCATTTGAAATGTGTTGACAGATGAGAGATAAGATAAGTGAATGGCGATCCCAAGTGACATAATTGTACAAATTTTTTCTTGTAAGGGGAAGAAACCCTGAAACACATGATCTTGTAATATACACATAGAAATTACCATACAAAAATTACTTCAAGTACACAAATGTTTTAAAAGATATTCTAAAAATACGAAGACACGACGATTTGTATTAATCTTTTCAATTTTCGATTACTAAATATATACTCTTCACTTAATAAGAATATAAACTAACCTTAACAAATCTTTGAAGTATTTTAAAAATATTTTTGAAACTTTATAAATTATTTTAAAATTTATTATTAATCGAATTTTTTTTCAAACTAGAAAGTCATGCGTTTAACTAATAAAACCAGTTTTTCCCTCAAAATTTAATTTCTTACAATTTCATGAATTTACGTGGAGGTGGAGTATCAGATGCAAAAAAATATATTTTTAGCAAGAATTTTAAAAAAATAATAATTTCAAAAATAATTTCATTCATTTGTTAATAAGTCCTGAAAGATTCCTTAAAATCCGAAAATTATTTGATATTTGCAAGAATTTTCAAATTAATGTATTCACAGGAAAAAAATACTGACTTATGTAATATTATGTTTTCCATTGTAAACTCTCGTAACAATTTAGTTACTCGCTAACTAAAATCAAAACAAGATTCGAACATGTTATAAAGAATTTTAAAAAAATTAAAAAAGAATTAAAACATACTTTGATCTTTCCTCTTAATAATAACATAAACATTTTGAGGGAAAAAGTTCGTTCTTATTAAGTTTGAGGCCTACTTTTATTCATACTATGCTGTTTTTAAATAGCTATTATTATTATTATTATAATAGCATACTGCAACTCAAAAGCTATCAAGTTTCGGTGTTCAGTAGATCATCATCAGGCAGTGAAATGTGGCTCATTCACCAGGACGTATATATATTGATAAGGAAATTTAAAATAGCAAAATTAAACTTAAAAATAATAATAATAAAAAAATAATGCCATCATATTTAAAAGAATTATGGGTGTAGAGATTGAATATTGGAGCAACTCAACACGATATAAATATATATTTATTATTTACACTGTTCAGACTGTTAACCTCATCTTTATTGCCATGTTAACAACGTTTCGGTCGTTGTACACTCCGGCCTTCTTTAGGTGCTAGGAATTTTAAACTGAGTCGTTTATTTCGATTACTGGGGTATATATTTTTCATTCCATGTACGATACCACTTCCGAATGCTATGGAGTTATCTCCCTTTAACTCAGATAAGTTATTTGTATGAACTCACAGTAACTAGAATTAACTAACGACTATATCCACTGGGCTGTTTGTCCTTAAAGACATCAGTGTATGAATTTCTGAAACTTATAAGCCTAATGTCTAAGTAACGATTTTTTACCAGATCTCATATTGCAAGCTAATCTTTCAAGCTAATGATTTTCCTCAGTACTGGTTCCCATATTGTTTTAATTTATATGCTTGACCGATTTTAGGATGTTTTGTGGCCTAGCATATGCACTGATTGCATAAGTTTATGTAGTTTTCAGTGGTGTTATCTATCACTTATTACAGCTTCATCACATACCACACACATTTATACATACACACATATACACATAGACACACACATTCATATCTCTGTATATATAAGGAAACTTGTCTTTTTGACATACGTAGATGAGCAAACAGTTTAGTATACTGTTTATGTATTAGGTATGCATACTTGTTAGATTCAGGGGAAGATGTTATCGCAGGAAGAGCTCTATCTTGTTTTTTGTTATAGGGAAATATATTTTATAGAAACAGTTACCGCTTGAAACCGCTCAGTGGAAGACTATAATGTCTCCTTTATTATTATTATACTAGCAGCGTTGCTCGGGTGTAGTGAAAGCTTTAAAACTAATCCATGGTCCTGGAGCTCAGACTCAGCCTAAATAATATTTGTGTGAAGTTTGGTGAGAATCGAATAAAAATTGTGGATTTGTATAAAGGACATGCAGACAGATAAACAGACACACACGCACATAAACATCTTGCCTTTTATATATATATATATATATATATATATATATATATATATATATATATATATTATCGATTTTCTGCACTATTGTAAGAACTGCAACCTTGAAACTTCTGAATATCGTTTCTTATGTCTTTGTCTATGAGTGTATCAAATTTGATTAAAATCGGACCACTCCTTCTATAACCCGATGTTTTCGATTATCGATTTTCGATATTTATCGGGAGTACCTCGACACAAACCTAGCGAAGAACACTCGCAGACACTTATAGTACAACTGTGTAAATTTTCAAGAAAATCGGCTCAGCCGTTTCGGAGTCTATAGGTAATGGACACACACACACAGACACACACACAGACATATATACACACACACAGACAAAGTTCCATTTATAAATAAGTTTAGGTCCGTGCAATAGAATTATTGCGTGCGTTTAAAAAGCAATTTTTTCATAAAATATATATTGTATATCACTTCGGTGTAATTCTCGTGGAATGTCGGTAACCGTCGTAGATTACTTCCATCATGCAAATGTACAGGCCTCATGGGAATATTCCGGCTTATATAAGTTGTATCCTGTTATCTGAAAATCTAATGTGAACATCAGCTCGGCTGCTAATGGAAAGGTGACTCGAATTAAGAGTTCGAACTGGGTATGACAGTAGGTGAGTCATTTCAATTATGGAATTGTGGGGGACATTGACACCTCTCGACGTATAGTTTCACTTGTGTATCTGGTACACTAGATGGAAGGCATTAGATCTTTATCGTAGATAGTGTAGTTACCGACCTTGGGTCTTCAAAGATAGTGACCAGAGACAAAACAGGCTCCTCACATGCACAGGATATGAGAGCAAAAGACTCACAAGGGTATCTCTTTTAACACTACGATACCAGACACAGCGATTCACATTGGCGTTGATATCAGTAATTGGACACCGAGGAACTAGCAACTTGTGATGTGGTTCGATATGTAACGATTCCAGTTGTTTTGACCTGATGATCGGGTTCGAATGTTATGAATATCCCAAGAGGCTATGGACTCTGTTGTCAATGAGGCACAGTGCCGACTGGTTTTGGTTCCATAATATTATAGGTTATGCCCACATGTCATGTGTTCGGATTGGTCACTTCACCTAAATATGTCAATGATTGCTACCATTTAATGATCAGTGATTTACTAACCTTCATGGACTTCATTTACTCCAACAACGACAGTTTATTCTAGCGTGTGTCTGCACAAAATACGGTCCGTTGACTTCATTCGGTATGTTCACCACCTGTGGTCCGCGAGATGAGGTTTTAAAAATAGTGAATCTTTTAGACATTCAGCGTTTGATCACGTACGAAAAATTTGTCTGACTTTGTATCTAATTAACCCTTTTAATCATACGGAAAGAACAAAAAAAAAAGAAATGATGTTTTCGTTATCCCTCTTTATATATTAGTTTATATCTTAATAATACTCAGTAAATTTCTTTAAATATTTACTCTAGCGGTCTGCGACTAATTTTCTGTGTTCATTATGACCTTTTACATAGTTTGATCGTGTATACCTGATCATTTACAGTGTTCCCATGGAATAAATTGCTCAAAATTGGTTTGAGGGATACTCTAGAGTCATCGGTTGAATGGTGTGGTCACTACGTTCGTATGACATGAGTCTAAGCGAGCAGGTATGGTGGCGAAATCTATTTGCACGCATGATCGGTTATCTACAAACCGATAAGAATCGTGGAGCTGTGTACGGCTATTGTGTCGGAATGATTCATCATCTTTTGACCATTTATGGAATCGATGTCACGTCTAGTTGTTTCAATTTCTACACGATACTCAGCACACCTATCGGAAGGTAATTTAATCATTATACCAGAACAGATTCAAATGCTTATCTAATATAAAATCAATTTTGTATTAACAGAATGTTTTAAACCAGTTTATACCATCATCAAAATAAAATTATTTTTGTGTAGAGAAAACGGATTAGGATCTGAAAATAAACTTAATACACGAAAAATCTGAAGATTGGATGAAAACTTCCATAAACAGCATAAGGGCTGACAAAAGCTAAGTGAACTTTTTTATTATTAAAAATTGTGTGTGTGTGTGTGTGTGTGTGTGTGTGTGTGTGTGTGTGTAGTGAGAGAGATAGAGAAAGAGAGAAGATGAAAAGAGAAAGAGAACTCGGTTAGTATTAGAGGCAATTGTTTATTTTCATCCTAATAACTAATGCTGAGGTTTGCAGTTTGCCTGTTGTTGCGTTTGGCCATTTTACACAGAAAAGATTTCTCAAATGAACAGACGGAAAATAAAATTCATAAACAACAAACAAATAAATAACATTAAAATCCGAAAGAAGAAAAAGAAAAAGAAAAAGAAAATAAATTCACTTAGAAAAAGAATGAAGAAAAATAAAAAGAACGAAAAGAGAAAAAAATCTGATTTTCCAACTTGTACAACCGAAAGATACACAGTGGAAGTAAAGAAGGAAAAAGATAGAAAAACGAAAAGGTTAGAACAAAAGATTAACAAATACAAGCCGGTAGAAAAGAAAGAAGAAAGAAAATAGTAAAAAAAAAGAAAGAAAGAAAGAACGGATACAAGAACGAAAGAAAAAAAGAAGGAAAGGTGGAAAAAAGTGAAAACAACGGAAAAAGAAGAGGAAAAAGGTTAGACAGAAAGGAAAAGGAAAAACAAAAATGACGGAGAGAAAGTAAGTAAAGAAAAAAGTAAATAGATATGTAAATAAGGATGGAATGAATGAATGAATGAATGAATGAATGAATGAACAGAGATAGAATTATGCAGGATAGATGGAATAAAGAAAGGAAAGAAAGTAATAAGGAATGGATGAATGAACGAAATAAAGTAGAAAGGAGAAAGGAGAAAGGAGAAAAATGTAAGAAAGAAAGCAAAAAAGAAAAAAAAATGGTAAAAGAAAGAGTGATAAGAAAGAAGTAAAAAAATGGATAAAGAGGTAAAGTTTAAGAAGAAAGAAATAAAGAAATGATTGTATGAAAAGGGGTAAGAAGCAAAGTAAACGACAAGAAAGAAAAAAAATATAAATGATTAGAAGGAAAAGTGAAGAAGGACAGAAGGAAAGAAAGTAAAAAATAAAAAATAAAAAGAATAGAAAGGAAGAAAAAAGTAAGAGGAAATAAATGGAAGGATAAAAAGAAAGAAGAATGAGAGGAAAAGTGAAAAAAGAAAGCAAGAAAGAAAGAAAGAAAGAAATAGAAAGTAAAAAGTAACGAAAGAAGGAAGAAGAGGGGGGAAAAAAGGAAAACAACACGAAACTTATAAAACACAATCAGTAAAACTAGTGGGTAAAATTGCTGTTTTGCGCCAAGGTAAAATGCAAGTAAAATATCTTTCAAACCTTGGGCATCTCAATTGGGCAAAAGACGGGACGGGGAAAGGGCCTCGATGAGTTGCATATTTTAAAATTAGAAATAAAAGCCGAAGGCGTGGCATTTAAGAGGGAGACTTGAGCATTATCACCCTGAAAGGTTAGCCAGGTTAGATAGAAAGAATCTAGTAGAGTGGGAAAAAGTTTTTCAGGGTGAGAAATAATAAAGATAAATTAAAAAAAAAAATAGCGAAATATCCAAATGTCTGTAAGTTTCGAAAAACGTTAAATACCAAAAGTTTAACATCCAATGGAAAAAGAATAATATCTGAGTTGTAGAATAGAAGACGAAAACCATTTCGTAAAACATTCTTGGATGCACTTTAAGGTGAAATGTTAATGGATTTTACTTTCGTGTTTAGCATTAAACAGTAAAATCTTCAAAAATATTTTGAGAAAAGTTGTTTAATTACTTATCAAGTCCAACTTATTTACAAAAGAGCAATATATTTTTCCTTCTGGGGACGCTGTGATGTACATTTTAAAAGTATGTATAAATATATACCAGCGGTTCCAAAACTTTTTGGCCTCATCGCCCACATTCAAATAGCAAAACTTTCCACCCCACCCCCCCACCGGTACAGCAAATATTCAAAAGCATACAGTGATAAGTAAATTATATTTTGATGGGCACTTTTCCTGTTTTAATAAATTTGGGCTAATATGATAAAAATAAGTCAACAAATTTTATATTAAATATAAATTATTCTGAGGTCACTTCCTAATTTTATTGGTAAATATTTTCTTGCTCTTCACTTATCTGATTTCGATTCGAAAAAAATTGTTTAATCTAAAGAACTATTTGAACGTTAATGACCCTTCTCAAAACTATAGAAAATACCAAAATATTCGTTGTTTGCGAGGGCATTTATATCTTATCTAAGAATGTGAGCCAGTTATTCACATTTAGCCTCCTGTTTCTTTTTTTTTATACAGGTTGTTTGAATATCTCCTTGGAATATTTTTTGGGGTAGCATACGTTGAAATAACTTGTTAATACCACAAATCTTATATCGCCCAACAAAGATTTTCAGTCAACTACAATTTTCTATACAGTTGCTCATCGCCCACCCAACAGTTGAATATCGCCCAATTTGGGAAACCCTTTTATATATAAAAGTGGGTGGAAGAGCAATTGCTCATCGTAAAAGTTATTTTTCACTGTAATCAACTGAGTGCATTCGGATTACGATTTGTGACTCCTTGAGACTATTTATATTAAGTCAGAGCAGCCTTTTCCCTGTAAACAGAAAGAATAACTGTCGAGTATGTGTCTGTGATTCATACGGTTGATTCTCTGGTAGCTTTTTCCTCTCTTTTTTAGTCGTTATGCTCATATTTGTATATTTTTGTCTTTGATTGGGCCTGAATAGCTATAATTTTGTCATTTCTTTTTTGTTGTTATATTTTTCTATCTATCATTTTACTTTGTTTCATATATTTTTTTATATGTTTACATATACATTTAATATTTACGTTTTTACTGATTGCAGATTGCGGGGATATATAGGAGAGATAATGTTTGATGTGTGCAGAAGTCATGTAGAGATCAGAGAAGCATCCTATTGGGAGTCTTCCGCAAAGTAATAGTTCTCAGGAAGAAACTGTCTGAGTTGTATTTCCTTCTTACCAATAGAATTTAAATGCAATGTAAATCATTATATTGTCTTCTTAATTCTTGTTCTTTTCCTGTCATTTCTACTTAATAGTACATTTTCACATATCCTCTAACAGACAGTAACTGAGCTTTATTGTCTTGCTTGGGTGTGAAATAACTTTTAAAAAATACGTAATATGGTTGATTCTACCCCATCTACATGTAACGGTGGGACCAAGCTCTAAAGGTCTGAACTGGTGGAACTAAGTAATGTAACTTGTCAGGACACTTGCCATTAAAATTGCAATGGCGAGCGGTTAACTTGAGACGTTTCGATTATGGATCATATATATATATATATATATATATATATATATATATATATAAACAGAGGGAGAGAGAGTTATGAACGAAAATAGACATTGTATTTATACAAAAGATTCTGAAATTTTTTGATAAAGTCTTATATAATCTTAGACATCTAAAGTTCTTTATTCGATCATATTATTTTTGACTACATTTTTTTATGTTCAGGTCAAAATAATAATAATGAATGAGGTGTGTTATATAACTGAAAGAGAAGGGTGTTTTTTTTTTCAATGATTTTTTTTCCCACGGCTTATAAACCTTTTGCAGGTTATTTAAAGTCAGAAAAGTTTTTTGATTGTAAGAATTTTTTTAATATAATAATGATTTTTCAATGCAAAACTTACTAATTAGCCCATCACTGGGGGAGAAGATGTGAATTCATATCTTTCCCAAGGGTACTTGCGTGTAAGTGAATATAACGAACCCAACTGGAATCGGAACTTGGCTTTCCGATTAACAATCCTCAGCCATTATTCATTGCACCACCCGTACATCAAAGCTTACACCACCTGGTATTCGTAAGCGGTCACCCACTCGGATACTGATCAGTCTAATCGAAGTCAAATCAAACCTTATATAACACAATTTTCAATTCTACGTAAATAACCATGTCATATAAGGTTTGATTTGACTTCGATTAGACTGTAGAATAATTCGTGGTCGAGTGGTCTAAGACGTATCAGATCAATCTATGTTGATCGAGGTCACAGGTTCGAATCCTGCCGAATGACACACATTTTCGGAACAAAATTTATCGTAAACAATCAGGCCGGTAGAAATAATTATACCGCTTGATTAAAAACAGAATTTCTACTCAAATACGAGTATCGGTTAAAAATAATGTTCAAACAAATAAATTAAATATGTCGGTTGTTAAACCATTTCGTTAATCTTCGGTATTTTTCACATCACTCTCTCTCTCTCTCTCTCCCTCCCTATATATATATATATATATATATATATATATATAGAGAGAGAGAGAGAGGGAGCTAGGTATATAAAGAGAGATAAAGAAAGGGACAAATATTGATAGATATGATCAAACTAGATATATTGATAGGTAGATAGAGAAATAGAAAAATATAGCTAATATAAATATGTATAAGGACATAGCTCTAAATATAAATGGATATATACAGACTGGAATATATATGCTAATAGATAGATAGATAGATAGATAGATAGATATGAATAAACTGAGATAGATAGATAGATAGATAGATAGATAGATAAAAGAAAAAAATTAAAGATTAACAAAAGCTAAAATGAATGCGAGGGAAATGAGGGCAAGAAAGACGGAAGCATAAAGGAAGGAAAGAAAGAAGGCAGGCAGGAAGGAAGGAAGTCGGTTCCAAATAGCTGTTCTCACGCTTACAACCCAGGCCAAGAGTGGTAAGCCAGCGCCAAAAGGATATAAGACAACTCGAATGCGCTTTCATCTAAATTGGACTAATAAACCAAATGCACGAGCCTTACCTCTCCCCGTCTCGTTCTATCACACCTTCTTACCAGTTGACGGCAAGGTTCCCAAAGACCCATTTCCCTTCAAACAGCATATCGCCCAATAGCTCTCCACAGTGCGCGACCCTTACATTTTCTCTGGGATTAACAGCTTTGATGGAGAAGTTGGGTTCCTCTGTTGGGATCCTTTTTATCCTCCTCATGCAAATCAATTCTCCCATCGGGGTAGTTCAGAGTTGAACGTCCGCAGAGGCTGAGGCCGGTAAGACCAACAATCAAGATCGGACATCAAGTGCGAAACTGCGTTCATAAATATATCAGCCGTCAAGTAGCAGTTCACACATATGTATGTATGTATGTATGTATGTGAGCACGCGTGTGCGTGTGCGTGTGTGTGTGTGTGTGTTCGCGGGCGCACGCGTATGCGTGTGCGTTTGTTAGTAGGGCATAAATTCTGAAGAAAAATGAAGAAATGAGTTAAAGTGGAAAGAATTTGTTACTAACAACGCGTTTCGCCTTCAGTAGGTAGTTAGGTAAGTGTCTTCGGGTTAGACTGAAAGGCAAACGTGTTATCAACAAAAAATGTCCATCTTTCTTACTTTTCAACACACATACATACAGAGTCACACATTGTATGTTTAAATAAGAATTTAAGCATACTGAATGAATAAATTTCGACAAAAAACATCTATAAACCATTCGCAACACTAGTTACGGCAAACAGCACAAACAACTAGATTTTACCAGTTATATTACACAATTACACAACTCCTCCTAAAAGTCCAACTTCATTTTATTTTTCGTTGAGAAAGGACATAAACGGGTCCTTGTATTGTCATGGAGAATAACACATTTTCTTTTTAATAAATATAAACACTTTCGGTGTAAGGCTTAGTGTACACGATCCCATTGCTGGCAATAAACGCATTTATGATGGTCCTTTTACGTTTCAATAACTCACAATAGACGGCATAGTTGATATTCCACGCGGCACAAAGCAAGGACTTTGGCGGATGGGGTCCGGGTTTTGTTGTTGGCACTGGTTCCTCATTTTGTGATATTCGAAACCTATCTTTCATAGTCTGTAATAATGCAATGCTAAAATGAAAGCTCGGCATTTCTGGCTAAACGATTACTGCAGATGATGATATGCTTCGGCTCATCAGGAACCTAAATACCGTCTTTGCTGTTATTTTTAATTAAACTATGAGATGCACTATAAAGACAATGTTCGAGAGAAGAGGAAGATGATTAACTATTTCTAGATGCAGTTTACTACTTTAGTTGATTTATAGTTCGCAGAACTGACTATATATATATATATACGTCATTACATTTCGAAAACTATGATATAGTTTCTGACTAATTTCTGACTTTACATATAAAGATGCGTTTGTCATTCTGACGGTCGAAAACACAGTGTATATATAGATAAGTGGTTGGTGAATAGGTCAGAAAGTTGATATGCGTGCGTATTCGTTTGCTGACACCGGCTAGTTAAATTTTCCACGGTTTCATTGGTCATTTTTACACGGACTCGCGAAATTTGCTTTCGTTTTTTTTTTTCTTTAAAATCATTTTCAGTGATTTTGATCTAATTTTGCTTGTCAACTTTTTCGTAAAGTTTCGTTTGTTATTTTTTGTCCAATCGGAATCCAGAATTATTATTTTTCGCAATTTATTCGCCTCAAGAGAGTCAATTTTGGACTCGAAACACGTGTACCGACACAGATATAATTATGGGCACGATGTATTATACAAAAGATAAATAATATGAATAATAATAATAACAATAAATCTACACTTTAAACAGAACTTTTACGGCTTCTCACTTTTCACTCACTCACTCACTCACACACACACACACACACACACACACACACTCTCTCTCTCTCTCTCTCTCTCTCTCTCACACACTCTCTCTCTCTCACACACACACATACATATGCATACTATCCTTCTATATTAAGAGAGTTAAAAATAATAAGCCAATATATTAGACAATTTTGAATCTTGGGAAATTAAAGTATCTCCCTAATTTTTGGGTGTTTAATTAAGTAATTGAATGTTTCTTGTCTGTTATTCTTCCTGTATGTAGCCTTGTGTTGCGTTGGAAAGAATAACAGCTTTCCTATAGACAATTTTATTCCGAGGAACTTTTTGAAAGAAACTTTTATGGTCACGTTCCAGCTACTGGATGTATAAATGTGTATTTAGTTTTTTCAGTGCGTTTAAAGAACTCTAAAAACGATCCCACCGCATGCAAAACATGACCTTTCGTCTATGGAGTTTAGCTTTTGAGGTTCATTTTAGAAATTTATCCTTGTTAATTCACTAATTTTGTGTTGAATATAGTCGTAGCTAACCCATTTTTCATCACCTGTTACGATATATTAAAAAAAAAAGTTTAGTTAGTTTGATAACTTGTCATTACACGCAGTTCACTAAAACGGAAATTACTTAATATTTAACTAAAAATAAGTTGTTAGTCGTCATAAAGAATTCACCAAGTATGGATCACCGTACCCGCAAAAACACGGAGTGACAAAAAGACGGTTTTTCCATGACACCGCCCAAGATTCAACAGAGTGTTGTTTTATATTTTTGTTGTGAGTTTTCACACAAAAAAAATATTTTTTAAAAATGTGTAAATTCACTTTCATCAATTTTAGGTTTATCCCAATTTCTAATAATCGCTCTTTAAAGCAATAAACATCCCTAAAATTCTAATGTCCCCACACACTCTGATATAGTTCTTATTATTCAAAAAGTGAAGTCCTATTTATGTAAAGGAAGCCTAAAAGACCATGGACCTTCCTTAATGAGTCTTGGGCCTGCTTATATGCAATAGCATTATCATAAAATGTTAGAATTTCACAATATTTATAAAAATATATATATTCTAAACTCATACTGTTAAATATAAGAGACAATGAACGTCTATTATGTTTAATCATGAACCGTTCTAAACATCGTATTTTGGCTTTAATTTCATGTCAAAATAAAAAGAGAAATTCTCCAAAATTTGGATTATTTTTTATTAAGTTGGTTCTAAGCTTTTGACTCACATGAGCCATCTTCAGAGGTTACAAGGACGCTGGCATAAAAACATCCACCATCAGCGACGATTTTATCTTGTGTTGGCATAAAACTTTGCTAAGCAACAATAACAGTTACCAAAAATAGCAAACGCAGTTCGTAAATTTGTAGTGCGTTTCTATGACGTCACACCGCGTGAGAGCTCGAAATGATAACAGAACCATATATTTAAATGCAATGTAATGTGTTATGATCAGATTTAAACGTGATTTTATTAATTATACTAATAAAATCACGTTATTTCTGGGTCACACACTTAATAAAATCACGTTTAAATCTGGTCATAACACATCATTATGATAAGTATGAAATATTAAATCTGAAAAAAAAACTTAAATAATTAAATTAACCATTGACACATTTTTTTTACATATTTTGTTTTTGTTTGAAAAAACACTTTTATTTTTAATATTTCTTTTGTTTCAAAATTAAGGGGAAAATATTCACATATTTTTGGTGACCAAATGAATTTTTAAAAAGTCGGAATAAAATTAAATATAAAGGCTCATTTTTTTAATAAAAAATATTTTATTCACGTTTGACACGTGTGATTTGATTTCTGACACATAATTTAGCAACCATCTTAGATTTTAGATGTTTTACGGAGCAAATGTAAACAATCGGCTCCATTGGCCAAAAAGTGCGAAAGGGAAAATTGCTGAACTTAAACTCAAAAAGCATGTGTCGACCTGGCTTCCCTGTAGATATGTGTCCCTAGAAAGTTTGAATGGCATAGCTTAAAAAATGTAGGCGTGCATAGGGACATTCACACACAGACTTACAGATTGTCTTTTTTATATATAGATTTTCTCTGAATTGTAAAATTATAAAATGCTACAATACTATCACATTTAATTAGAAAATTAATCAAGTCATCAAACACTAACGTTTTAAAAAAAATTTTGCATTTTTTTTTTCATTAGTGTACCTTCTTCTATGTGTCATGGAAGGCCATGATCACCTACGTTCTGAAGAACGTAGGTGATCATGGCCTTCCACGTCTCTCTATCCCTGGTAGCTCTTAGCACGGTTTCTTCTGTTACCCCACCCAAACCACTCTCTGCCATCCAGCTCAGGCCCTTCAAATATATTATCCGCTGTTTTCCCCTGTCTCTCTTTCCATTTATCTGACCTGTGAGTATCATATTCTCCAAGCCTTCCTACCTTATCACATGTCACAAGAACTTCAGCTGTCTTTTTCTGATGCTCAGTATTAATTTCCGTTTCGTTTCCATCCTTTCTAAAACCTCATCATTGCTCACATGCTCGATCCATGATATCCGCAGCATCATTCTGTAGAGATACATTTCAGTTACTTCAAGTTTTTCCTTCATCTTTGATGATATTGTCCAACATTCACTGCCATATTGAAGGACAGACATTACATAGCAAGCCAGTACTCTTTTCTTTGTTTCTAGAGAAATTTTCTTGTCTTTTAATGCTCTGCTCAGCTTCTAGAATGCGTCCTAGACCATGTCAATTATCCTTCAGATCTCAATGTCGCACTTTGCGTCTTCCGTTAGAACACTTCCCGAGTACTTAAATTTTTGTACTTGCTTGATTTTAGTATCCACAACCTGCAATTGACATTTTGGGCTCCTTTGTTTGTTGATGACCATACATTCGATTTTCTTGTAGTTTATATATAGTCCTTACTTTCGACTTTCTTCGTTTACCTTTTTTAGGAGGTCTTGTTGTTTTCTTTCCGTGTCAGCTATCAACACTGTATCATTTGCGTATCTTATGTTGTTCAGATTGTGACCGCCAATGACTAATCCTGCCATAACTTCTCGTTATAATAGTCTCGCTGTACAAGTTGAATAGATCCGGTGAAAAGACACATCCTTGTCTTACGCTCCTTTTTATCTTCGTATATCAGCTGAATTACTTTTCTATCCGTATGCAAGCGGTTTGCTGCCAGTAGAGATTTTTTATTCTTGTCTTTGCCAAATATGTTGAGGTTGCTGAGAATTCCTTGTGTCGTACTTTGTTGAACGCCTTGGCATTGTCTACAAAACACAGGAAAATTTTCTTTTTTATTTGTATCACCCTTTCTGATAGTATACTAAGCGTAAATATAGCATTCCTTATGTCAGTGTCCTTGACAAAACCGCACTGTTCTTGTCCTATTTCCAGCCTGATTCTGCTTCACGCTCTAGTCATCAGGATTCGGACAATGAGTTTCGTTATGTGGCTCATCAAACTGATTGTTCAGTGGGGTTCGCATTCGACTGCGCCTGGCTTTTTAGGCAGAGCTATGAAAATTGACTTGCTTAGGTCATTCGGTATTACACCACTGTTGTAGATTTCATTTATTATTTCCGTAATTTTCTCGATGTCGAAATCTTCTAAAACTGTCAACATCTCCATTACAATGCCGTTTGGTCTAGCTGCGTTGTTCCTATTTAGTTAGGCCATTGCAGGTTTCACTTCATATTTTTAGTATTTCCAGTTCGCCAGCATCTTTGTTTACTATCGGTTGCTCTCTCTTGTCGTGGAAGAGATCTTTTATATACTCTTCCCATCGCTGGAGTATGATCTGCAGTATGATCGTTTCATACTTGGATTTTATACATCCTGTTGAGGAGCATGTTCATTGTCCTGTCAGTTCCTTTATTTCTATATGCATTTCTCCTTTATTAGTCTTGCTCAATCTTTCTCCTTCGGCACATTTATTATTGAGACATTCCTCTTTAGCCTGCCTGCACTTGGTCCTCGTTTTCTTTTGTAGTTTCTTGTATTAAGTTACATGGCTTGGCAAAGTTTTCTTTTTCCTTTGCATCATGTCAAGAATCTCTTCAGTCACCCACTCGTTTTTTTTCTTCTGCGTCTGATTTCCTCTGGGACACTGTTGTTTGCTGGTGTCACTAGCGATTCTTTAAATGCGCCCCATTTCGAATTTCCATTTCCCATTTGTTCTTCGTATTTGTTTCTCACTGTTAGTGTATTTTTTCTGAAAGTTTAGGTCATTCAAGAGCGTGTTATATCGCAGTCCGGGTGCTGCCCTAGGCTTCTTTAGTCTCCGAAGTTTCACCCTTAGTTTGCAGATAACTGGAAGGTGGTCGCTTCCACGGTCGGCACTTGGATAGGTTTTTCATTGAACCACTGCGTTTCTGAATCTTTTGTTTATGGTTATATAATCGATTTGGTTTTTCGTGTCGCCTCCTGGGCTTCTCCATGACCATAAACATCTTGAGTGTTCTTGAAACCAGGTGTTGGTTATGACCTGGTCATTCGCCTTAGACTACTGAACCCACCTTTCACCCTAGTCGTTGCGGATTCCTAATCCAAAGTTGCCAGTTGTCTCCCCTTTCCTGTCGATTTTTGTAAATACAGATTATCATAAGTGACATTATCAAGAAATACGAGCTATAACTATATTAAATATAATTTCTAAAATTCAATAAAACATTAAATGACGGAGAATAATTTTCTAAATTTTTCATATTACTGACTACTTAAAAATGATTTAAAAAAAGTATTTACGTCATTATATTTTACTACCGATAAAGTTTCTCTAGAAAAACATTAGCTGTCATCACGCTGTCAAACACGACAATACGACTACTGTCGGGTTAAAACACAGCTACTGTTAGCTTAAAAATGCATTTCTATGTTATTTTAAACCTAAAGTAAACAATATTTGTTTAAAATCATATTAATCATAATTTCAATTAGCTAATATTCTTCAAATAATATGTAAGAAAAATGTATTTGTGACACTATTTAAATAGTGCTAGTACATAGAAAAACACTAAAAGACAGAAAAACACTGATTTTTTTTTTAATCATATCACCCCAAGCAAGGCGGTGGCGCCACTGATGCGCATGGGGCTACTTAAGAGTAGAATGATTGGAAAAGAGAAAGCCGGGAACCACATCCTAAACAGGAAACAAGGGATGAGCCTCTTCACCTGTTCAAAAGACGTGGGTGGAGTGTGAACCGGGCGATAGTTAAGTCTATCCTATAGACAGAAGATATAGACTAAAGAAAATAGAAAGAGAATGGTAATTATATTTTTTCGTCTACCGGAGAAATAAACAAAGAAACCATCTGGTTTTTGTTGGGACTGAGATTAAGTGATGGCATATTCTTGGAGGTCCAAGAACCTTCCGGAAAAAAATAGATAATATTTTTATGACATTGAGTGACAAAGAGTAAGACCGATCTCTGGTTGCGATTGAAAAGTATTAACTTTTAAAAGCTGACAGGGTTCTAAAAGAAAATAGGAAGAGAATGGTAATGAAATTTTTCGTCTGCCAAAACGCGATAAAATGTCCTAAGGCAAGGAATTGTCCCCTTTTTTTGTCATTTGTTGGCCCAAGATTTAATGAGAAGAAAGGAAAGAAGGAGTAAAAGAAAAAAGAAAAATCCAAAGTGCGAAAACGATCATACAAAAAAGCACAATAAGAAAGCATTTTGAGTGATAATTAAAATTTAGCCGTTTGGGCTAGACCATGCTTAGCCCCTGGGGAAAGGGTTTGATGAGGTGATCAAAGAGGAAAAAGTTCAGGTAGAATTTCAGGGAAGGCGGAGGATGTTCCACGCCCCTCAGGCAATGATGGTGAGAGAAACATACGCAAAGCAGGAAGGAGACGTGTTTGATCAAGTGACCAAAAAAATGGAGAAGTCCCAGGTAAAATTTCAATGAGGAAAGAAGGGATCCCCCATATTTGGACATTTACAGGGTTGTAAATGAGTGGTTGTTTAGGGAACGCTGGAATTATCAGAGCCCATCATGCTCCACTCCAGTCTTGTGTAGGGGTCCATAAAAAACAGAACACCGGGTATAGAAATGAGAGACGCTGTCTAGACAAGACTGAATGGAGACACGAGAACCATCGCTTTGCATGATCCGATGTGATTCCCCCCACTGAAGAAAAATCCCCAAATGTGACATGGTACAGAATCCTGCTGCTAGATACAGTGTCTTCCGCAGCCACCCTCTTGAGCCAGCGCAGTACTACCTTCTCAAGACGCTTGATGTCGGCCTCTGTGTTGAGTCGGAAGCCTTGCGCGATATTAAAGCTATAAAATGGCTCCAATTTAACCATCGCATCCTGTATATAAAATTCTACATATTCAATTAAAAAGAAAATTTCTTTATAATGGCCAACAGAATAGCCAAAAGTCCTTGGATACATAGAACATTCAGACAATCATATTTGTATCTGTCAAAGGAGACTAAAATCGGATTGACTGATATATTTGTCTCACTGGACATTGTCTATTCACGTATTCGCAGATGCGTCCCCTCTAATTGGTTGACACATTGCATCAAGGCCCCGTATTGTTTTCGACCTTAGCTCTAACAGCTCAAACAGACTTCTAACGTTGACACAATAACTCTAGAACGAAACTAGTAACGTTCAACGATCACAGAGCGGAACCTGAACTTTTGCCTATCATGCTTTGCTGTTTTTTTTTTTTGTTTGTTTTTTTCTTTTTTACAAAGAGGCTTTTTGCCTTGTACGTGTACTAGGACTCATGTTCTCATTCGTATTCCATTGACAAAAAAGTAGTTCCATTCGAGCAGCTTCTTCCCAAGAACCGCCATTTTTTAAAAACGTCTCCCTAGAAGATGCTTCCCTGATTGTTACAATCTTAACCACTTCAAGTGTAGGGTTGACCGTTCTTATGGTATCCTCATAATCTTCATTGGTCGCCTTTTCTTCTTACATTCACATAAGAATCTTATTCAGTAACCATGAGTGGCTTTTGGGCCTTGTATTAGGTAAGTAATTAATAAAACAAATTTGGCTGGTTGTAGATAGACCTCATAAACACTTACCTTTTTCATTGTTCCTGGTTAAGTACAAAAATCCCCTTTAAAGTATCTTTAAAATTAATTAATGTTGGTTGAGATTCGAAAAGCCTTCTGGGGAATAAATTTTTTGTATGGATTCAAATTTTTGTCACTCTTCAAATTTTGTAGTGTTTGAGATAAAGGAGTCCCTTGGCGGAATGGTTTTACTAAAACAACCACTTTTGCTCTTCAGAAGAAATTTGTTTCATCGAATATCGATACGCTGCCAAATAATAATAATGTAGAGAAAGCGAGTCATTGATGATATTTGAACAAGGAGAAAAAAATTCAAAAATGAACCTATTGTGAACTCTTAGCGCCTTTGCGTAATAGAATAAACGATAAAAGCGAACTTCCTGGCCAAATCACGTCGCTTTTCGTCACAGTTGAACGATCAGGTGCCGGTGCATAATATTCGCCATTTCTGGTTACGGTTCAATAATCAGGAGATCACCTTACTTTTGATCGGCCACTTGTGAATGGACAGTGAATAATTTCCACTCAGGGTTGGACCGATTCGCTTCGTTGCTTTTCCGTTCAGGCGAGGTTTTCTTTTCATTTTCTTTATCGTCTTGTCTAACGTTTCTCTTGAATCGCATTCCAGAATCTTAGTCATTTTATCGAGCTCGCCTTCAAATAGGATTTTTTTTAAATTAATGTTTTCCTGCTAATGCATGCCCCAAAGTAGAGAGGACCTTCGTTTCTCATTGTTCTATATCTCTACATAGTTAGCAATGTTATGTTTTTCATCAGTATATGATATTATGATCATTTTAAAGCTTTCAGGACCCAATAGTTTGTCGAAGAAATCTGAAGATAGAGGAGTGTTTATAAAAAGCAACAAGTCCAACTGGAATATCGTCTCATAAAATATCTTTGACTGATAACAAAACATTTTCTTCACAGAATCCAGGTTTAGTTTTTCTCTTTCAAATTTATTCTTTTGAGAAATCTTCAAACTGACTCTAATTCTTCTATGTCTTACGTTCCTTTCAGAACATAGGCGATTATGGCTCTCCACAACTCATGTAGTTCTTAGTAGTTTTTGTCTCTTTGTTAAGGCTCCCGCCGCCATTGTGTCATTTATTTACCCAAGCTCGTCAGATTACGTGGCTAGCTGCTTTTCCCTGTCTCTGTTGCCCACAGTATACCCTGTGAGGGTTAACTTTCACAATCCTCCTTCTTCATTATGTATGCAAGGAATCTCAGGCGTCTTTCCCTAATTTTAGGTATAGCTGTTCTTTCAGCTTCTATTTAATTATTTATTTATTTAATTTAGTTTTGGTTGTTACATACTCGCTCTGTCCATAGAAATTTTCAGTATATTTCTATAGAACCACATTTCTGCTGCTTTTAGTTTTTACATCATGCTTGGGAAAATTGTCTAACAACCGCTGCCGTATATGAAGGTGGATACTAGATATCAATCCAACACTTTTATTTATTTATAACTATTTTTCCCGTTTAAGAGCACCTTTTAGAATGTTCCTTTTGTTAGTCCAACGAATGGACTAGCGAGATTTTGATGTTTACATCTCTAATTCGTAACTTGTATCTTGAGATTTTTTTCTTTTGCTGATGAACATACTTTCTACCTTCTTACAGTTTATGGTAATTCTTGTTCTTTTTTTTTTTTCTTGTAGCGCAGTGGATATCGGCTCGGAACGAGAAAGCGGGGAGCCGAGTTCGAATTGCAGTTGAGTTCCATGCATCCACTTACGCGCAAATACCCTTGGGAAAGGTATTAATCCGTCTCTTCCCTCCAGTTATGGGTTAAATAATAGGACGGATTGGGTTCTATAGCCTTGGTCGGCAACCAGTCTACCGCAGAAAGCAATGGTAACCTACTGCGGGATAATCTTCTACCCAGTCAGTCATGTCTCTTTCGAGACATGATCGCTCAAGCGTGTATCACGTATGGCACTGTACTGACTGACTTGGTCTAAGAAGTTATATAGTTTCCTTTTCGAGCAGGCCATCAACACAGTGTCATCTGCCCATCTTATACTGCCAGGAGATTACGTCCACCGATTATAAATCCTGTTGTGGTCTCCAGTTCCTTTAGGACATAGTCATCAGTTAAGTGCCATACGTTATACACGCTGTTAGAAAGTGCCTGAAAAGCAAATATTTTATTATTGAAATATTTTTTCATAGAGATAATTATTTTGTGTTGTCAGATTTATCAATATGGACAATTTTAATGATTTTGTTGATAATGAAATAAAAATTAATTATCATCAATTTAAATTCGAAATACAGTTTGAAAAAATAGCTTGCTTACTGGAAATATTAATTTTAGTATAATAGCTTGGAATTAAAACTAAAATAAAAACAAAAGAAATATTTTTCATTTTTAAAGGTAATTTTTCATAAGTATCGCCTTTTGGAAGATACACACACATACACACACACAATATATATATATATATATATATATATATATATATATATATGAATATATTGTTTTCAGGTATGCTATATTTATGCGCAGAAGCGCTCAATATCAGGTGTGAATACAAAGAAATGCAATATTTATGTGTAAAATTGCTCAAAATCTGGGATCAAGCGTATGTAAATATAAAAGTGGACACTGAGGCCAACACCAAGTAGCAACACCATGCTTTGACGCAATATTCAGTCCATCTCTTTATATACTTAAATATGAACTACGACTAATATTTTAGATGAAAACGGAACTGGCTAAACTAGTAGAAAAGTTTATGCTCACTTGGCGCCATTGCTCTTCGGACAGTTATGGATCTAATTCTGCCTGCCTTCTTTCTTGTTTCAAGATATCTCAACATAATATCGCATTACTAGCATGCCAAGACGTTTGGTCGAAAATAGGAACAGGTGAGTGTTTCATAATTATGTTACCTGTCCAGGCGGTGACTGTAACTATTTGGTACATTCTCGAAAAAAGAAATGTCAGAAAGATGAGGAAAATCTATGACAAACATCCTCTTCGTTTTTGGTTTCGATGCAGGGTTAGAACTCTTTGATGCTCGCCTGGGATACAACAATATATCCAGGTGGGTGTGGGTTTCGTTTGCCGTCTGAATGTCGAGTGTACTCGTCAGCCCCACGTGATTTCGTAACCGGAAATGGGTGGTTTCAGTGATAAGGCTCAGGCCACTGGCACAAGTTTAATTAATTACTGAGTCGGAAAGAAATAAAAAGGCAACGAGGTTATGTGAAAGAGTTGGTAGGGGGAGTTTTATTTGAAACAAAAATGAAAGAAAATAAGCAAGCAGGTAAGAAAGAATGAACGGAAGAAAGTATGAAACAGATTTATAAAAATTTAAAAAAAAAACATAAAAAAACAGAAGAACCAAGTTTAAATGAAAAGAGAGAAAGAGAGTCAGAAATGTTAAAAACAAAATAAGAAAGAACAAAGAAAAAAGAAAAATGAAAGTAATAAAGAAGCATAAAACTAAAGAAAGAAAGTAAAAAATGAAACAAAAAAAGAAAGTAGGACAAGAAGGGCTAAAAGCAAAACCAAATAGAAAAAAAAAAGATAGCTAAAGATGAAACCAAGAAAGAAGCAAAAAAAGTCTAAAATGGTCAGTTATGAATCAATACGGAAATAAATACAAGCAACAACAAATTATCTAGCAAAAGATTACTAAAGGCTCCATTTATATTATAAGTTCCTTCATCTTTTCAATGAAAAGCAAAACAACATAAAACAGTATATCATGATAAAAAAAAGCCCTAAACTTTATAAAAACAAAGTTTTATCGTCAAAATATTTATGTTATTACTAAATGGAAAGATCAAAGTATTTTTATTATATTTTTCAATTCTTTCTAGCATTCTAGAATTCTTCAATTTATATCAATTCTACTCCATCATACTTAGCTTTTACAACACGTAAGGTTGTTAATAAATCGATCAGCACATCAGAAAAACATGACATTGTGGTTAAGAAATTCTTGCATGCTACGTTTTCTGCTATAAATAATATTTGTTTCAAATCAGATTAATTTAACTTTTAATTTGATAATTTTCCTCAAATAACGTGTCACAAATATATATTTTAATTTTGCATGATTTTCAAAACCGAGAATTAACTTTTGTTTACAAATGTTTCAATGTGTATCAAACTGACCAAGTTTAAGGATTTTACTGAAACTAACTAAAAAAAAAAAAAATCAATTCTAATCAATCTAATTTCTATTTGAAATACACCAGAGCATTTTGGTTACTGGAAATAGTAAATTTAATCATTTAGCCCTAAACTTTAATTCAATTAAAAAGAAAGTTTCAAAATTTTTTAAAAATTCTTTTTAAATCTTAGGTTTCGAGAATTCGGGGAAATACCTAATTTATTTATTGTATTTATTACAAATAGAAGTTAATAAAGGCACTCTAGAATCACCAACGGAAAAAAAGCAAACAGAAAAAATGCGATTTTAGATTGAGAACACATTTCAATTAAAACTCTTACTGGAGTATAAAAGAATGAGTAAAAAGAGTCAGAGATATGAAATTATTGGTTTCAGTATATATATATATATTGTTTTTCATCACTTCTAGAGTGATATATCTTGTAATTGCTGCTACCATTTGTTTTCCCTGTTATCTTTGTTGCTTCTTTAATTTTAGTTGCCAAGTCGCTGTTCATACTTCTCTTAGGAATTTTGGTGGATCTCTCCTGATGTCAAATAAGTCGTTTGATGTTAATGCTTTTGAACTGGTATGGTCATATCTGCCACATGTTGCTGAAACCCGTTTCACAGCCATAGCATGTGAACCAAAGTTCATTTGAAATTTTGCACTGTTGACATAAACGCTGTAAACCGACTTTGTCCTGTCTTCTAAGTTCTTTCTTCGAAAAGAACTAAAGGTAACCAAAAGTGCATCCATTCTCCGAGATTTCTTTCTTTCTTTCTTTCTTTCTTTCTTTCTAATCTCTTCACTGATTTTCTTTCTCTCTTTCTACTTCATATTTCTCAAAAATTGTTCTTCTTTTTTTTCTTTTTTAAGTGCCATCACGTCCATTTTCTTCTTCTCAAAATCTGTCCACATGGAAACCGATATTCCTTCTTTCGAAATTTGTTCACATTTCTTTAACACTTCTAAAATTTCATGCATGTACGTTTTCTTCTTAAAGGAGGTTTATCTTTTCTCAATATTGGTCATAGAAATTTTAACTGTCTCTTTCTGAAGGTTAGTTTTTGCTTCCATTTTTCTTAAAGCTGCCTCGTTATTAACATGTTTTGTCTGTGGTATTCTCCACATCCTTCTGTAGAACCACATTTCTGTTGACTCAAGCCTCTTCTTCTGCGAGGAAATTGTCCACTGTTCACTGCCATATAGAAGAAATGATATTACATAACAATTCAGCATAATAATTTAACAATTTGCTTAGCTTTTGAAAAGTATCTCTCACTATTCCAACGTGCCTTCAGATTTCAGTTAAAATACTTACCTGATAATTGAATTTTCATACTTGTCTTTTTTTCTTTTTTTTCTTTTTTTTTTCCGATTCCTATTTCCACCTTGATATGTTTCTCTCATAGCCGGTAATAACGTCACAGGGAAAGATGACAGAAAAGTCACTATTTTGGCTAGGAAAAAAGTCACAATTAATTTATAGTGATCGGTAATACAGTCATCTATTTCTGTCGGGTACTTCACGATTTGATGGGTCCGTTTTGCTTGTGAGAGAAATTCACAGGAAATCGATACAATCTCTAAAAAAACTTTTTTTTTAATGCTACGGCCACATATTCGATATATTTTATAGTTAGAGAGTCCTAATTGACTTTGTGCGAAGAAACTCCCAATTTGACATTAAAATTTGAATTAAAAGTTCCTTGAATTTTCAATTTATTTATGATTTTGTCCATTTTTGACTTTTGGGATAAGAGGGTGGAATTTTGTTCGCTGTGTTCTAACCTTGAAATCTTATATATATATATATATATATATATATATATATATATATATATATATATTATGCTCTCATCACGATTGAGCTCTCTGGAGAAGAAAATTTTATAAAGAGTTACCACATCTGAGATTTACACGTTACTCTCTAGCAATGAATTGAGTTCTTTCGGTGACTGGCGTGTGTATACACCGCTTATATATAACATGCTAAAATTTCTCTCCCTTCATTCTATGGCTTATGGAGGAGAAACTCCGACTGACACAAAATCGGTCGAGTTTCGATCTCGGCCAGAAGCAAGTAGATGTCTAGTCACACTCATGAGCTGTGATACAGCGAAACTGGTTTCTATGTGGATGACAAATATATATATTTCATGTGCCTTTTTTTACCATAACTTTTTTCATGTGATTTTTTTTTTATCTGAGACTTATTTACCTTGATTAGTTGCTTTGGCTTACAATCATACATTCTGTCTGCTTATTGTTGATACTCATTTCTTCTTATCTTTTCTACATTGTCTGTTTGTTCTCACCTGCAACTTTCTAATCGCAGTCCCGTAATTTACCTCTGCCTATTTTATGAGAATTATTCTGAAGATCTTTCTACTTTAATACCTCGTCTTCACGAATTTAAGCGCATTATTGTATTTGGGTGTGAAATTATTAAAAAATGTTTACTTATTTTTCTTCTTTGCTGCTTTTGATCATCTGATGGTGTCTACTATCCACATTTTGTTTAGCTAGCGTACTTAATTCATTTTTGTTGCCCTTTTCTTTTCTTTTTTGCTCTCCTTTCTTCGTTCCCGTTTCTTTTCAGAAACAAAAGCTAACCCTCACATCCTTGACGAAATTTGGCTAGTTTTATTCATTCAAATTTTACTTATTCTCATTTCGTAAATTTCTGATGATTGTTGATGATATTAAAAGTAGTGATAGAAAACTTCGGTCGAAAAAAAAAAAAGCCCCAAACTAAATAAAAACGAATTTTTCTCGGCAAAATATTTATGTTATTATTAAGAGGATAGATCAAAGCATTTTTCTAATTATTTTTTAAAAAAATTTAATTTTTTTTAGCACGTTCAAAATTTTGGTAGAAAAATTTTTTTTTTTTCATCCGAGAGTGACACAGTTTTTACAAGGGTTTATTTATTTTATTTTTATAATCATATCTCCCCAAGTAAGGCAGTTTACTGCCACTGTTTTGCGGGTGGGAGGATTACATAGGAGGAAAGTTATGAAAAAGAGTGACAGGTTATAGGGGGTGTCAGGAAGTGGGTAAGAGAAGGATGAAATACTGATGAGAGCGGTGTGGACGGAGAAAGGAGCATGAGGGAGAGGATGCAAGTCAGTGAGATAGGATTACAGCAAACGTAATATTAAGCAAATCACCTTTCTGCCGGTGAAATACACATTAATTTGGAAATCCTTGCAAAAATCAAATAATGATTAAATGTTGATGAAAATTTCAGGACTTATTCGCAAACGGCTAAAATCATTTTTAAAATTATTATTTTTAGAAAATCTTGGTAAAAATATATTGTAACATATGTTACAAGTCTGTTTCATTCAATTAACGCTATTACCCTAGGAAATGATATGAATTCATATTTTAGTCTTGATTTATATAGCAGGGCATACTGGCCTCGCTTTTATTGGCTGGTAGCCAGTCTAGAAAAAGGAAAACAAAATTCATCCCCGTAAAATAAGTGCTGACAGCTCTTTTGCTTTAGCAAGAGGACCAGTCAAGGAAAAGGGCAAATCTGAAAAAGGATAGTCTCTATCAACGTGATAGATACGCCAACTGCTGCTAGAGGTGCAACATATGTGATGTCCTACGACACTAACAGGTCATGGGAATTGCATTGCACAAAAAGGCTAACGATATAAGCCACTTTTCGGCTGCACATTTAATTATTTTATTCTTCTTTCACAAAAGGTAAATTGTTTTTAATTGTTTAAAAATTGCAAATACAATATCTCTTCAGGTTCATAGTTTTATTTAGTACAAATTTCTATTTCTTTATTATTAGTGACTTGCCATGTCTTTTGGAGAAAGATGGAGGTGTAGTTTCTTGTTGCCTTTTTCTTGATTTGGAATTCATAGTTTACCTTCTTCTAGGCTTGCTGCTGCCAAAGACTAATTTACCCCACTATTTAACTAAGAAAACTATTTATTTTATGAAAATGGATTCATGCTTTGACCTGATTAAAATAATGTGAAACTTGTAGCCTATGTTATAAATGGGCCTCTAAATTAACAGTAATACGCATAAATATTAATATCATAAATTATTTACTAGCATAGCGACAAAGATTACAAAACAGGTAAATATTCAACTTCTATCGACATGATAAACAAGCCCAGAAAACTAGAAGAAAAGTGATTCTAATGATATATTTGAGCAAATTTCTCAGTCTTAATATATTAGGTTGTCCCAAAAGTTCGTAAACTCTTACGAAATAGATCTATCTAGTCCAGCACAATCGAGACAAGCGATGGGTTCAGAAAGGGCAAGAGACACCGTCGGTTCCAAAACAAGGTCGATTCGGTAAGAAAGTCATGTTGTGCGTTTGGTGGAACTTTGACGGAATCGTGCATTTTGAGTTGGTTCCGAACGGTCGTGCCATCAGTGCCGAACTTTACTGTCAGCAACTTGAGCGGGTCTACGAAAAGTTGAAGCAAAACTACCCGGCTCTGATCACCCGAAAGCGCGCTTTGATGCAGCAGGACAATGCCAAGCCACACACCGCCAGGAAGACCAAAGACAAGTTTGAAGAGCTGGACGACGTTGAGGTTCCGCTACATCCAACCTACAGTCCTGACTGTGCTCTATCAGATTACGGTCTTTTCCGCTCAATGAAACACTTTCTGAAGGGCCGCCGATTCGACTCGTTTGATGAAGTCGAGGAAGCGTGTCAAGAATTCTTTGATTCGAAGTCGGCTGGATGGTATTTGACCAGATTCGAAAGCTTGCAGATTGATGGCAGAAAGTCTTGGAAAATGATGGTCTTTATTTTGAGCAATAATTTTCGTTGTTTTTGCGAGTAAAATTTCAATTTTTTGCAAGTGTTTACGCATTTTTGGGACAACCTAATTAATTTTATCTGAAATGATCTGAAATGAAAGACATGTAAATATTGACATTGTCAGATTGTAAGATGTCAATTTTCAAAAGCTTGAAAATGTTTCGTGCGGAGGGTCTAAATACTTTGTATTTACTTCTTTTGTTATCTAGCACTGTTCAAGGGCATTTGCACGAAAGTGAACGCAACCGACTAGGCTGTGACTTGAAGCCAAATTTCCGATAGCCGTTGTATCTATACAATAGATTGACTGAAATATTCCTCAGTATATATTACTTATATCAGAAGCGACAAGGACTACAATAACGTTAACCGAATATCTAGATCGTTAAAAAGTGGCTTATCTTTGAAAATTCTTTTGAATGAGGAGGTATTGTAGTCTCAATATTGAACGAAATAAGAAATTGTGTTGGTTCTACTTCTCGTTAAAGTAGGCTTGGCATCAATGCGTAGTGGAGCGTGTGTCCGTGGCTAAGAAGTTAAGCTATTTCCGATTTCTGTTTTCTTGTCTTCTTCCTATTTTTGTCAATTCAGATTTCATCTTGACTTACAGCTGCTAACAATCCAACCATTGTCCTTAAAACAATGAGCGCACTTGCTAGCATAAATACCGATGTGAAAATTTGACCTATTTCATAAATGAAGTTGTTACTAATTTCTCACTATCAGTGCAATGCTGTTAAAACCCAGAATTTTAAAATCTGTTTTTTCAAGGAAGTTAGCATCATCCATGATAGCGAAAAGTTTAACGGAGTGGAATCGGTGAATCGAACTCAAATTCCGGCATCATCAGATGTGTTCAATCTCGGACAATTGCTCTCGTAAAAGGCATGAGTCCCTTTCTCCTCATCTAGCTATGAATTGAATCAGTGTTCTCAAACCCCCTTCTTTTATACATTAAGGCACACTTATAACTCTTAAACCTGGGACCGCACTTTAAATGTTAAAGAAAAAAGAATAGTCATAAAATTTCAAAAATATGAAATTATTTTGGGTATTCTCAAAGAAGATTAATGATACACTTTTCGGCAATCTTGGACCTTCATGCTGGCAAAAAATGAAGTGTCGAAAGGATGATTTTTTCCTTTGACACCGCTAACTACTTTCACTCCTCGAAAATATTTATTGTTTTAAAAAGCGATTATTATAATTGTAATAAGATAAAACATACAATGAAAGTGAATTTTTACATTTTTTGTTCTTGAGAATTTACAACAAAAAAAATAGTAAATAGTATCTATTTATAAGTTGATGATTTACAAAAGTATTTTTATGTTTATAACGTTCTAAAATTAATAAACTGAATAAAAACAACTGCAATATTTATCATTTACCAATTTATAAAGATATAAGTATGAAAACAATTTTATTCATAAATTCGTGAACATTTACTAAAATTTAAAACAATGTGAACAAAACTATAAAGAAATCCTTATTATTTACCATTTTATGACGTTCGAATCAGTTGGCAATTAGTCGATATTTTGCCAACACTTCCAATAAATAATGTAATAAATAAACAATTTAATAAAAAATGTTTATTATTCTTGTTGTCAATTCTTAAGAACAATTAAAAAGCATAAATTCACATTTATATGTCTAGGTTTTTTCAAACAATAAACATTGACGAGGCGTGAAGGTAGTTAAAATTATAGCGGCGTCGAGGGAAAACTATCCATTTGATACTTCATCCTTTTGTGGCCTAGAAGAATCAAGATTATCCAGTTTTCATTTAAAAGGATCTATGAAGAATATAATACTTAGAGAGACCGATAGTGACTGATTTAAATATCTTGAGGAAGGCGAAAACACTTTCTTAAAGATTAAACATTTTAAACTCAAGTAACTCTAAAAAAACCCTGAAAAACAGCATAGTATGAAGAAAAAAATACCCCAAACTAAATAACAACAAAGTTTTATCGGCAAAATATTTATGTTATTATTAAGAGGATAGATCAAAGTAATTTTTAATTATTTAAAATTTTTTTATTCTTCCTGACACGTTCGAAAATTTGGTAGAAAATTATGTTTTTCTTTTGTTCGTGAGTGATGTAATTTTTACAAGGGTTTATAACTACAAGCGTAATATTACACAAGGCACTATTTTGTCGGTTAAAGATATTAATTTGAAAATTCTTGCAAAAACCGAATAAGGGTCTGATTTGATGAAAATTTCAGCATTTATTCATAACTGACTGAAATCATTTCTGAAGTCATTATTTGTAGAAAATCTTGGTAAAAAATATTCCCCTCTCCCAATAATTAAATTCTGGAAATGTCTAGAAATTCGCCATCGTTTCCCCATAAACATAATATTAATTAAATTCAGGAGTCTTTGAGGAATGCTAATCAACTGTCTTTTTTCTTCAAATTAGACCATTTTTAGAAAATTTCCTCCGAATTGCGAAAACAAAAATGCAATAAACTTATGCGATTTTTCATTTAAATAAACTTTTAATTCCATTTATAAACAATATAAATTAAGTATATCATAATCTGAAAAGAAAAAAATTCAATGAATAATTAATTTTTGCAAAAATTGTTTACAATTCTTTTTATTAACTTCCTCCTTCATTGTTAACGCTAGGGTGTGAAATTAATGCATGAAGACTACATTTACTAATCGAAAACTGAAAAACTTAATACAAATAGTTTAGCCAATGGATTTTTAAAGTAATTAAAACATTTTAATTGTGTGCATGCTGATTACCCGTATTTTCTTGTTACGGGTGGCCGTACATGATATATATCGTTAAAAAGTCACGTGTTTCAAAGGTTGCGGTACATCCATAAAAAACCTATATAAACATTTTCGGTGAGGTACAATTCTTTCATCTTGCTTCAGTATTTCTTATGCCCTACGTTTCAACATTCAACGGCCTTTGCAAATCATCCCTTCAAAATTTAAGCAATATTTTAATTTCTAATTTCCTGATTTTGTTAAAAAAAACGTAATTGTGAAATTCACAATTTGTGGAGGTACCTAAAAAGAATATGAAAAATAGATATTAAAAATAAAAATTAATAAATGTCATAACGTTTCATAAATTATTGAGTTATCTCTGACTTTATATAATGTCATTCTCTTATTAAATTGTAAATTTTTTAAAAGAATGTTTAATATTATTTTTATTTTTATTTTTCATAAAACATCTTCAAACATAAGGTTATAAAGCTCAAGTAACTAAAATTCTATAAAATATTGGATAATTGCTGAAGATATTGTGTTAAATTTTTAATGGTAACATATTATAGTTAAAAATAAATCAAACGAAGCGTACAAATAAGATTATGAGAAATTTGTTTTCCAGACTTAGTATTTTTTTTTTTGGCGGTTACTGTATGTCATGTAAATTATCGCCTTTGATAAAGCGATGATAACCCCGATAACAAGGATATCGTAATTAAGAAACGCTTTTATAGTACATTTCAGGCAGTAAGCAAGTAATTCTTCTTTCAAACCAAATTAAGGTAAGTTTAAATTCGGTAATTTGAATAAAATAATGTGTCAGCCTGGTCTTTTTCAAGATTCTTTTAAACCGAAAATTTGCATCTGTTTATAAAATGTGTCGCTCGAAGAAAAATGGTCAAAAAATTGATTTTTTTTTTTATTAAAAATCTTTTAGATCCAGATCAATATAATTTCGGTTTGAAATACAACAGTGTATTTTGCTTACTGGAATTAGTAAATTTAATCTCTTGGCTTTCAATTAAAGCTAAAATTAAAGCTTCAACAAACGTTTTTATTTTTTAAAATTCAGTTTAAATTTAGGTACCGAATGAGTGGTGGTATCTAGTTCAAACATACGCACCGTAGTATTGGCGCGAGAGGGTGTCGTCAGTGATGTCTTTGCGTGGATCACTAGAGGTTTCGGGTCTTTCAACATCATACCCCCTCACCGCGCCGACCCGACCAGATATGATCAGTCTCTGGTCCACCCTCAATAAGCGCTTTCAGACACTGGAAAAATTTATAACGTTTGGGCCCGGTACAAAGTCTTGAAAATGCTTCCGATTGGCGACAGACAGAGCCACTTTACATTAAGAGGCGGACCGTTTTTACAGTTACATTAAGAGGCCACTTTATATTAAGAGGCGAAATCAGAAATGCAGAATTTTGGGGGATTTTAGCTCACAATTTGTTTTGAACTCCAGCTACTCGCTCTTTTGATCCATAACCAATTGGTTGTACTTTCTGCTGTTTCGGTTATGGACTTGAGTGCTTTCCTTTTTTTTACTCCCACTATACCAATATCAGTTAGGGCTTTGCTGCAAATCCTCTAGTCCCCACTTCTATCGGAGTGCAGCCAGCCCTCCAGCCCTTTTCGTTTTCCTCCCAGGGGAGCGTCAGTTCCCACAACACTATCTTCTTCAAATTATGTGAGAAGAAAACTATATCTGGGCGAAGTTTTGTGGTGGCAATTTGCACTGAGAATTTCAATCTCGTGCCTATATCGGCCCTTAGTTCCCAATCTATTGCAGGAGATATTTTATTTGCCTTGTGTCTGGGTTGTAAGCATTCTCTTTGATAGCATTTTGAACTATTTTCACGATCTCTTTTAGAATTATGCCGTGAAATATATAGTGAATATAATGAATCTGACTGGAACTAGAAATCGGCACTGTGAATTCAAACCCGAACCGTTATCCATTACACCGTATGCACATACAAGCTTATAACCACTTCAGGAGGTCAGTCATATCGGTAGTGACAAGGCTAGACATTGTTTAACTTCAGTAAACTTAAAAGAACTGGTTGTTGCAACTTGATATGACTGTAAGCCTGAGCAACATGAGAAAGTAACGCAAAGTAATATTCTATTTTTTTTAGTTCCCGAGGAAGCAATTTTCTTAACTTCAGTAATCAATTTGCTTAACTTCAGTAATCCTAAGTAGTGAGAAGCAATGTTGCAACCGGATATGGCTGTTAGCTTGATCAACATCAGAAAGTCAAGTTGTTTAGCGCTAAGTAATATTCTAGTTTTGAAGTTCCGGAGGAATCAATTTTCTGACATTGGTTAACTTCAGAAATCTCGCAACGTGATATGGCTAACGTGTTAAAGTGTTTTAATGCTGAGTAATATTTTCTTTTTTTTAAAGTTCCGTTTGAAGCGAATTTTAGACATTGTTTAACTTCAGTAATTTTTATAGAGCCGGCGTTGCAACGTAATATGGCTGTAGGCACAATTGACATGAAAAAAATCAAGTGTTTTAACGCTGTATATTCTATGTTTAAGTTCAGATGGAAGCAATTTTAAGACATTGCTTAAATAATATTTTTGTAAGAATCGGTGCTGTAACGTGGTATGGCTGTTAACCTGATCAACATGAGAAAAAACGTGAAAAAGTCAATTATTTTGATGCTGTGTAATATTCTATTTTCAAGTTCCGGTGGAAGTAATTTTCAGATATTGCTTAACAAGAGTAATTTTGTTAGAAACGGTGTTGCAACTGGATATTCCTGTAAGCCTGATGAACATGAGAGGTCAAGCCTTTTAACGCTGTGTATTCGTCTATTTTTTAAAGTTTCGATAGAAGCAATTTTCACACATTGTTTAACTTAGAAATTTTAGAGAACCGGTGTTGCAACGTGATATGGCTGTAAGTCTGATCACATGAAAAAGTCAAGTGTTTTAAAGCTAAGCCATATTTTATTTTATTTTTTTAGTTCTGTTGGGAGCAATTTTCTGACGTTGCTTAACTTAAGTAATCTTGAGAAAGATAGTGTTGCAACGTTATATGGATGTAAACCCGATTAACATCAGAAAATCAAATATTTTAACGCTGTGTATTTTTTTTATTTTTTAAGTTCCGGTGGAAGAAATTTTCAAGCATTCCTTAACTTCAGTATTTTTGTGTGAACCGGTGTTGCACCTTGATATGGCTGTAAGTCTGATCAACATTAGAAAGTCAAGTGTTTTCACGCTGTGTAATATTTTAAGTTCCGGTGGTAGCAGTTTCAGACAATGCTCAACAGCAGTAATTTTGTGAGAACCAGTGTTGCAATTTGATATGGCTGTTAGCTTAATCAACATGAGGAAACCAAGTGTTTTAACACTGTATAATATTCTATTTTTAAGTTCTGGTGGACGCAGTATTCAGACATTGCTTAACTTCATTAAACTTGAGAGAACCGGTGTTACAGCGTGATATGATTTTAAGCATGATCAACATGAGATAGTCAAGCGGTTGAACGCTAAGTAATGTTCCAATTTTTAAGTTCCGTAAAAAACAGTTTTAACATCAGTAATCTTATGAGAATCGGTGTTGAAACTTGATATGGCTGTAAGTCTGATCAACATGATAAAGTCACGTGTTTAAACGTAAAGTAATATTCTAACTTTTTAATTTCGTAGGAAGCAATTTTTAGACATTGCTTAAATTTAGTAATCTCATGAGATCCTGTAATGAAACGTAATATAGCTATAAGCCTAATGAATATGAGAAAGTCAAGTGATTTAATGCTGAGTAACATTTAATTTTTTACATTCCGGTAGAAGCAATTTTCGTATATTGCTTGACCTCAGTAATCTTGTGAGAACCGGTGTTGCAAATTGATATGGCTGTAAACCTGACCAGCATAAGAAAGTCAAGTGATTTAATACTAAGTAATATTCTTTTTTTTTTAAGTTCCGTTTTGAAGCAATTTTCGGACAATGCTTAATTTCAGAAATCTAGAGAGAACCGGTGCTACAACCTGATATGTTTCAAGTGTTTTAACGCTGTGTGACATTCTATTTTTTAAGGTGCAGTGGAAGCAATTTTCAGTCATTCCTTTACTTCAATAATTTTTGAGAGATTGTGTTGCAACGTGATATGGCTATTGGTCTGATCAACAGGAAAATGTCTGGTGTTTTAACGCTGTGTAATATTCTATGTTTTATTTTCCGGTAGAAGCAATATTTAGACATTGATTAACTTCATTAAACTTGTTGGAACCAATGTTGCACTGTGATATGTCTGTAAGCCTGATCAGTATGAGTAAGTCAAGTGTTCTAACGTTGAGTAATATTTTATTTTATTGTTTTATTTTATATCAATTATCTTATTTTTTGGTTCTGGAGGAAGCAATTTTCAGACATTGCTTAACTTCAGTAATTTTCTGAGAACCGGTGTTGGAACTTGATATGTCTGTAAGCCTGATCAATATGAGAAAGTCAAGTGTCTTATCACTAACTAATATTCTAATGTTTTAAAATTCGGAGGAAGCAATTTTCAGACATTGTTTAAGTTCAGTAATCTTTTGGGAACCCATGTTCCAACGTGATATGTCTGTATGCCCGATCAACAGTAGAAAGTCAAGTGTTTTGACACTGTGAAATATTCTATTTTTTCTTTTTAAGTTCTGTTTTAAGCAATTTTCAGACATTTCTTAACTTCAGTAATTTTGTGAGAACCGGTGTTGCAACATGATATGGCTGTAAGCCTGATCATCATGAGAAAATCAAGTGTTTTAACGCTGAGTAATATTCTTTTCTTTTTTTTACTTTTGGGAAGAAGCAATTTTCCGACTTTGCTTGACTTCACTAATCTTGTGAGAACTGGTGTTGCAACGTGATATGTCTGTAAGCTTAATCAATATGAAAATGCCAAATGTTTTAACGCTGAGTAATATTCTATTTTTTAAAGTTGTGGTGCAGCAATTCATAGAATTCAGTATCGCTTACGCGGTCGTTTAGGATAGTTTTCCACTCTACAACCTTTTCTCCACAGACGCATTGTTACAAGCTTCTTGCTACACTTTCAATGAGCAATGTTAAGACGAACTTCACTTTTTAGTTCAAACAGTTCAGGCATTTACAGGTGGAACACGTTATGTTACGTTCACAGAATCAAATCATTGACATTTCCTCCGTATTCCATTTGTACTTCCGTCAGGTTTTTCATTTAGTATGAGAAAGTTGTGAAAAGAAATTCCGTGCGGATGCTTTTCCAGACACTAATCTCTTCAAGTCAAATGTAAATAATTTTCTATAGCTCTTATCCTCATTATTTTCACTTATATTCATATCCCACATTTCTTCTACCGTTAGCGGCTCTTGAGTCTTGTATCAGGTGACCGTCTGTATAAGCTAAAACTTGTTAACCACAGTTGATTGATTGATTCAAATTAGAGCATCCACGCTGCTATAGTTTGTTTCTTGCATTGTCTAGCATTTTCATCGATTAAATCGATGGCTATATGTTATTGAGCTGAGCTGTATCATTTATCTAAATTTCCTGCCATTAATTTACAAAAGAAATCAGAGAGCTTAGTTTTTTGTTTTTTCTCTGATCAGTTAGCTTGTAAAATCATATAAGCAAAAATGTTTAAAGATTTCATTCTAGAAAATAAGTACAAGCGAAAAAGCAAATAAAAAGTAATGAAGATTAAAATGAAATATTTGCCATAAGACGTAAGAAATTTTTTATCAGATAAGATTATAGATTCAGTATTTTTTAAAATTTAAACCCCCACTTACTAACTATTAACATCCTATTTAGTTTTCCCTTCTTCTTCTTCTTCTTCTTCTTCTTCTTCTTCTTCTTCTTCTTCTTCTTCTTCTATGTGCCTTGTCCCTTCAGGACGTAGGCGATCATGGCCTTCTACTTTTCTCTATCCCTGGTGGCTCTGAGCACGCCTTCTCCTGTTACACCATGCAATCCTCGTTCCGTCATCCACCTGATTAGGTCCTTCAAATATGTTATCCGTTGGTTCCCCCTGTCTCCTTTTCCTTCTATCTGGCCTGTTAGCATCAGATTCTCCAAAGCCCTCCTTCCTCATTGCGTGTCCCAGGAAATTCAGCTCTCTATTTTGTGGTACTCTGCATGTAGAAATAACCTTAGCCTTCTCAATTAGGGATCGATACGATTACTGATATAACAAAGAAAATATCTAACAGTGGTGAAATACCAGAAGACCTCGAGAAATATACTTTCGTAACAATCCCAAAGAAGATAAGTGCAAATTATTTTTTATTTTTTTTTAACTCACTCAATCCAAATAACTAAAAATGTTAGGATTCTAATGAATAGAACTCATCGCAGAATTACATTGGGAATAAGGCACGACCAGTATAGTTTTGGTAAAATTGCAAGGTAATCTTTTTGGTAAAATTACAAGGTAATCTTAAACAAGGCAATTACGTTTTACATAAGTATCTTAAGCAGGGCAATTACGGGTTACACAGCCTTATAAAAATTCTCCAGGAATAAAAGAAAATGGTCCCCACTATAAAGAATTAAAAAAAAACTTTCGTTGGACTTCAACGAAACTTACACAAATGAAAAGTTAACTGGAAGCTTATTAACCAGCTGAAATTGAAAATCAACAAACTAATCCTATCCAACAACGACAATTTAAAACTTCCACAAATATAAAACAAACTCTCATTAATAATAATTTAACTAATTACATCACTGATAAACAAATTAGATGAGCTATTAGAAATATTAACATAAATAAAAAAAGAACACAATAAGTCCTCAAATAACCTGAACATATCAATCGTTTATATTGTAATCAAAACGCATTCTAACTATAAACAAAATGAAAGAATCCTAAAAACTCATAAGTACTTATATATCCTCTACAGATCTAAGTAAAAATATAAAACTAATCATATACTATACTAAACTTAATGCGACTAATCATTCACAATAATTTCCCCCACAACAGCATCAACAACAACAAAAAAAAAACGTTATATATCAATTTAAATGGCCTTTGGTAAATTCCATCTCTGACAAAAAAGCAAATAACACACGACAACAACGCTATCAAGAAAGCTTGCATTGCATATGTTCGATTCATCATCGATTGCACAACATTCAAATGAACATTCCTGTCCATATTCAAAATTCATGGAAATATTAATTGACAATGCATGCATGCTCCACCATGAAAATAATAAACAAAATCTTCAAAATTCTCAAAGTCATCTTCATTGAAAAATTAAAACTGATACTAAACAAAATTAATTATCAGTATGGTAAAAATGTTCTAAAATGCCTATAACAGTAAGTCTTTAAATTATCCATATTGTATTTTTTAGAAGAAAACCACAATAGTTTAAAACATGTAAATTGTAATTTTTATAGAAATTAAAAATATAAAATTAAGTTTATGCACCATATAATTTTGAAATCGGCGTCATGTTCTTACGTAACGGTTAAACCACACGCTATTCATAAATGACAACATTAGTTATGTCTTAACAATCAATCCCTTGAAGATTGATAAGATTAGATAAAATTAAAAGAACTTAGGAAAATAAAACTCATGAAAATTCTTACAGCGCTTTCTTGCTATCACCACACCAGGAAAAACGTATTCGTGTCTAGAAGAGGATTAAAATAAAAATAAGTAATCATATATCGAAATTATTTAATCAAACATGCTTAAATGAAGATATGTTGCCTAAATATACACACACGTGTGTGTGCTTGTGCTTGTATGCGTGTGTTTAAGCCTTTTTTTTAACGTTGGTGGGTACTGAACTGTGTATATAATATTCTGTTAATTCTTTTAGCAACTGTTACTTCTCAGACACGGCATAATGCTTGGTTTGTTTGCAAGTGTTTCAAATGCAGCACGGCAAACTTCAATCGTCTTGCCCTCAGATGTTTTGAAAGCGGTGAGACGAATGAGGCGGCCGCTCAATTAGAATTTTTTCTTTTTTATTTTCTTTCCTTTCATTTTTCTTTTTTAGCGCTAATTATTTTTTTCACTTTATACTAATTTCTTGATTACCAACACCCTCTCTCCATTTCCTTTCTGGCTTTGCCTTTCTTTAACAATTTTCCCAAATTTTGTAGTTCCTTCCTTTTTCTGTTGCCTTCTGCTCATGCTTCCTTTATATAAAACTCACTTCTACTCTTTCTTTTGGCTGTCTGATTCCCTTGCCAGCATTTCACCTCTTTCTTCAATTTCCTTTGACTATCGTACAGCCTGGTGAAATAACTATTCCACTCTGTTCATATCTATCTATCTATCTATCTATCTATCTATCTATCTATCTATCTATCTATCTATCTTATTGCGTTGCTATCTATCTATCTATCTATCTATCTATCTATCTATCTATCTATCTATCTATGTTTCTTATTGTGTTGCTATTTATCTATTTATTTATCTATCAATCTATCCTATTGTGTTGTTCTCTATCTATGTATCTTTTTGTGCTTCTATCTATCTATCTATCTATCTATCTATCTATCTATCTATCTATCTATCTAATTGTGTTGCTATTTATCTATCTATTTATTTATCAATCTATCAATCTATCCTATAGTGTTGCTAACTATCTATGTATCTTTTTGAGCATCTATCTATCTATCTATCTATCTATCTATCTATCTATCTATCTATCTATCTATCTATCTTATTGTGTTGCTATTTATCTATTTATTTATCTCTCAATCTATCCTATTGTGTTGCTATCTATCTATGTATCTTTTTGTTTTTGTTCTATCTATCTATCTATCTATCTATCTATCTATCTATCTATCTATCTATCTATCTATCTTATTACGTTGCTATCTATCTATCTATCTATCTATCTATCTATCTATCTATCTATCTTATTGTTACTATCTATCTATCTATCTATCTATCTATCTATCTATCTATCTATCTATCTTATTGTTACTATCTATCTATCTATCTATCTATCTTATTGTTACTATCTATCTATCTATCTATCTATCTATCTATCTATCTATCTATCTTATTACGTTGCTATCTATCTATCTATCTATCTTATTGTTACTATCTATCTATCTATCTATCTATCTATCTATCTATCTATCTATACAGACCGGCCGTCTGTTTTTGCCAAAATGTCGACTCCGGAGGTTGAAAGCCGAACTATCACGATATGTTTATTCAGTGGCCTCCTTAAACTCTTCTAATGACACTCGAAAAATATTTGTCAAAACAAAAAAGTCCTTTAGAAAGTTTCTTTTATCTTCACACACACACACACACACACACACACACACACACACACACACACACACATGTATATATATCATTACTTAATTTTACCCAAAATTGTTCACTTTGTTATATATATATATATATATATATATATATATATATAGATAGATAGATAGATAGGGAGAGATAGATAGATAGAGAGAGAGAGAGAGAGAGAGAGAGAGAGAGAGAGAGAGAGAGAACGTTAATAGCATGCCAAGGTTTCTATTTCTTAATATTCCGTCTCCTTGCCAAGATGATTTTCCCAAGTGAAAACACGTGAATTTGACTTGATCAAAAATCCCAAAACCCAAATTAATAAAACGTATTCATATTCATAATTCACGACTGAATATAGCCACGTACAAAATTTGAACTGGTATCTGATTCATCAATACTATTTCCTCTAATGCTGATTATTAGTTGAAGGATACTTATTGTGGATTCCAGTATTTGAATAGAACGTCTCATTTTATTTAAACAGTGCTTTCGTGAAATCTTAATAAAAAAATCTGCTCTCCAGAACAATTTGAACCTGCGTCCCTCACTGCCAAAGTCGGCGTACTTTAACCAAGCAAGTCTCTATTTTCCATAAAATAAAATCTCCACGTACAGTTTTTTTTATCTTATCTTATTTCTAATTGATTTTGATTTTTAATGAGATATAATTTTATCTAAACAAACGCCTTTTTTAATAAACAGCCTGCGAATTCGAGAAAATAACATTTGAAGTAATAAAATATGTCAGATTAATAATAAAAATCAATTAACTCTTCAGAAATGTATATATATATATATATATATATATAAACACATAAGTTTCTAAAGAGTTAATATTAATATATAGTAATCGCATACAGTCCTGTTTCGCTGTATCACAGCTAATCAGTACGGTTAAATCCCTGATTGCTTCTAGCCAGGATTGAACACCGACCGAAAAGACATCAGTTGGTGATTCAACCTCTGAGCTATAGGCGCTCGGTAGAGTAAGGTGGACTTTAGCGGGTTATATACAATGTAAACATACGCCATTAGCCGAGAGTGTTCATATTCATTACAGATTGAACGATGCGTGAGTAGCTACTGTTTTAAAGTTGATTATTTCTCCATAGTGCTCAATCGTCGTGCTCAATCGTAGTCCTCTGCAGACAGTCCTGTTTCGTTGTAGCCCACACACACACACACACACACACACACATATATATATATATATATATATATACATACAAGTTCAAACACCAACAATTGATTCCTTCTCTTCCTTTTGCTCTGTGTCTGTATTAAATGGAAAATAATGAATCAATGATTTACCATGTCCAGTTTGTTCTACCCTTATTCCTTCTGTATTTGTATTTTAAAATCCCCCCAAAATCTTGTAGGTTTCTGATTCAAGTGCTTTTTTCAGGTTTATGGTTGTCAGTCAATTAAGTGCCATACGTGATACACGCTTGGGCGATCATGTCTCGAAAGAGACATGACTGACTGGGCAGAAGATTATCCCGCAGTAGGTTGCCATTGCTTTCTGCGGTAGACTGGTTGCCAGCCAAGGCTATAGAACCCAATCTGTCCTGTTATTTAATCCATAGATGGAAGGAAGAGACGGATTAATATTTTTCCCAAGGGTATTTGCGCGTAAGTGAATGCAATGAATTCAACTGGAATTCGAACTCGGCACGCCGATTTGTCGTTCCGAGTCGATATCCATTGCACCACAACACCATTCCATTTCTCGATGAAAACCACACTTCTCACACAACTTTCAACGTATTATTAATATTATTATTATTCTGTGCCTGCAATACTCTATATGCCCCTCTGCTCACAGTATACTTTTAAAACATCTGCGATAGTATGCATTTAATTTAAATGAATTTCAATTAAAGATTTAATCTCACTTTTCGTTTATTTACACACACACACACACACACACACACACACACACACACACACACACACACATATATATATATATATATATATATATATATATATATATATATATTAACCATTTCTCCACAAGCGAGCAGTAAAAGCAATGCGACACAATGGTTTACTGAGCTTGAAAGAAAAAGACAACATTATTAAGAAGTAAGAAGAATAATGAACAGGAATTAAGAAGACAGAAAATAATAACGATTGACATTGCATTTAAACTTTTGAAGATAACTGATGGCTGGAAAGTATGAAACCGGAAGAGAATTCCAAAAGCGAGCAGTGCGAAAGAAGAAACTATCAGCATAGAACTTATGGCGGCATCTAGCCAGTTTAACTGTAAATTGATGAAAACTTTTTGCTAATCTAGTCTGGGTACCACAACAATAGTTCTTCAGAGCAATTATCGTAAAATTATTTATAGAAAAGGCACAGGGAAGTTAGCTGTGGAAAAGTGACTGAAGGCAAAATGTCCAGTGATGACCAATAACATTGCGGATTCTTTATTGGTTTTTATCAAGAATCTCTATAATATGTATCAGCAGTACTGGACCATATGCAGCAGCAATATTCAATGCATGAACAAACTGTAGTTATAAATATGTGATGAGTGTGTGTGTTTTCAGTTTTCGACTTTTTATATCTTTTATGCTACACTTTAAATTAAAACTGATCTTTTTATCTATCAGAAGTATCTGCTATTAGAGTTCATTTAAATTTATATATTAATTAATGAATTTTACTTTGTATGTCTTTTTTTTTTTGTTTTTGTTTTTTGTTTTTTTTGAGGGGCTTCCAAAGGCTGCGTAATACATTCTAGCAAGAATCTAGAGAGGAATAAACTCATTACGAATGCAAAATGGCTTTTTTCCTTTCTTCTTTTTGAAGTGCCACAAATAGCGCTATTAACCTCAATTTGGAAAAACAGTTTTGGAAGTATTTGAAGATCTTTTGAAGCAAATGAGCTCACACACACACACACACACACACACACACACACACACACACACACACACACACACACACACATATATATATATATATATGGACTAACAGACATATACGAATGCATTAACACCTTCAGTGCCAAAGTTATATATATTGTTCTCTCGCTTCATAGGTAAAATATCAAAATAGTTAACTTCTTTCGACGCACACATTAACGCACCTACCAGTATATATATATATATATATATATATATATATATATATAATTTGCCTTTGGTGTAGAATGGTATTAATCTTTTTATATGCATGTTTAATTAAATGTAGCAGGCAATATTTTTCAGTTATTTTTCTTTCTTGTGTCTTTATCACCTTACTTTTCTGAGAATTGTATGTTGTCCAGAGTGTTAGTTTTTCAGAGTGCTTTAAATAATAGTTTAACCATTTTTAAGGCAGATAATTTTCATAGTATCGAGTATTATTAACTAGCAGTAAAGCCAGGCGTTGCTCGGGTGTAATGAAAGCTTTAAAACTAATCCATGGTTCTGGAGCTCAGACTCAGCCTAAAGAATATTTGTGTGAAGTTTGGTGAGAATCGGATAAAAATTGTGGATTTGTATGAAGGACATGCAGACAAACAGACACACACACAAACATCTTGCCTTTTATATATATATATTGTCGATTTTCTGCACTATTGTAAGAACTACAACCTTGAAACTTCTGAATATCGTTTCTTATGTCTTTGTCTATGAGTGTATCAAATTTGATTAAAATCAGACCACTCCTTCTATAACCCGATTTTTTCGATTATCGATTTGCGATATTTATCAGTGGTACCTCGACACAAAACCTATCTAAGAACACTCGCAGACGCTTATAGTACAACTGTGTAAATTTTCAAGAAAATTGGTTTAGCCGTTTCGGAGTCTATAGGTAACGGATACACACAAACACACACACACACACACACACATAAAGATCAATTTATAAATAAGTTTAGATTTAGATAGTTTTTTGCATATTGTGTTATGTAAGGGGTATTTAAAATAGTATTAGTAATTAACTTCATAGTGGAGTGTTTGCTTAATTTTCAATAATGCTCTGGACATGTTTGGGCGGGATAAAATATAGCTTTTTTCTCTCTCAATGCACATATCTCCTATATTTTACAATATAATATTAAGTTGCAATTATTTTGTATGATTATTATTTCTTGGTTTCTGTAAGACTTGAAAGCCTTGTATATTCACTTTGAAAACTGATGATTTTATTCTGATTTAAATTAAATTATAAAACGGATAATAGATATTAGGATATATCGTCACCAACGTTAATTAGAGAACTAGATAAAACTGCATTTGTGTCACTGCCGCTTAAAATTGCTTAATATTCCCTGTCATAGTCAAGTTGTAGAAAGATTCACTGCTTTTCTAATAAGAACATGTTTCTGAATACTAAGCACAAATGTATATTATTTAAGCATATTTTGAATTTGTTTCAGCCGAAAAATTGTGGGATTATCTCGAAGGCGGTGTTACACTCATGACTGTAAAAAGAGCAAACATAAAGTCTTGTCCTCTCTTTTGTGCTTCGTGATGAAGCGACAACAGGGCATTCCTCTCGATCAATAGTTTTTAGTTATCTGCAAACCGACTACATAATTTAAAACAAACTAAGTGGATGCATATACACACTACGACTAAATACGTAAATGTTTTCTTCTCTTTTTGAACGGCCAATATACCCATAAATATAATTTTCTCTTCCTCGTTATGTTGTTCTTTTTATAAATATGCATAAAAATTCCCCATGCAAGCCAATAAAATTCACTGCGATGCAAGGGGTAACTGGAAGTGAAAAAAATATGGAGAACAATAAATGAACTGGATACATAGAAGCAAAAACATGCCGATTGACATAGCGTTTCAATTTTTGAAGATCGTAGTTGACAAGAAAACAGAAAGGCGGATAAGACTTCCACAAAGGAGAAGTGCGAACGAAGGAACTATTAGTATAAAAATTACGGTTATATGTGTCAATTCCATCAGTAAAATTATGTGGTGTAACTTCACATCTAGTACTGCGCTTCAATTCGTGAAGTGAAGGTAGCAACGAACGAGGAGAGATCATCAGTTTAATTACCATTAAAATTTTTATAGAAAAGGCAAATGGAAGTAACATTACGGCGGTGGGGAAGTGATTAAAGTTGTGATGCCAAGTCAGGACCAATAATATTGCAAATTTTTATTTGAAGTTTCATCCAGAATCTCTAGATATTGGACACTTTGTTTCTTTTGTAAATGTTGAAAATTCTTCATCTCTGCCGTAACAAGTCATTAAACTCCTCGCTACAAAATGGTAACCAACAGTAACTTCGTTAAATATGAATTGTAGCACTTCATTGATCACAAAGTGTTGGGACGCCCGCGCCTATTCGGCTATAATGGACTATTCCATTACTGTGTAAAGTAATGGTGGCATCTACGTAGTAGAGTGTGCCGAGCAGCCGATCGACAAGTCAGTCGTAGACTTCCGGTGACGACCCGGAAGTACCCATTGCTCATACTACGTCTTACGACGGTTGAGACGATTAACCTTTATTCTTGTATTGGATATTAACAACCTTTGTAAATACTATTTTCACGGAATGCAACAATTAACCTATGCCTGTTGTTGAGTTATTTATTCTTACTCACGACATAACACAAAGTAAACTGCCTAAATTTGCAAATAATATCAAATATAAAATTTTAAAAAAAATGATATTGTTATTTTTATCATGTCATTTAAAATAAAGCTAATTTATTCAAATAAAAGCCTTTTTCTAAACCTAGAAACTCTCCACAATATTTATGTTTTCTCTCCACCGACTATTGCAATAAAATCAAATAAAATAAGCATACGTAATAAGATCTCCTCTCACGTTCCCTTACTATATATATAACTTATACAATGGAGTGGTACTTGTGAAGTAATAGACTGGTTCAAGAACATCGACGATAAAATAATTCAACTTTTCTTCAATTTAATATCGAGAATTTTTATCCACCCATATTTAAAAACCTCTTTCATCTGGCCTTTGAATTCGCTAAATTTTATTCAGACATTTCTAGAGAGGTAATTAACATAATTTTGAACTACAGAAAATCAGTTCTTATCCACGATAACGAACAATGTATTAAAAGTTTAACTGATAATTTTGATTTATCGATGGAAGCTCTGGATTCTGTAGAGTCTTTAGATGTCAGTCAGTAAAGTGCCATATGTGAAACACGCTTGGGCGATCATGTCTCGAAAGAGACATGACTGACTGGGCAGAAGATTATCCCGCTGTAGGTTGCCATTGCTTTCTGCGGTAGACTGGTTGAAAGCCAAGGCTATAGAACCCAATCTGCCCTGTTATTTAACCTATAAGTGGAAGGAAGAGACGGATTAATACCTTTCCCAAGGGTATTTGCGTGTAAGTAAATGCAATGAATTCAACTGGAATTCGAACTTGGCTCCCTGATTTCACGTTCCGAGCCCATATTCACTTCACCACAACGAAAGACGATGGACTCATGATAGTAAATAAATCTACTTGGGGTAAGGTTGATAAACTTAGAAAATTAAATCATAGAGTTCTTAAATCTTTTGGTCTTAGCATAGTTATTAATTATAATATCGATCTTCTGAGATGAGTTTTGTGGAAAAATATAGTGGCTCCAGAAAGAAAAAAAGAAACAGAAAAATCTTATGGTATAATCCTTCATTTAATAAGTTAGTTAATTATAAACTGGGACATAAATTTCTTAAATTAATTGAAAATCATTTTCTCCAAAATAACCCTTTAAGCAAAATTTTCAACAGGAAGACGCTAAAACCTAACTATAGTTACTCTAACAACTTAGAAAAATAATTAAATACATAACAATAAAATATTGAAATTATACAACAATAACAATAGTAATTCTACTACTCATTTTAATTTACCCCATAGTAAAAACTTTTCTAATTGTAGTAACTCTAACCAATGCTCCTTATATAATAAGTGTTTAACTAAATCCCTGGTCTACATGAGCTCTATCTCGTCTGTAGAAAATCTTATGGTTACTAAAGTTTATATTGGTAATACAATAAACTTTTTTAAAAAGGGTTTTTACAATGATCTTTCATCTTTTACTAATAAGGATAAACAAAATATAACATTACTTTCTAAATATTTTTGGAAGTTAAAAGAAAATAAAAATACTAAAGTTAAATGGAAAATTCTCAAACAAGCTAGAATGTCTAGATCGGTTTCCTTTGTCTACACGAAAAATGGAAATTATTAAGTACATGAAGGATGACATATTAGTGAATCAGAGGCATGAAACTACAGTAAATTGTAAACTTATTAAAGAATTCACCTTACAATCCTGCTAGAATAATAGAATCTAAGGTTGAAAACTCCAGCAATTTTTACAGTATTAATCTTACTATCTTGATAATTTACTTTAACTATATTATCTTTCTTCTTATGTTATTTTATTTTTATTTTCTATTACAAATTGTGATCTATTTAAATTTAATTTTAATTTTAATTTCAATATTAATTTTTCCTTTAATGTTTATTTTTTAATTTTTAATTTTAATTTAATTTTATTTTATTTCTAATTTTAAATTTTCAAATTTTAAATTTTAATTTAAATTTAATTTTTCAATTTTAACTTTTACGTATAAATCTTATCTATGTTTTATAAAAAAATATTTTATTTCTCCAATTTATTATATTAGTGCTAATGAATTTACATCTTCATGTGTTTTTAAATGTCCTCAGATTTGCACTTTATGAATAATTCCTATGTTTGCTTACGTCATTTCATCATTTTTTAAAAAATGCCAAAGGATTTAGTTTTATACAATGAAACGAACGTTTGTCTCTATCTGCTGTTCACTTCCGGCCAAAGTTTGAAATTTCTATTTCTTTGCCGCTTCTGTTGTCTCTCCCCACCTGTTTTATTGGAAGAAAAATGCATATTATAAAATAAAAATATTTACGTCCAAATTACTGACAAATAGTTAAACAGTTTTAATATTTTTGCTTTCTTTACGAATTCTTTAATCAACATTTGCCCGGTTCACACTCCACCCACATCTATTGAACAGGTGAAGAGGCTCATCCCTTGTTTCCTGTTTAGGATGCGGTTTCCGGTTTTCCCTTTTCAAGTCTTTTCACTCTTTTTTCTTTTTTTCCAATTGGAGTAGATAGACTAAACTATCGCCCGGTTCACACTCCACCCACATCTATTGAACAGGTGAAGAGGCTCATCCCTTGTTTCCTGTTTATGATGTGGTTTCCGGCTTTCTCTTTTCCATTCTGTTTACCCTTACGTAGCCCCCTGCGCATCAGTGGCGTTACCGCCTTGCTTGGGGTGATATGATTAAAAAAAAAAATATATATATATATAAATTTCACAAAAAGGACTTTGTTTTAAAAGATAAAATTAAAAATGTAATTAATTTTAGTGATTTTAAGTTTTTTTTTAAATCACTGAATGCCTATGCAAAATAAATACAATATGAAAAAGAATAGGCAAAGATAGCAAAAATCCACCAAAGCAATACGAAAATCATCTCAGCGATTAGCAAGAGACGGTTATTAAAATGAGAATAACGACAATGAACTTGACCGCTCTCAAAATTGAAAATACAAAAAAAACTTAAAAATGTAAACTGAAATTAAAAATTAGGCTGAAAAAAATCATGGAAGAATTTGTTTTTAATTTTTAATATCTCAAAGTTGTAATTTGACTCATTTTTTGTTGCGTATTTTATATATTTTTGTTTGGTTTTCAATAATAAATATCAAAATTATATTTTAAATAATAATATTTTCATGGAATACGTAGTGCGTTCAGAAAATGTAATGATATGAAGAGATTTAGGGTTGGTCATTCAGTATTTGGCATGTGAAAAGAAATGTACAACAAAATATTAGTAAAACAAATTGAAAAATAGCCCATAAATTTTATCCCATGCCAGATTGAACTAAAAATCTGATTACATCGTGTTAGTCATGAGGCCAGTCATCCCTGAAAGTTTCATCTTAATCCATGCAACAGGTCTTGAGATACCTTGACCACGATTAGACAGACAAACAAACAAATGCAACTGAAAACAATACCTCCACCTTAGGACAGAGGTAATAAATTGGCAATAATGTTCTATTTAATGTAAAACCTATTACAAAATATTTACATAAAGATATAGTTTTTTACTAGTGTAATTGTAAATAGTGACCATTGTCATCTGCAATAGAATGTTATATAAGATGATGCTTTATTAAAAAGTAATGTCTAATTTCTCTAATTACAACAGATTTAGATCTCGGCTTCATTTCTGTCCCTGACTCCTGCCAAGCCTTGCAATTTTGCCCTCTTGGAAACTCTGCTGTCATTTTCATTAATATCTCTCTCCACTCCCACTTCCTCTAGAACCACCTACCAATCGATTTTCTTACTTAGAGCAGACTGGGATTCGTTCTGCAATTTTCTATGTGACTTCTCTTGGGGAAAAAGTGTTTAGCCTCAAAGTTGAGGACTGCGCCTCTGAGCTCTCCCCCTGGGTGAAAGCTGGCATCGAGGCTTTCATTCCGGCCAGGAAATTCCATCCTAAACTTCATTCGTAAAAGACCGTAGCCTACAACGGCTGAAACGTCGTACAAATGGCAACAAAGAAGAAAACAATAGTCCGAATAATGTAAATAGTGTAAATACTCCCTCATGTCAGAAATATAGACAAAGACTGTTTTCATATTTGCTTGCTTTGGATGATTTAGCAGATCACTAGTAGGCAGTGACTCTGACACCCATTGAAAATGCATGCATAAATAATCTGAAGATCCACCCGGAGATACTGTCTTAAAAGTACATCATGTAATCGTGTCATCGAGAGACCCCACCAGAGGGTCCAGTAACCATTCGCAAAATAGCAGTACAATATACCCGATATCATACACCTGCTGATAGGATAGCCTCCTTCGAAGTTACTCGAAGTTCGGATCCCAGACTATCGAGTGGATAACACCAAACCTAGAAAACGTTCAGCTCCAGCACCCTTAGTGAGGAAGCAAATAAACCAGGAAAGTTGCGGGCGCGATACTTCGAGTGCATGTGTTTTGCCCGCCTACAGATCGAGCATAACTGCTTCTCCTTGGGTCTGAAACATTGCACCTGTGAGAAACCAAGTATCCCAAGGCAGGCCCACTTATATAAATGAGGGCTAAAAATCCCATTGGGAGAAGAGAGTGACAAATGTTACTCTGGGATGCATGTGCATATTCTACCCCCGTTCGAGAGGATGAGAAAAAAAATCTAAAATACGAAAGAATTCATATTGAAATTTTCAATAAGCAGAATAATTTATTGTATTTCAAACCGATTTTAAACTGTTTAGAATATTTTTCTGACTATTTTTTTTTTCGGTAAAATCTATAAAATCGGCCTTATTCAAAACTCTGTCAACACACCATAAATCTATTTATTAAAAATCTTTCAAAAATAAAATATACTTTTCTGTAACTTTATTTGAAAAAGATTAGCTGATTTAAGATTTAATTAATCTGAATTGAAACAAATATTTTTTTCTTTTAGTTTAAAATATCACAGAAATGTATTGTTTTTGCACGGACATGGGTGTACTTATGAGATGCTGACACATCTATCGCTATCCTGATGTTTGGGAAATTTAAGCAAGGAGCATATAATACAACGTAAATGACATTTTATATCGTTTTTTGAACTATCCAGCAATCTGAAAAGTTTAAAATATTTTAAGCGTTTTAATATTTTAGTGAATTTTAGATACTTATACTATTTTGTCATAGGAAAACGCTTGTTGAGGAAATGTTAGTAAATTACTAATAGATTTCAAAATTTCTATAATTATAAATCTTATTTACAGATAATGTGTATAGACGTCCGTATTGTAGAAAAATTGACAGGTCTATACATACATAAAATAATTCAAAATTATTTTTGAAATACTGCAGGTCTCTGAATGAGCTTTTCCATTTATAATTAGTAACTGCAAATTTTATTTAATGATAATATATCATTTGACGACACTAAATTAATACAAATTTAAAAGAATATTTATATACATAAATTATTTTAATTAAAATAAAAAACGAAAACAATTAATCAAAATTTGATGATTTAAATTCTTTGACGACTTGTCCTTATAATTAATATAGGTACGTCCATTAAATCGCAAAGAAAACAGCATCGTATGAAAAAAAAGGTCCAGACCTTTTTCCATAAAAATGTTTATATTATTATTAAGAGGAAAGATCAAAGTAATTTTTATTTATTTAAAAAAAAATTTAATCCCTTTTGACATGTTCGAAATTTTGCAGAAAGTTTTATTTTGATTTGAGTTAGTGGTTAAAAAAACGTTACGACTGTTTACAATGGAAAACGTAATGATGACATCACCCACTTTTTTCCGGTGAACAAACGCATTAATTTGAAAATTATAGCAAAATTCAAATAGTTGTCGGATTTTAATGAAACTTTTAGTACTCATTCACAAATGAATGAAACTATTTTTGAAATTATTCTTTTTAAATCTTGATAAAAACATATATTTTTAACTCTGTTATCTCCCCTCCACATAAATCCATGAAATTTTAATAAATTTTAATTGGCTGAAAACTATAATTTTATTAGTTAAACGCGGGACTCATTGGGAAATATAAATCATCTATTATTTTTATTTTGAACTTTGCGACAGTATCCGAAAATCTTCTTCAAAGAGTAAAATAAAAAATACAATAAACTCTTATATAGTTTAATTTGATAAGCGTCTAATTGCTGGAATAAATAACAATAAATTAAGAACATTATAATCTGAAGAAAAACTTTTTTCAATTACTAATAAAATTTTAAAAAGTGGTTTTCATTTTTTTTATTATAATAATTTATAAAGTTTTAAAAATATTTTAAAAATCTTTAAAGAACTGTTGCGTTTAGATTTTTTAGTTGAAAATTGATGATTATATTGCCTATCAAAAATTAAAAAGATTAATAAAAATCGTTCTGCACCCTTATTTTTAAAATAATTTAAACCTCTTTATGTGCATTTGATGTTTGTTTGTTTTTTGTATGGTAATTTCTACGTGCAAATTAAAAGGCCAGAGTTTCCTCCCTAACCCGAAAATAAATTGATACAATTTTGTCTCATATAGGCGTCATACATTTTTTCTCTAATCAAGAACCAGTCAACAAGTTCGTGATTTACGGTGCGGGCAGATCAAAAAGTTAAAATCTGTGATTAAGAAATAGTTTCATTCTAACTTTCATGCTATAGATAAGTAATACTTGTGTCAATCAGATTAATCTAACATAAAATTTGCTAATTTTCCAAATGTATATTTTATTTTTGCAAGGTTTTTAAAACCGAGAATTAACTTTTGTTTAGAAAAATGTGTCGATCGCTCAAAAAAAGCAGCAAATTTAAAAATTGAAAGAAAATTTCAAATTTTTATATTCCAATCAATATAATTTCTGTTTGAAATAAACCAGACTATTTTGCTTACTGAAAATTGTAAATTTAATCATTTAGCTTTCAGTTAAAACTAAAATAAAAGTTTCAAAAACTTTACATTTTTAAAAATTCAGTTAATAAGTAACTATGCAGTTTGTTTGTTTTTTTTGCGTTTTACTAGAGATACCTAAATTAATATAAACATAAAGCGATGCAAAAAACAATTTCTCGAGATTTCATAATATTAAATAAGAAACGTAAGAGATGTAAAAAAGAAATAATTTATCAATATTTTTTAAAATGAACCATTTAAAAATACTTTAATTCTTCTCTAAATTAAGTTCGGCAAGTTTCCTTATAATTCAACAATTATCTGATTTTTGTAAGAATTTCCTAATCAATGGGTTTTTCACCGTAAAAAGACGCTTAAATAAATTCATGATCCGGCTGTGATACAAGAAAATCGAGAATTTTAAGCAAAATTTTCAAGTTTCTAAAAAAGATAATTTTTTTTTTTTGCATCAGAAAACCCTTTGATCTTTCATCTTTATAATAACACAAAGATTTTTAAAATAAAAGTTTGTTTTTATTATGTTTGTTCATCATGAACCCACTTTTTGGGCAAATATTTGGGTTACTTATACATACATACATACATACATACATACATTAAACAGAATCAGGTTTAGATAAATTAACGGAATAAATACAGACGAAGATATAAAAAATATATCATACAGGAAGAAATGTTGACTGAGAATACTATGCGTAGCCATTTTTCGATGTGAAACACGAACATAAATTTTACTTATTTCCTGACTGCTACTCGCGGTGGAAAGAGTATCCAATTTAACCCAATTCAAAAAATCTAAACTTATTTATAAATGGAATTTGTGTGTGTGTGTGTGTGTGTGTGTGTGTGTGTGTGTGTGTGTGTGTGTCCGTTACCTATAAACTCCGAAACGGCTGAACCAAAAG